>CM070094.1:26207095-26327095 GCA_036178185.1 Liparis tanakae | reverse complement strand
ACATGCAACAGGATAGCACACATTTAAATGAAGGGATGTAAATATCGTTTTCATAGGAGGGCAGAACACGGCGTACAGATCTCAGCAGCGTCGTGTTCGACCACATCCAGCGAGGAGAAACCCACCTTCAGGGACGCCGGCTTTGTTTGAGGTTAAGTTGAACTTCTTGTCTAAAACAGAAAACTGATTTGAACTGATGTCACTCATATCCGCTCGCTATGTCAACTTCTACGAAGTTCAAAAGAACAGAAAAAAAACTACGTATCTTGACTTTTGAGTCGAGCTTCACAAAAGCTGAATCCTAAACTTCTGCCATCATCTTCTATGGATGTTTAATGGAATATCTTGATAATAATATATAGCCCCATAAAGCATGTGTTCTAGTGATTCAATAAATAAATAGTCTCATGAAATAACCACAGACCTATGTATTACTCGAAAAGTAATACGTTTGAAACTTGAGGCAGTATGTGCTTTTTATTATTAACTAGACGACGTAATAGTTTATTAAAATAGCTCCATACAATTCCATCATCACAGTAAATGACCTTATTGCATCATCGCCCACTGACAGTAATTATGTCTGTTTAAAGAATGTGTAAACCCCAGAGGGCGTGACCTTTGGTAGGACGTGCACCCCAAGCAACAAGTCCAGCTACTGGATGTCCGAATGTTGTGATTGAATCAACATGTTAAAGTAACTTAAAACTTTAAAAACATTAAAAACATCCGAACTAAACATGAAACATGACTATGTTTGTTTGAGGCGAACACAACGAGCCCCGGGAGGTGGGCGGCATGTTTAAATGTGACGCATCTCTCTCCCCTCTGCTCTCTGAGATAATCACCTTATTGCCCACAGACACAGACCAGAGCCGCGGAACGCCGCGCGGTCACGTGGCCTCTCACGTGACCGCGCGCACGCGATGAAACGAACTGCGATCGAGCGGCACCTGATGAGGTCAGCTCAGATGACCCGGCTCACCCGCTCCAACTGGCAGCTGCCACACCTACTCTACGCACGCACGCACACACACACACACACACACACGCACACACACACGCACACACAGAGACACGCACGGACCCGCGCGCGGCTCCTGTCGGCTCCTTACCGCGGTGGACTCCTCTGCGCCGCAGCCAGCGCCCCGCGCGGCTCAGGAGCCCAGAGAGGCGCGCGGCCGGTCCGGAACGGGCATGCGCGCGGAGTGTGGAGAACTTTGACAAACGGCGAACACCACCGGAGCCGGTCCGGTGCGCAGCGGCTCTCACGCGCTCATCGGGTTGGTGGTTACAGAAGAGGTGTCTTTTTTCCGGGTTGGACGTTTCGTTATTAGAATAAACCAAACCCCGGATGTGATCTATGCGCCCTGGGAGCTCCGGTCCTCCTCCTCCTCCTCCCCCCCTCCTCCTCCTCCTCCTCCTCCTCCTCTGCTGGTCTGTCATACGATGAGCAGCGCACCTCTGCTCCGTTTTTCACTTCAACGTCCACTCTTTGTTCTGGTTTAGTTTCTTTTATTTAGAACTCAACAAAAACAACAACAACAACAACAACAACACGCGCTGCACGTCTTCCTGGAACTCAGAGAGAGATACGTTATCAGTTCTCCTGTCAGGCGGCCACTGGAGAACTGGGTCAAACACACACACACACACACACACACACACACACACACACGCACACACACACAAGCAAACACACAGATATACACGCACACACACTCTCAGACACAAACACACTCTCAGGGTGGTTGCTGCAGTCTGAAGAAGGGTGTGTGAAGTGAACCTGGATAAACAGGTACAGGGATAATCGTTCCTTTCAGCTCTGGGAGAGCGACGGCTTCACCATGAGGTTTCAGTCCGTTGGAGGAACAATCCTCCCGTCTCCAACGACGACTGCTGATGCACAGAGAGGAGGAGGAGTCACGGTGTTCCTCCACCGCTCAGGGCCGGTTGGGAAGTCTCCCCTCACAGACTCTCACATCGTGAACCACAGACACAAACATCGCCTGCTCACTGTCCTGGGGTCTGTCCTGGGGTCTGTTCTGGGATCTGTTCTGGGGTCTGTTCTGGGGTCTGTTCTGGGGTCTGTTCTGGGATCTGTTCTGGGATTGTTTCATGTTTTTTGTAAAGCCGCCTCAACATCTTCAAGTGTTTTTGGTGGAGAAAACAAAATCCATGATTTCTTTGTACGTGGTTAAAAACAACAGTCAAAATATATGGGCTGAAACAAATAGAACCAGCTTTAAAACCCAATATATGTGTTTTAATGTGTGTGATGATTCCTTCTGGTCACATGACCTCTATGACACCTGTCCACCTGGAGAGGATCCTCCTCTTCTCTCCTCAAGGGTTCTCACCTTTTACCCTGAAGGCTTGTGGGGAGTTGTTCCTGATCCCATGTGAGGTCAAAGGTCAAAGGTCAGGGATGTCTATGTGTACGGATTGAAAAGCTCTCGGAGGGGGATTTGTAATTTGTGAAAACGGGCTCTACAAATAAACTGAACTGAACTGAATTCATGTGGTCATTTGATACGACGCTGGGAACACGGTGTACTTAGCGCGCACACACACACACACACACACACGCACCGCACACACACACCCCACACACTTACACACAAACAATAGGTAAGAGACGTCTGAGGCTATTCTAAGCTGCTGGGACGACATCCAGGAACCTCCGATGAGAGGCTGGCCTGACGGGTTCTGGGTGTGGACGACAAAGAGCTCCACAGCTTCTCAAACTCATCCACACACGATGTCGGGGGCAGGAGGAGGCTTTACAACACGTCATGCCACCAGGTCTTACTCGCCGTACATGTTTTCCTGTGTGTGTGTGTGTGTTTGTTTACTCACGTGGTCCTGTGATGGGGGGGCAGGCGTCAGCTATGAGGGCAGGAGGTGGAGCCTCCTCATCGGACGCCACACGTGTGACCTTTGAGGGCGTGGCCTCTGCAGACAGAACAGGAGCGAGCGCCTGACTTGGGACTAAGCGTGTGTGTGTGTGTGTGTGTGTGTGTGTGTTCACAGGCGGCTGAAAGCCAGCAGACGCACCACCATATGTGCTTATTCATAGTTCGTCTCCCCAGTGTGCGGTGGGAGGCGGCCCACTCAGCCTCCTCCTCACGTCTGAGAGGCGGAGGCATGAGCACACGACGAGCTGCTGGATGTCACAACAACCTGTTGCATCGCACAACGGATCCATCCGCCGTGACACAACAGCCACACGGCTCAGGCCTGAAGGGCTGAATGTGTGACACGTCGGTCTGGTAGAAAGAAGAAGTAGAACACGTTGTGCAGACCTGAAGATAAAACGGATTTGGATTTTGAGTTTATTTATTTGAGTATTGATAATTCATTTGTGTGAAGTCTGTAGGGATGCAAACACTAAAGCAGAGGCCATGACACACACATACTGATGACATCACACTGACACACACACACACACACACACACTCACACTCACACTGTGAGAATTCATACGATTCTGCTTCGAGTCCGTAGTAAAGGCAAAAATACAAATGTCAGAAACACAAGTAAAGACAACAGGAACAACTTATAGTAGAACAAATTATATTTATTTGTATTCAGGCCAATGTACACACACTCAGGCCGTTACACACGTGTGAGATCCTCTTTTCTAATTTACAAACAATAATCATAAAGAGCGGCTAAAGTGACAAAGCAATAAGTTGTGAAGCGGCTGAGAAACGAGAAGTAAGGAGGGACTAAAGAGACGTGAACCTGACGGGAGCTCAGCGGTCCTCTGGTCCTCTGTGGAGCGACGGACAGGTACGGTCTGGTGTCTCACCTGGACTGACTCCACAGGACTCAGTGTGGATTCATTTGACACAAATATTGCCTGATTTAAATGATGGATTTACATGTTATACAGTACGTATAGTAGTACATAGTGGTTAGTGTTGAGCCTCCAATAAGAACTGATGATGTACACGTTTGGCTCTCATGTGGTTAGATGGACATATCTTCTTCTCCACTATTTAAAGACTCTTTTCTCATTTCAAGCAGACTCTACATGTTCCCTGATACCCGGCTACTGAATCACAGCCTCCTAAGTCACGACTACACAACGAGTCCGACGGGCGAGTTAACAAAACAACCTGCTAAGTCATAATTACACAAGTTGACTGGCGAGTTAAGAAATCAATCTGAGAAACACAAAGCTATGAAAATAATCATGCAAAGCAACAGATCATTAGTGCAGTGCAGTGAGCAGGATGAGGTCACCTGCTCACCACAGGTGAGCCACAGGTAACAACGTTTCCTTCTAGGCTGGAGGTCCATTAGTGGAGCCTCGCTCTGAGACACAGTGGTGATTGAAGAACATCATTCTTGACATATTGCAGTTCTTATAATAGATTAAATTACATTTAAAACAAAAATATAGTCACTGTGCTTTAATGTTTTTCGTTTGCTCAGGATCCAGATTCTCGTGACGATGGAGTGGATGATTTGTTCTCTCTAACATCGAGTCGTCTCCAGTGACTCCACGCCGCCACGGCGTTCATATAATTACAGATACCACGATGATTGTCCAGTTATTATACTCGAGACTGATAAACTTCCTGCATGAATTGTCCAGAATCCAAGTAAAGCAAAAGCTTTGAGTTACTTGCAGCTTGAGTTTTGCTGCCTGCGGCGCCCGTCTGTCCCGATGTCTCCTGAACACACCACGGCCTCTGGGATCCACCGCTCCAATAATCCCGAATCCTCTCCTACATGTCTCGTGTATTCTGGCTTTGACCCTGACCTCGTTCACAAGACCCTGAGCTCTCTTTCTGTCTCGTTTACTTTATATAAAAATACACGTCATGGATTGTTGCTCTAACACAAACGATCCTCGTCAAAGCGAGTCGGCCTAAATGTGACTCCTAAAACGCCCACGCCTCCATGATGTCATCCCAGGAGTTGCTGGGAATGTAATATGATTCACAAGAAGTGTGCTGCTCACTGGCATGATGGCGGAGCCCAGAGGTCCAGACGGCCTCAGGATGAAACACTCAACCACGTGACCACACACACACCACAGGACGAGCACGGAGGGAACCTTCTGGACTCATTCAGGCGTGCAGTTGGAGTATACGTTAAGTTTCTTGAGACGTCGGTATAGGAGCAGTCTCTGTGCTGCGGGGCGGCGGGAGGCGGGCGGCATGCACAGAGCGGCGGAGGGCGGCGAGCGGCGAGCGGCGAGCGGCGAGCCTCTCAGTCGGTTCCCATCTTGGCGATCAGCTCGTCACAGATCTTCGTGAGTTCCTCCATCTCTTGGTTCTGAGACAACACAACAACGGTGAATATGCATCTCCATACGCTGCAGTGAGAGCATACGGTAAAATAGTGTGTTTATTCTAGAATGGAACGTTTCATGTAGAACTGGCGTGCAGGACGATGAGGACGCCGTCACCTTCTGCTGCAGGCCTTGCTCCAGAGACTCGTTCTTCATCTGCTCCTTCCTCAGACTGGCGGCCATCGCCATGTTGTCCGAGCTCGCCTTCGCACGCACCTGAGCGATCTCCTCATTGGCCCTGAGCGATGAGGGGATCAACACGGCGTCAGCATGGAGCGGTTTGGATACGCTAGAACTGATTAGTAACCCTCCATACTTGTCTAGTTTCTCCTCAGCGTGGAGTTTGAGTGTCTGGTATCTCTGCTCCTCCTGCTTGACTCGGGCCAGGTACTCCTGGGCACACTTCTTCAGCGCCTCCTCGTTCTGCACGAGGATTCAAAACCAACGGCAGTTATTACGGCGCTCAGCCAGCTCGCAGCGACTGGGGTCGGGGTGGGGGTCGGGGTGGGGTGGGGGTCGGGGGGTGGGTCGAGGTGGGGGTCGAGGTGGGGGTCGGGGGGTCTTCTGTCGGGGGTTTCATTCTGCTGCAGTTGTTGAGTAACAATAGTTTCACTGAGCTCACGGCCAGATGTACACGACCGTTCAAAGGTGTGGGGTCACCCACCCACACAATGTGGGGTTTTCCATGAAAACACCACATTTATTTATCAAATGAAATGCAAAATGAATATAAAATATATTCAAGACATTGACGACGTTAGACAGAATCATTTTAATTTGAAATATTAATTTTGTTCTTCATACTTGTGGCTCAAAGGAAAGCCAGTTTTATATCTTCTCTCAGCAGCATTACTGTTTTCAGCTGCGCTCACATAAAAAGTGTTTTCAAGAGTTTTCTACCCCTCTGCTCGTCTTCTAAGGCGATAACACAATGTACCACTAGAACATGGAGATGGGCCTCTATACAACCGTGTAGAGACTTCATTAAAAAACATGTTTTTACCTTGAATAGTCATTTACCACATTAACTATGTAGAGAGTGTATTTCTCATTAATTGAATGTTATCTTTATTTTAAAAAAGTGCTTTTCTTTGAAAAATATGGACATTTCTAAGTGACCCCAGACTTTTGAACGGTAGTGTCTGTGGTGACCCTCAGGGTAACCCTGGTCACCTCGAGGCGACCGCCCGATCAGAGGGAAGCCGTCGCCCCGATCAGAGGGAAGCCGTCGCCCCGATCAGAGGGAAGCCGTCGCCCCTCTGTCAGACTCTACTCTAATGCTTCTACTCAGACGGACCGTCTCAGCGCTCGTCACCAACGCTTCGCTGGAGCAGTTATCTGGACGTGAAGTGGTCGTATGACCGCTTACCTTCTTGAAGCCCTCCAGGGTTCCCTTCATGGTTTCATAGCGCCGGAACACGTCGGAGAGGGAGCGCTCCACGGAGTTCAGGTCTGCCAGAGCGGTCTCCTTCTCCGCGGCCGCAGTGTGCAAAGCCTTCTGGGAGCTGTGGTTGTTGCGCTGCACGTCCTCTGAGGAGCAACGGAGAGGTTGATGACTGTGTGTGGTCTTACGTCTGGAGACAGCATCAACGTTGCTCTCCAACGGGGATACGGGCTGCTCTCCTGACCACACCGTTTAAAATAGATTATAGTTCCTAACATGTCGACTCACCGATCATCTGAGCGATAGTCTTCTCATATTCTGCAACGATCTTCCTGTAATAAGACAAAGCACACGATGTGAATCCGTCTGTGACGGAGTGAAGAGCTCAAGGCGCCCGGCGGCCTCTCGGCCTCACCTCATCTCGCTGACCTCCTGTCTGCTGTCCTCGTACTTCGTCTTCCAGTCGTTGGCCACTGCCTCTTTAGTGATGATCTGAAACGAGGCGCCGCTGTGAGCCGAGCTGTGCGTGAAGACAACCCTGATGCATGCTGCGTGTTTCATGTTGTCACCTCTTCTCGGATGAGGGTGAGGACGGCCTGTTTCTCTGCCTCGCTGATGCAGATGGAGTCCAGGACCTGACTTCCTGTTTTCTGCATCTCACTTCCCTCTGGCTTGTTCTTCACTTTGCATGAGTCTTCAAACTGCTGATGGCAAGAGAATCTGTTTCATGGTAGATCCAACAATGGTGGGAAAGCCCCGACCGTTAAGAGCTCACAGGCTATTCATGACAAAATCACACGCATGATTAAATAATACCGTGCCTTCGACTTCATCCAGTTTTGCTCATCATTAGTTTTGTGTTCAAATATGTTTAACTTCTAATTTCTATCACCAATGAATTAGAATAGATCAATTATTGAGAGGAACAAACACAAAGAAACATTTATATCTGTAATAAACTGTAAATTATGACTATTATCATAATTCTTTCAAACTTCTCACATGTCCCTTTCCCCTGCGCCGCTCTTGCCTTTCATATCTCAATCCTTCCTTCTCCTCCCCGTCTCTCTCCTCTCACGTTGGCCTTCTCTGGATTATGGCAGTAATATTGTAATGTGCTGAAGGATAATCTAAATCCACCTGCCGCCTGAGAACTGGGACGTGGTGGCAGAGACTAAGTACCTCCGTCTGCTCATATCCACCGCTGAGCTGGAGGTAATAATAACGCTGTGTCTCCAGACACTAAACCTCACTATTTATTACACACTGCAACATGTTTAATTTACTTTGTAAATATGAAACAATTCAAATCTCCAGACACCTGAGCACAATGTGAGCATCACGATGACGTCAGCCGTAAAGCGGGGCTCTGGGACACACCTGGACTGGTCGAAGCTGTTCCTCTCTCCAAAGAACCATCTCTAGTTTAACTGAGGACAGAGACTTCAGCTCCACCTAGTGGTCACCGGCGGCATCGCGTTGCTTCTGTTGCTCAGTCAGGACTAAGTTACAGGTCTGAGATTGAACCATATGGAAAACCAATATGCCGTCTATGGACCTGACGCAGAAGACATACGGGGAGGACATGGAGAACATGGAAGACGTGGAGGACGTGGAGGACGTGGAGGACGTGGAGGACGTGGAGGACATGGAGGACATGGAGGACATGGAAGACGTGGAGGACGTGGAGGACGTGGAGGACGTGGAGGACGTGGAGGACATGGAGGACATGGAGGACGTGGAGGACGTGGAGGACGTGGAGGACATGGAGGACGTGGAGGACATGGAGGACGTGGAGGACGTGGAGGACGTGGAGGACGTGGAGGACGTGGAGGACGTGGAGGACATGGAGGACGTGGAGGACATGGAGGACGTGGAGGACGTGGAGGACATGGAGGACGTGGAGGACATGGAGGACGTGGAGGACGTGGAGGACATGGAGGACGTGGAGGACATGGAGGACGTGGAGGACGTGGAGGACATGGAGGACGTGTCGTAGTATTTATTTACCCCTGAGCTGCAGCCGGAGGCCTCCGGTGATGACGTCACATGGCAGCCTGGAAGGGGAGAAAGGGAAACTTAAGTTATTAGGAATAAAGCATCAGAGCCGCTGAGGCCTATAGCGTCATATAGTTCATCATCGTTATCAACAGGCGGCAGAACGTTTCTCCAATTGTATGTCTCATTATAAATATGACTCTACAGGGCCGGTTCTAGCCCTTTGGTTGCCCTAGCCGAGATTGAGTTTTGTGCGCCCCCCCCCCCCCCCCCCACACACACACACACACACACACGCACACACACTTTCTTTTTTATTACTTCAAATAATTTATTACACACTCAAAAGTAGGATTAATTAACTCCATAAACTGCAAAACACTCTTAAGCACCTGTAAGGACATTTAAGCAAATTATGAATCAGACTCTGTAACCATGAGCTCATCCGATTAATGACGTCCGATCTGCAAAAAGTATTCTCATGACTTATTTATTGAATGAATATTATCTTTTCAAAGTGCAGTCACACGTTTCACTTCAGGCTCACGTTCATATAAACTCACACCAAACCCCTCCCTGGCGTGTTTTGTGACTCATGAATGAGCCTGAGTGACGAGTGGAGACGTGTCACGGCTCTGCCTTTACTCATCCTCGTATCGGTCTTTAAACAAAGCTGGAAACATCCTAAAATAAAAACCATCACGGCTTAGAAACCAAAGAAGCCTCCGGCTGCCTCACGTGATGCAGAGAGGCCGCTCAGAGAGTAAAGCCGAGTCACACGCCGCCTGAAGGCCCGAGGGATCGGGACCTGAGATCGGGACCTGGGATCGGGACCTGGGATCGGGACCTGAGATCGGGACCTGAGATCGGGACCTGGGATCGGGACCTGGGATCGGGACCTGGGATCGGGACCTGAGATCGGGACCTGGGATCGGGACCTGAGATCGGGACCTGAGATCGGGACCTGGGATCGGGACCTGGGATCGGGACCTGGGATCGGGACCTGAGATCGGGACCTGGGATCGGGACCTGAGATCGGGACCTGGGATCGGGACCTGAGATCGGGACCTGAGATCGGGACCTGAGATCGGGACCTGGGATCGGGACCTGAGATCGGGACCTGGGATCGGGACCTGAGATCGGGACCTGGGATCGGGACCTGAGATCGGGACCTGAGATCGGGACCTGGGATCGGGACCTGGGATCGGGACCTGGGATCGGGACCTGGGATCGGGACCTGAGATCGGGACCTGGGATCGGGACCTGAGATCGGGACCTGAGATCGGGACCTGGGATCGGGACCTGGGATCGGGACCTGAGATCGGGACCTGGGATCGGGACCTGAGATCGGGACCTGGGATCGGGACCTGGGATCGGGACCTGAGATCGGGACCTGGGATCGGGACCTGAGATCGGGACCTGGGATCGGGACCTGAGATCGGGACCTGGGATCGGGACCTGAGATCGGGACCTGAGATCGGGACCTGGGATCGGGACCTGAGATCGGGACCTGGGATCGGGACCTGGGATCGGGACCTGAGATCGGGACCTGGGATCGGGACCTGAGATCGGGACCTGAGATCGGGACCTGAGATCGGGACCTGGGATCGGGACCTGAGATCGGGACCTGAGATCGGGACCTGTCGCCGGGCGGCACAACATTCAAACGAGTCCTCATGGATCCGGTGACTCACCGCTTTGCTCCTTGTCTGGTTTGACGCCGACGCTGCTGGCCAGCTTCTCCTCGTCCGTGGCGTGGCCCCCGTGGTGGTCATCCTTCAACAGACGCACAGGGAGACCGCATGAAGCTAAAGCCGCGCCGCGAGTCTCACGAGCCGCAGGTGCGTCGTCGGCGCTCACCTGTCCGCTGACGTCCTTCTGCTTCACTTTGCAGGAGTTCCTGTGAAGGAAGTCAAAACCAACATGAGCGTCAACACGAACCTGATCAGACGTCCACATGTGGGCGGGTGTGAGGACCAGAAGAGGAGGCGGGAGAGACGGACAGACGGACAGACGGACAGACGGACCTCATCGCCTGCTGCCTGCGCGGAGTGTGCACGCTCGGCCTGAAGGGCTGAATCACGCAGAACAAAAGGCCGATTAAAGAGAGATTGTTGCCAATTTAAAGAGAGAGAGAGAGCGAGAGAGAGAGAGAGAGAGAGCGAGGGAGAGAGCGAGAGAGAGAGAGAGAGGGAGAGAGCGAGAGAGAGAGAGAGAGAGAGCGAGAGAGCGAGAGAGAGGCAGTGGATCAGAGCGCCAAAGGGAATGTCAGAGTTTCCTCTAACTCTTTCTCTCCTCTACTTTAAGCTTCTCCTACTGTTCCCCTTCAGTTGGGATTAAGGGAACATGTGGTCAGAGGCGCCTGGAGCCGGTCTTGGATTGAGGTTGTAGCTCACACACGTCTGTCCAGTGATGAGTACTTACAACACAACACAGAAGAAATGGACTGGCTCAGCGGTCCTGATGCCACACAGGGAGGAGGGAGAGGTTTGAAGGAAGGAGAGGAGGAGGAGAGGAGAGGAGAGGAGGAGAGCAGGAGAGGAGAGGAGGGATGAAGACAAGGGAGCGCAGCGGCGTTACAGTTAGGGAATATAAAGAACACAAACAGTAGGCAGGTGACAGTTTTGTTTTAACTGTTTTTTTTCTAAAACTCTTAACACCAACTAATTAATTTGCTTGTCTTTTAATAGTTTATATTGGCAAGAGATAATACGAGTATGTGGAACTTGTCGCTCAGGATGAATATCACAAATATGTTGGCTGCAAAGCAAGAAAGCGTCGCACGTAAAGAAGGCCGGCAGAATAAACTGACTGTTATCTAAAAGCTGCCATAAGACAATAAGTTGTGATGGAAATGTTTCCTGCTTCTTGGCCTCCAGATGCGACCCCTCACCTGTCAGAGCCGTGTCTGCACGGCGGCGTCCGTGTTGTTGTCTTATTGAACGTCGGTTCAAACCGACTTCTCCTCTGAACCGAGCGTCCTCACAGTGACGGTTGTGATCAGTAGTTCATTGCTAAATACATATTAAAAGGTCCATAATGACATGTGTTGGGGGGTCAAAGGAGGCACTAGAGATGTCCCTGATGAATCTACTAAAGGAAACTGAACAAAAGGCCAGCAGGGGGCGCTGCTCGGCCCTTAAACACTTCACGTTGTCTGTCGAGCTGTAAACA
Source organism: Liparis tanakae (assembly GCA_036178185.1). Taxonomy (NCBI): domain Eukaryota; kingdom Metazoa; phylum Chordata; class Actinopteri; order Perciformes; family Liparidae; genus Liparis; species Liparis tanakae. The sequence goes on along the minus strand of CM070094.1, from coordinate 26,315,231 downwards.
GAGCTGTTAAAAATACTTCCAGCTATAAACACTGAACCCTGCCCTCAATCTGCCTCTTGGAGAACAAAGGCAGGCCCGTGGAACACAGAGCAGCCCGCAAACCGAACAGAGAATGTCAGGGACATTTAAAAAGCTCATTAAACGTAATAGAAACATTTCAGACGATAATCCCGTCGGGAGGAAAGATTCGACGTCCAGGAGACAAACGGCCTCTGAAGACACCCGACAGGCCGCTGGGGGACACGGCGCTCCCTGCAGCTCGCTGCTGCACAATGGCGAGCATTCATTCCCACAGAGGAGACGCTGTGTGTTCAGCGCTGAGTCACGACGGTTCATCTGAAGAGCTTCTGTGGGCTTCAGTTCTACTCACGTGATAACGGGGCCGTGGGCCTCACGGGCCGGTTTGATGTTTCCATTAAGCAAGTCGGGATCCACACAGACGTCCCGACAGGAGGGGGAGGGGGAGGGGGAGGGGGGGGGGGAGGCCGGCTCGGCCGTCACCGGAGCCCGGTCGTCCACCTCGGAGGGATCGGGTCTGTTCAGCGGGGAAAGGAAGGACAGCGATGGGGGCCGCAGGGCCGGAGGCTGGGGCGGAGGGCCGGAGGGCGAGAGGCCTCCTGCAGGCCCGGGGGGGCCCAGAGTCAGGTTGAGGTTCTGGCCCAAACCGAAGCCGCGGGCGCCAGGCGAGGCTCCGGTGAGGTTGTTGAGGGAATCGACCTCTGGGGATGAAACTGGGCCGACGTCCTGGTTGGAGTTCTTGTCCAGAAAGTGGTCGGTACCATCAGGAAGAACTGTGGAAACAGAGGAGAAGTGAAGCCCACTGATTGGCTCAGGGAGGGAAACCTTTAATTGGCCAATCCCGGACCGAGTCCTAAAACATATCCGGGTCAAGGAGGTCACTTCCTGTTTGGTTTGGGAGCAGACAGCTGAGAGGACCTCCATCACTCTAAGTGAACTTTGTGTTGTGACTGTGCTCAGGATATTTGTGTTTAATGTTAGACCCCCATTTGTTTTATTACATGTTTTTTCTGTCCCTTTGTATTTCCCTCTCAGCGCTTTTGGTTTCTGCTGTTAACTTGTTTTTGTGTTTTGAATGATCAGTTTCTATGTGACCTTTGTACCGGTCAGGTTTTTAAAGCTGAACTGTGTATCAGATGAAGATGTTGAGCTGCCGAGTCGGACGAACACAGGACCGCCCACTGAGACAACGTTTATTTTTCATTTTATTATGTGCACTTGATTTATGTTCTATATGTTCAGTAAAAACCTTTAAAACTCAACTCTTTGATTTTGTGTTTTTTCCACACTACTTGAGCTCCACCTGAACCTGGAGACACATCCACAGACTTTGGTACACAAATATGAAATGTAGCCACAAGTTACATACGTATGTAAATAAGTTTATACATAGACCCTTTAAAAGCCAGAAGATGAGACTCTCCTTCTCCTGTTTAATAATAATAATTATACATTTATTCTATAAAGGCGCCTTTCAAGGCACTCAAGCTCGCCGTAAGACACGATAAAAACAGTTCAAGGATGGACATTATTAAAAAGCCGCCTCAGAGAGCGGCGGCCTGGTGGAGTCGCTCTGCGGCCGGACACGGCCCCTCTGCTCCCCAACGACTCTCAAGACACTCCCACGACTCCCCGGATCCGGCTGCCCTCTCCTCCACCGGTTCAGGAGATGAAATCAGCGTCGTGGTTTCACGGAGAGCGAGTCCCAGCATGTCACATACCTCTCCTGACTGACGGCCGGCGTGTGGTTACGTCATACTCTCACTTAATGCAAGCTTAAGTCAGCTTCTGCTCTGAGTCTGGGTCATTTTAGAAACACACACACACACGTAAACAGACACGCACACGCACACACACACACGCACACGCACACACACACACGCACACACGCACACACACACACACACACACACACACTTCCTTTAGAGAAAGGGAACAGATGTAGAGCAGCCACGCCCGGCTGTGTGGAGCACCCCCCCCCCCCCCCCCACGGGGCCTAGCAACAAACACAACATCAGACTTTACGACCGTTTTTATAAACGGTACGAAAGACGAAACCCAGACGGAGGAGGAAGAGAAGAGAATCAGACGCCCGGCTCAGCAGCACCGTCGAGTCTCCCAGGGAGACGTGGCGGTGTCGTGACAGGCAGGCGGAGGATCGGTCACTCTCCTCTCAGGGAGGCGACCAGGAGAGTCACGGTTCTCGCTGGAGAACTCGCCTCAATGAGGAAACTCAGGACGGGAGCCCAGTTTGCAAACATCAGTGACATAATAGATTTCTTTCAGCAGAGAAGATGCAGCCCAGAATATCTATTACCATGGCAACGTGTGGTTCCTCTGCGTGTGTGGGTGAAAGCCGGCTGTGTGTGTGTGTGTGTGGGGGGGGGGGTCACAGCAGCGAGCTTCTCTGGCAAGTTCAAACAGGCCAATGATGAAGTGAGAGCCTGACAGGATGTTTACGTTCAATTTAATCGCCTCTTAACTTTCTCACACTGCAGATCGCCTCAAAAAACAACCGAACACACATCTTCAAGACAAACATCTCAAACACTGGAGAACTGAAACCATCCCCATGCTCCTGTAGTGCTACAGGTGAGTGAAGGGACCCTTTGTATTTGTAATCTGCTGGAATGCGTGAAGGTGTACAGGTGTACAGGTGCACTCCGGGTCACGGTCACATTGTTGTGTGAGCACAGTGAAAAGGCTCTTTACATTAAATGACATGTAATGTAATGTAATGTTAACTTATTGTTTTAAGTCTAAACACAAGCAGGGACACGATCACTGGGCCCATGAAAACACACGCCGTCCAGACTTCAGCGTTTCAACAGAATAAACTAACTATCAGACACAGGCTACACACACATGCAGAAGACATTGAGGCCTCAGCGTATAAACCCTTGATGTAACTGTAGGAGCTCCGGGTCACCGAGCCGCCTCACCTGTGTGGGCGGAGTTGTCCAGTTGGCTGAGCAGCTTCACAACACCTGGAGACTCGGCCTCGGGGGTGTCAAAGGCCCCCTCCGAGTCTGAACTGAGGAGAGAGAGAGAGGGGGGAGGGAGAGAGAGATAAATGATCCATCAAACCATCCTGCTCCTGCTTTACGGCGTGTAAACATCAGTCAGTCTTTGAAGAGCAGAGGCTCTGATGAAATATAACAATGACAGTCTGGGTTGCTTGCTGCGGTGTAGAATTATATCTCACAAATAAGCATTGGCTTTCAAATATCAATATATCAATAATATTAAGTTTACTTAAAGTGACATGAAAACAACAGATTTCTGAAAATCAAAAAAATAAACAAGCTGCTTTTATTTGAAAGGAAGTCGGAGGAAGGAGAGGAAGTGAAGTCCAACAAGGCCACCTGCATCCTTTGCTCCTTAATGAGGACTCAGTGTGCCCGACTCAGTCTGTCACACACACAGATACACACACACACACACACACACACACACACGCACACACACACACACAGATACACACACACACACACACACACACACACACAGTTCTTGGTCTGCTGTGTCAGCTGCCTAGACACCCAGCCTAAATTTATGCCTGAACTGTGGAGAGACAAAAAGGAAGGGAGAGGGAGGGAGGGAGGGAGAGGGTATGTGCTTTTGTGTGTGTATGTGTGTGTGTGTGTGTGTGTGTCCCCGTTCCCAGCCGCTTGAACACACATCAAAACGTCCGCACTAATGAAAAACAGCACGAGAAGAAACAAAGCTCCCAGTGCCAGAACCCAACACACTCCATCTCTGATACCAGTTCACACAAACAGCCACCCACTGGAGCCAGGCTAATCCTAATATACATACCCAGCCCCCACGCTCACACGCTCACACACACGCACACACACACACACGCTCACACACACACGCACACACACACACACACACACACTCACACTCACACACACACTCACACAAGTCCCAGTGATAGCCCCAGTGGCTGCACTCCTTTGATGGTTACTTAGAAACTAGAAATGGACAAAAAAAGACATCAAAAGCTCTGAAACCATGCCCCCCCCCCCCAGCTACAGCAACTGTTCCTCAACTGCCAAACCGCCTTCACACACACACACACACACACACACACACACACACACACACACACACACACACACGTATAACAACAAATGGAGTCGCTGTATTTTGACTGTATAATCTTCTTTTATAGCCGATGACAGCGTGACCACGACAATGAGATCCACGGCATAGCAAGAATCCAAGATTATACAACCACGTATCGGTCTGTGTGTGTGTGTGTGTGTATGTGTGTATCTGCCTGTTTGAGTGTGCGTGTGTGTGTGTGTGTGTGTGTGTGTGTTGCTCATCTTTGTGTACATCCACCACCTGTCAGTATGACTCAGGGGAATCTGAAGTCATCACACAGCAACACAATCAATCTAGTGCTGTTTATTAAAGCAAATACAGAGAATCTCTCTCTCACACACACCTACACACACATCTACACACACGCACCTACACACACACACACACACACACACACACACACACACACCTCTCTCTCTCTCTCTCTCGCTCTCTCTCGCTCTCTCGCTCTCTCTCGCTCTCTCTCGCTCTCTCTCTCTCGGCCTTACTTGTCCTCCCTCTCGGATCCCTCGTCCCCGGCCCCCCCGGTCACTGCGGACCAGGTCCACTTGGCCCACTGGACCGGAGACAACCAGGACATCCCTGCGGCGCGTGGAGCCGCTGACCGGCCGCCGCCTCGGGGAGGAGAGCGCGCGCCTCCTCGTCCTGGGCTCGGTCAGCTCGTCCCTGTTGTCCCTCAGAGCCGATGGTCTTCCTCAGTCCTCTGCTAGTCTTCGAACAGTCGAGCCGTCTCCTTCCCTCTCCCCGCCTCCTTCCGTGTCTCCTTCCCTCCGACGGGCTCACTTCCTCCTCTCTTCACCGCTCCGTTCCCATCCTGCGCGCTGCGCTGTTGACGCGCTCGTGAGGGGAAACGTGTCTCGCGCTGCTCTCCACCGCACTGACTCACCCCGCGTGCATCGGGAGTCCCTCCCCCCCCCCCCCCCTCTCTGACTGGGTGGCCGATCAGCTGGTTAACAGACGTCGGGCTGCTCCTGCGTGTTTACGCGCTCTCAGGAGTTGGCCTCCCCCTCTCCCTGATCCCTGAAGGGGTTGCCGGTCGTGAGGGGAGAGAGGGGGAGAAAGGGGGGAGAGGGGGAAAGGGGGAGAGCAGCAATGCTTCCCGTTTTGAGAGTCGTGTTACTCTGGGACAGCCTGAGAGTCTACCGGACATGTGTCCTCAAGAAAGAGGACAGAACAGGGGAGGAAGGTGTGGGCTAACGACGTGGGAGGAGATGAGGATGATCCGGGTATACAGCATCCTGACTCATATCACCTCACCATATCTCTCACTGAAATGTCATCCTCCCTATAACCCTATAAAATAGAACTATATGATACTTGCTGACGTGTTTCTGCCCACGTTAGTTTAAAAGCCCATTTGAGTTGTTAATGGTGTGTTTACTGGCCAACTCCAAGCAGACTCCATCATTAGCGTGGGCCTATTCCCCTGGATGAATAAAGGGAGGCAATAGCTACACAGTTGAACAGATTGTTTTACAAGGACTCAGAACGTACCGCGTGCAACACGATAATCTAAACAATTAGCAAGTGGAGCTGTCGCCGTTAATTCAGACCTACAGAACATCTATTGTCCAGTGAAAGCTGCAGGCCCGACGGCTCTGGTCGATAAAGAAACACGCAGCAGTAGAGACGCTGACGGGAGAGTCATCCGGATTAAATCATCCTCTCACCCACACATGTGCCTCTCAGGCTGTTCATGGAGGGCTTATATAAGTCCAGGCTTTCACACTCATGCCTTTCTCTCTCTCTCACGCTCTCTCTCACACACACACACACACACACACACACACACACACACACACACACACACACACACACACATCTAGGCCAGAGGAGAGGGGTCCTTTGAAAACACATGAACCGTGACTAATCTAATAATGGAGGAAGGTTCAGCCACTGGGGAAAAGGTGAGGTGGAGGGGAGGCAGTAAGGATGCAGGTCCACGTGTGAAGACGGACCGGAGCTCCCACTGAGGACATGAGCTGGTCCACAGAGGCATGTAGACGAGAGGACGAGCACAAACACGCAGAACAAAAAATGTCAAACACCGGTGAACACAGGGAACGACTCGGGGAACGCCTCGGGGAACGCCGCTCTGTTGAGCAGATCAGAGGCATGCAGATGATGGAGTCAGATATAACTCCTGAGGTTTGGGGCAGCACAGAAATCTGAAATGCTCGGTTGTGTTTGGTCAACATTCCTGACATAGTTTTCTTCCCTCCTTTGTCGGTGAAGCTGAGAACGTTGTTGATTTACTCTATCGTTGTTATTTTTGCACCAATAATAATAATAAAGCATGTAATAAAGGAGTATAGAAAAATAGTCTTTACCATTTGGTCATATTATATAGAATATATATTGCATTACTAGAAAACATGCCATATCGTGATGCATATCGTTATTGAGACATTATGCAATGATCTATATCAGCTCTGGACACATGGAGGTATTTAAAACCCTCCTTCACCTTCACATGGACTCACATCTTTACCTTTTGACCGCAGCTGTTAAAACCTCCAGAAAATGATTAGAATTAATATTGTTTCCCAAGTGTGAGGTACTTTATGTTTGTTTGTTGATACCTAAATATCCCTTTAAATTAATAACAAAGTTTATATTTCTTATATGTTTTACACAGTGAGAAACTGTGCAACAAACTCTCCCCAAAGAACACGATGGCTACGAGTTGTGTTCAGGACAGTGAAAACATCTCATCATGTGAATGTTATGTTTTCTCAGTTGTCCCCAATACATATTGACATCAATAATTTTTTTAGAGACGCCAAACATTGAATTGGAGTCAAATTAAGCCCAAAGGTCACAGGAGGGTTAACACTTAACAGAGAGGAGACGTGCAGCAGAGGACGAGTGGGAATAGTGACACCACGGCAGAGGAGGAGGAAGAATCATCTCTTATGTAATGCTAGAAACCTCAAATAGCACACGGTGAAACAATGGCAACCCACACACACACACACACACACACACACACACACACACACACACGCTCTGCAGACCCCAGCTGCCCCCTGCAGCGCTCATGATGCACATCTTACCACGGACACCGGCTGTCGGTTTGTTTGCCGTCGGTGAATCCAGCAGAGTGAACGTCTCTAATCATCAATTACATCTTGACGGATGGCAGCATGTGTGCTTCGGAGCTCAGAATAAATCATCGGGGATGAACATGTGTGAGCCCCAACAGAGGGGATGTGATATGATGAGATAAGTGACGGGAATCAGGGAAGCGTCTCAAATATCACAGGCTATTTTCCTCTTTCCTCTCCCTATGTGATGACCAAAGGTCACAAATCTAAATCTGAACTTTCATATAGCACCATCACTAGGTCGACAATAACAATGGATAACAATAGATCTTCAACATTAATGAGTGGATTAACATTTGTTGGGATTCATTTTTGACAGACTTATATAGATACTCTATTTTCTAGATTTCCTCTGACATCAAAATAAACTTGTTGATAATTAAATAATTACCTAATGGATCTGAAAGCTTCAATCTACAAATTAAACATTAAACCATAATCAGTTTTGTCAAACAGCTTGACTACGAGACAACCTGCAGATCAGTGTTCTCCTCTCTGTGCAGCACATATATGGGTCTTCACTTTATGACTCAGACATCAGGCGGAATAGCAGTCTACCAATATAATGCTTCACAGCTTCTTCCATATTTCATGAAGAAAGTTATTATCTCAAACAAACTTCTTCCAACTATATTCTTCTAGTGCAGCAGGAGATCTACTCAGAACCAGACACCGGCTTTGAGGCCGAGTCTCTGTTGGCTTTCAATAGAAAGCAGCACAAAAGGTATTTATAGTAAAAGGAAGTTGTTCTTCGGGTCTGCCTGCCTGCCTGCCTGCCTGTCTGTCTACCTGCCTGTCTGCCTGTCTGCCTGTCTGTCTCTCTGCCTGTCTGTCTGAACTCACTGCATAAACAGAATAATATCCTGCGTTGGTTGATTCTGTTCTATGGCTCCCTCTAGTGGTCATTATTGGACTCTCACTCAGATGCAAAAAGAACACAACAGAACTGGGCGAGAGAGAGAGAGAGAGAGAGAGAGAGAGAGAGGGAGAGAGAGACAGAGAGAGACAGAGAGAGAGAGAGAGAACGGTGGAGATACATAACAGGTCTGACGTCACCGTGGGAGCTCACACAGAGTTGTCGGGATCTCTGACTTGTGAAAGGGTCAAACGTGTATTAAACTATGAGAAATGCATAATACACACACACACACACACACACATACACACACGTACACACACACACACACACACACACACACACACACACACAGAAAGAGTAGCAGCACACGTGATGTATGAACTTGATGTCCACATTTGAAGGCTGTGTTCTCGGGGATCTGCAGTCAGAGTCTCATCTGAAGAGAGACGGTTGATGAGAAGCGTCTCAGGAGCACGCTGCAGCCCTTCATGCATAACTGCATATGTTCATAAAGAACAAACCGTTAGCCGCCCAGCTCGCGGGAACATGGAGGCGAAACAAAAGAGCACAAAGAAAGAAAGAACCCGGTTGAAAGAGGGGAGGCGTTGACCCGAGGAGTCGTAACTGAGCTATTGTTTCTCACCACAACAGGAGCAGGAGCACACGGGCCCCGACAGTAGAGCCGGACATGCTCCGCACATGCACACACAGAGCCCAACGACCCCCCCCCACCCCCCCACTCCCTTTAACATTCCATTTAGTTATATTAATATACAACACTGGCTGCAGTGTATAGAACAATATAAGTGGGTTTTCAGGCATTGATTCAACATTATTGAGGAGTGAAATCCACTTTCTTGTAAGTCAGCTGAGCTTCAATTCATCTTTTTCCGTCCGTCCTCATGTATTCACAATGAGTGTTTCTCTGGCATAATAGAAGCTTCTTTTAGAAGTCTACGCCTCCGGCCTGAATTCATTCCCCTGCAGTGAGAAATGAGCTCAGAGGGTCTGTCAGTCTGTCTCACGGTGGAAGTCCAGTGTGCAGCCAAGACGGCTCCAGTTACGTTATAACAAATGATTAAGACAACTAAAATTAGACCAGAAGCTGAAAGAAGTCCCTGCAGGGCTCTGGCTTCACAGTTTTCCCACAGAGAGACCCCCCCCCAGCCCCGCCCCCTACTCTAACAAAAACACAGAAATTAAAGTACGCTTAATCACTGAGATACAAATATTAACGAATACAATCAATAACAATGAGCGTTGGTTAGCTCACGTGTGTTGAGCTAATGTTCCTGATTCAGGGAAGATGAACGCGTCACGTGGGATCAGCTGTGAACGGACTCCCTCTGATGGACGAGAGGAAGAAGAGGAGGAGGAGGGAGCCGTCTCTGACGAAGGCCTCAGCCTCCTGATCGCTCATCACACAGGGATGAAGTCAAAGGAAGCCGTGCTACCTGCTCGACCTCTACGGCCCCGCAGGTGTGAGACACAGAGGCTGCGACTTCAATGTGTGGCTCAGCTGAGGAATTAGCAGCCAGCAGCAGAATTATCTCTTATCTAATTATCTCTGTGAAGATCCTCCATCTCGTGCCCGGCTACTTGAGGTGACCTCCGCCCTCATGCCATCAGCTGAACTCGGCCTTACATTTGAAAACCAAAACCAGCATGTAAACCAGCATGAAACCAGCATGTAAACCAGCATGCAAACCAGTATGTAAACCAGTATGCAAACCATCAGTCTGATGGGCTGCTTTATGTTTCGGTCCAGACAGAAAGCATCGAGCTCTGAGCCCTCAGCCTCTTCTCTCAGACTCCTCTTCCTCACACAAGCTCAAGAACCAGAGGGCTGAATCGATCCACTCTGTCAAGAACACACACACACACACACACACACACACACACACACACACACACACACACACACACACACACAGCATAATAAAAAGCGTCTCGTCTTACACGCTGCTCTCCTTCCGGGGGGAGCTGACGGAGCTGACGGAGCTGACGGAGCCCTTCCGGCTCAGGGAGCCCCCCATGGCAACGGCTCTGCTCCTCCTCCTCTCCGTAGGTCGATGTCCTCTAAGGTTCTCCTCTAAGGTTCTCCTCTAAGGTTCTCCTCTAAGGTTCTCCTCTAAAGGTCTCAGCGACACAGCGACGCAGAGCTCCTCGTGACGGTGGTGTTGTTATGAAAGTCAGCCCCTCCTCTCTCCTCTCCTCTCTCCTCTCCTCTCTCCTCTCCTCTCCTCTCTCCTCTCTCCTCTCTCCTCTCTCCTCTCTCTCCTCTCTCCTCCTCTCCTCTCTCCTCTCTCCTCTCCTCTCCTCTCTCCTCTCTCCTCTCTCCTCTCTCCTCTCTCCTCTCTCCTCCTCTCCTCTGTTTCTGTTGACGCTCCACAGTCCAAATACTCCAGAGAAATACTCATCACACGTGAGGAGCTGGCAGTCCCGCCTCCTTGCTCTGCTTCTCCTCACACTTCAACATCTCTCTCTCTCTCTCTCTCTCTCTCAAGCACGTGCACACACACACACATACACACACGCACACGCACACCAGAGGCAGATTACATTAACTTGTTAGGCAGGCAGTGCATATGGCGATTGGAATGAGAAAGACAGAGGAGGTGTGTGTGTGTGTGTGTGTGTGTCATGGGCGAATGGGGCAGGGGTGAGAGTATTGTTCAGGCGTGAAAGAGTCTTTTCTTTGTTAGGCGGCTAAATACCAGATCTGAGATCTGTCGGGGGGGAGATGATGGAGAGAGAGACACAGTCCCACTTGTTGTGGCACATTCCCACTACCTGCTGGGACCTGGTGCCCACCCCTGAGCGCCCTGGGTGGTTAGCATGACAACACACACACACACACACACACAGTGTCAGAGCTCAGCTTGTTTGCATACATTCATTTCCCTAAACAATTACTGCATTTTGACTTGTAACCACTCACACATTTAAAGGGCCACGCGATGCAACCAGCGGGACTAAAAAAGGTGGAATTGTGTTTTGAGAAACTGGAACAAGTATAACCATCATAAGAGTTATTGAGACATTGTTGATAACAACAATAAGCGGGAGCCTGTTGGCCCTCTTGAGTGCAGCAGACACCCCAATGACTGCAGGGGGAAGTCAAGCCTCCGGGTTCAGTCCGTCCCTCAGGAGGAATGAGAACGGAGCGACTGACCTCAGAGCACCTCAAACAGTCACGCAGCACGTCTGTTCTCTCCGACAGGTGAAGGGAATGAAACAATCAAGGACACAGGAGGGGCTGAGGGCAGGTGAAGGGAATGAAACAATCAAGGAGACAGGAAGGGCTGAGGGCAGGTGAAGGGAATGAAACAAACAAGGAGACAGGAGGGGCTGAGGGCAGGTGAAGGGAATGAAACAATCAAGGAGACAGGAGGGGCTGAGGGCAGGTGAAGGGAATGAAACAATCAAGGAGACAGGAGGGGCTGAGGGCATGTGAAGGGAATGAAACAATCAAGGAGACAGGAAGGGCTGAGGGCAGGTGAAGGGAATGCAACAATCAAGGAGACAGGAAGGGCTGAGGGCAGGTGAAGGGAATGACACAATCAAGGAGACAGGAGGAGCTGAGGGCAGGTGAAGGGAATGAAACAATCAAGGAGACAGGAAGGGCTGAGGGCAGGTGAAGGGAATGAAACAATCAAGGAGACAGGAGGGGCTGAGGGCAGGTGAAGGGAATGAAACAATCAAGGAGACAGAAAGGGCTGAGGGCAGGTGAAGGGAATGAAACAATCAAGGAGACAGGAAGGGCTGAGGGCAGGTGAAGGGAATGACACAATCAAGGAGACAGGAGGGGCTGAGGGCAGGTGAAGGGAATGAAACAATCAAGGACACACAGAGGAGACACAGAGGAGGGCATTACACTTATTAACATTAGATAACTGTGGATGTCGAGCGACATTTACAACCTCATGCAAAACGTATATATTTGTTAGTGAAATTGTGAGAATTTCTGAAACTGAAGTACTAAAACTAAAATACAAATATCTAAATACCTGACTCTTTTAGATTACTGACCTTAAATATTCCAGAAACGTGGTCCAGGGTGGCGTCCATTCCCCGGATCTGATCAATTTGAAGTCCTCTCCAAAAAGAAGACGTATGCTCCTGTTAGCTGAGGAAGGTCATGACCTCTTGGTGTGAATGTGTTGGTGACCCACATGTAACCTGGGGGAGATCAGTTTACAGCAACAGCAAACTACCTCTATTAATATATTGTTCTTTATATAATCAGAATTAAATATATAAATACAATGAATATGACTTATCTAAATGTACATTCACAGATTTATGAATGCGGTTAAAAACGTTGAATACTACACCATGTGAGACGGGTCCGATATGAGAGCGTAGCGCTCCGTGTTTCAGTCTTTAAGGATAACTCATGTAGTCGACTGTGACCCGTGTTCATCAGCCAGCGCTACATCTTTCTTTACATCAAAGAAATTCCTGACTTCAATTTCTGACGTCTCATAAATTTCTCTGCAAGCGATGAAATACTTTCCTTCTCTTGAGCTTTAGCACACGCACACGCACACGCACACACACACACACACGCACACGCACACGCACACGCACACACACACACACACACAGGTGTGTGTCTGCATCCACATGTAGTGTGTATGTAGGAGCATGTGAGTGTTTGGTATGCGTCTATGTCATCTACAAGTCTCACACTGCACACACACGTTGTGGTGTGTACTGCATGTTCTAATATGTTGCAATATGAATGAAGCCTGACACTCGACTGACATAACATGTCACCATGTTGAGAAATCCCCGTAACTCTGAAACTATATGCAATGTTGTTCTAGAAATACGAAGTTCTCAAATAAGTTAAATTATAAGCAATTCAATTAGTCATTTTCCAAAAACAATCAATCCTCCTAAAAGTAAAAGAATATCCAGATCCTAGTTATATATGTTATATATATATATATATATATATATATATATATATATATATATACACGTATATGTATATATAAATATATACATATATATATGTAAGTATATATATATATATATGTAAGTATATATGTATATATGTATTATTTATATGTATATATATACATATATACATATACACGTGTATACATATATATTAATGTATATACATACATATATATAGGATGCTCCTCTGCTCTGCGTGTGTATTACCCCTTTAAAGACCAAGAAAATACTTGCGTAATTATTAAAAAAATAAGTAATACTTGCGGAATAAAATGTAATACATACTTGTATTTTTATTACGCAAGTATGTATTCAGAAAGGAGATTTCTTTTTTTAAATAAAGTGCTATAACCAAAGTTCTGGCCACTGAGGATCTGTTTTATTGTTTAGACACAAAAACAAGGGACGGGAACAGCAGCATGACCGTGTTGTGTTCAGGGACTTCCCCACCAGAGTAACAGTCATGAGTTATCTAAACCCTGTCGGGTAGTCTGGACCCCGTGTGGCAGATCGGTGGTATTAAGTCCATTGATACGTTGATATTAGTTTTTTATAAAATAAATTGATGTGCTTTCAAACACAATTTCTAAACAGTGTGCATCATGCTGCTTCTATCAAATCCACAGGACTTCAAGCTCTCGTATTGCTGGGTTCATGATCACTTTGCATAAACTTTGGGTCTGGACCAGAACCTTCTGAGAAACCTGCTTTAACAAAGCAAAGAGGTGCATGCAGTACAGAGGAGGACTTTAACCTTGTGACGGAGACAAACAGGTAGCACTTGGCCTTAGACGGTACAGATATGAGAGCGTGAGATACTACTCTGCATTTTAATTAATAAAAAATATCATTCAGGGTAAAGAATATGAGAGGAATTACAAAATACATGTTGTGTTGCACATGCTGGAGGAGGAATGGCACCTTGGAGGGAGAAGGTGTAACAGTTTATAAAAAAACAACTGTAGTGTCTCTCACTCTCTCACACACACGCACGCACACATGCACATGCACGCGCACACACACACATACATATATATATATATATATATATATATATATATATATATATATATATATATATATATATAAAAATAAACACATGCATCTATCAAACTTATTTCATGTTCCAAATCTTTATTTGGATCCCTTCCTTTAGAAACAGGTGTCGATATGATCATAATTAAATACATAACGCATGTGATACACATATATTATTAGAAGGCAAGACCAATTGAACTTGTCCAATGACAGTGTCAGTGCAGGAGTACATCTGTTATTGTTATATTGCACATGAGTAGCAGCTCTGGTTCAAGTGGCCGACATGTTGACGTTGCAGCTGCCAGGAGACGCATTATAAACCTTCATTTCCCTTCAGGAGCGTAACATGTTAGAGTTAACTAACGGAACCCAGCGGACCGCCTCCTTCACAGAGGTCTGACGTGGCTCAGCTTGAGGTGTAAACACAGATATCCTGGAAGAAACACTTATTATTACAATTGTAGATCTACCTTTCTGAAGGCTGGAAATTGCATCAAATATTGTAGATTATAATCTATAATAATAATTATATTCTGGGATCTTTTCATATATTTGTATTGTTAAATACATAAACAACAGCTTGGATGGCCAGTTTGTAATGAGATATTATACTTGATATCTGCTGTGATGTGTTTTTCCTAATTGAAGAAGTGCTGCGTGTCTCCGGTTTATCACCATCATCATTTGTTCGGCTGCAGCTTGAGGCAAACTATGTCAACACCTGTTGGTCAGCAAAAGTGCAAAGTAAAAGTCCTTAAAATAAATAACTCAGGAAAGAAAAATGCTCCCGTGAGCCCGACGCCGACGTCTGGCTGGATTTGAAACCAGGACCAGACGCCGGCTCGGGGCCCGCCGCCCATCGGACCTCACGGCGGGAAGCGACCCGCCTCCACGCCGCGGCGGGCCGAGCGCCGACCGCCGAGCGCCGGGCCGTGAGGCGTGGAGGAGGAGGAGCGCGTGGCCTCGGCTCTGAAAGCTGTCCCCGTGTCGCCGTGTCGTGGTTACCGCCGTCGCTGCAGAGCAAGTCGACTTCCCGACGCGTTACGACTGCTGGGAATGCTCCATGGCGACGCCCAGCTTGTCGTAGATCTCCTTCAGCAGCAGCAGGGCGGTGTCCTCAGACTCCCTGCAGACGGAGAGGAGAGAACCTCACTTATTTTAATGAGAGGTTAAAGCCAGGGACGTGAAACGGGGTCAAACCAGAAGAAGGCATGGAGGGGGCGCGGCCCCGGCGGCTCACCAGTAGCACAGGTGGGACTGGATGGCGAACAGGTACTCGTTGAAGCTCTCGATGGGTTTCTCCTGGAGTACGTAGTCGATCCTCCGCCCTCCGTTCAGCATCCCCACGTTGACCTCCGGCTGCTCCGGCTGCTCCGCCGCCGCCGAGCACTCGGCCTCGTCGCTCGGCCCTGCAGACGCACGTGAGGAGAGATGAGCTGCAGGGCAACAGAACACGAAGACGGGTTCGACTTCACGGTCCAACCAGAGCGGAGCAGAGGAAGGGAAGGGAAGAAGAGAGGAAGAGAGCGCAGTGTGCATCACCCAGGGCCGCAGCATGCCACCGAGGAAAGGACCGCGGGAGGAGGAGTTTGGTGATGAGTGTTGGTATGTTTCAAATGTGTTGTTGCGTGTTTAGCATGTTTTATATGATAAACAGCTGCTACACTTAGAATTCAGACATTCAAAACAAACTCTGTAAATGACATTGTGTTGCACTTGTTGCCGGTTCCATCAGCAGCTCATGGAATGAACTCTACCTGAGGGGCTGAGGTGAGACGTGTAGCATGCTGTCAGGAACCGAGGGAGGAGAAGCAGGAGAGCAGCGAGGTGTAACGGGTAATAACGACGTGCATGACGGGACCTTTGCTCTTTTGGGAGATCACACGACGAGTAAACCAGTCATCCAGGAGGATTATTCTCTTTACCACACATTCTGTGGGTTCTGCAGTATAGTTTTAACCATTAAACAGTTAAGGAAAGTGTTGAGTTTTGCCTCTTTGTGCATCTTCATTTGATACAAAGCAGGAAAGTTAAATGTAAAGAATAAGAGAGACGCTTATTAGGCGTGTAGGTTTACAGTTTACAGAGAGAACCAGATGATATTTTCATATATTCTAGCCAAGTTCCATCCTGGCTTACCTTGGGCGTAATGGTTATGGAGGGCCCGCGGCCACTCTAGTATCTTAGTCCAAACATCATCACTTTGCTCTCCCCTCTGAGCAGAAGAAGCGCCTGCAGCCGAGGCTGCGATTCAAAGGGTTAAGTGGTCCGAGTTAAGAGACGAGCCGGATGCAGCGTACGCGGGGAGGGGGCGTGGCAACATGCAGAGAGGGGAGAGGAAACCCAGTTAGACTGCTGCACACACACACACACACACACACACACACACACACACACACACACAAGTGCGCTGTCTACCCTGAGTCTCTTGTAGGTCTCTGTCAATGGAGGTCTCTCCCTCCTCCAGCGGCGGCAGCGCAGCCACTGGTATTCTTGAGAACGACTGCCACGCCGTGCGCAACGAGCCCAACACGTTGTTCTTCAGATCCATGCTCATGCGGGTGAAGCTGTCCTTCAGTTCTACGAGACACAGACACAGAGATTATCAGTAAGCCGACGACACGAAGGCCGACACCACAACGTGACACAACACAAAGAGGAACACAGCCCTACCCAGGTGCATTCTCTTGCGGCCTTTATGGTGAGGGATCAGCATGGGCTCCAGGTCCACCTCGGTTACCACCATGGGCTCTATCCGGTAGGCAACAGGGTCGTACTGCAGCAAAGAGGGGAGTGAACGTTGTATCAATACACAATGGTCACCTCTTGGACTATTGTTCCTGTCATTATGTCGATTCAAAGCGTATTGCATCTGTCTGGGTGTCTGGGTGTCTGTGTGGACGGGGGTTGGGTCTCTAGAAGTGTGGGAAGTCAAACTGTAGTCATGGTGAATAAACTAAATAAATAAAAGCAGGTGCAGCACATGTTCCTGCATGGGCGGACACATACGGCCTGTGGTTACTCACTGGATGGTAGATGTTGTAAAAGCTCTTGCAGGTGGGGAAGTTGTAGTTGGGGTCGATGTGTTTGAGTCCGCGGACAGTCAGGAACATCCCGATGGGAGAGCCGAACGCAAAGAACGTCTGAGGGTGGAAAGCCAGCTGTGGGTAATCGATGGATACCTGAGGAGAGAGGGCGGGGTCGGAGACATCGGATATCAGATCGATTGAGAGCAACGTTAGAGGAAGAGAACTCAGCTGTGTAGATGATGGAGAGCCTCCTCTGGGGTCCGGGTGTTAAACTACATGTCATGAACACAACGCTTAGGCAGTGAGACAGCAGGGGAGGGGAGACCAGGGCTCTGGCACTCATGCAAGGTGGGATGAGCACAGACAGTGTCTCTGTGGCACAGACACAGACACGGCGTCTCTGTGGCACAGACAGTGGGTTCAGTCGCCTTGGCACAGAGACGTTGCCATGGAAACACACACAATCATAAAATAGCCTCTTTAATTCAAGCCGCCTTGACCTTTTCCTGAACAGAGCAGCCTGTCTGTGAAAAGAAGCCCCTGATGGAACCCTAAAGACCGGAGAGCAGGGGGACGCCCTGTGAGACACACCTGTCCCGTGGCCATGCCTCCATTGGTCTGTCCAGGCAAGCGGGGGAGAAGAGGAGCGGGGAGGACAGAAGCAGGGAGCATTAAGCTGGAATCTAGCGGTCCGAGCACCCCCGTTTCCCTGTGTCCGCGCGGTACCTGTCCGATGCCGACGTTGAAGTACTCGTAGTCCACGGCGCTGGTGACGGACTGCGCCCGGTGGAACTGGGACTTCTGCAGGAACCCTGGAGACTCGTCTCCATCGCTGTTCACTGGAGGTGGAACCTGCAACCCTTCGAACAGATGAGCTGCCCCCGTCTTCAAATAATATTCAGATTTAGAAACATAATAGTTAATTCAGAAGATATGTGAACTGTAGATACTTTAGTTGGTTACATATTTGGAGAGAGATCCCAAAAGAGCTGGCCATGAGTTACATTAGCTACTTCAACCTGTCTGTTTCTCACTGTTGACGACAGTAAACACGCTCCTTTGGAAGTTTAAATCTTATCTTTCGAACATAAAAGATGCATTAAAACAACATCCCACATAACCGCCTCAGTCAAACAGAATACATCAAAGATTGTTTATAACATGGGAGAAAGTATGGAGTCAGATCAATTGTTTTTACAAATATTGTGTGATATGGAAAGTTAGCGTGTATTAAAATAATAACAAGCAGAGAAACCATCCAACAGAATGTCCTCCAGACGAAGTCCAGAGCCGAGGACACGTGACCAACAGGCAGTGCGTTGGCCACGTGTTCCTCAACCAGAGCACTCACAACAGGTCTGACCTCTGAGAGACTTTTCTTCTTCACGTAGTTCAGAATCTTCAGCCGAGGTCCAAGAGGAATTCCTAAATTTTGGAGATCAGCATCTTGGCAAAGGGCCTAAAAAAGGGATCAATACATGTTTTACAATGTAATACACTTTTAATTAAATGACAGATTTTTCTAAAGCAATTTTCTAAATAAAAAATAGTCATGGAGGTGTTAGAAATATTCTGTATTTCTTCTGTCTGATACCACTGACTCAGACCATTCTAAAGCCTAATACAGAGGTTTCACAAGTATAAATAATAATAATAATAATAATAATAATAATAATAATAATAATAATAATAGTATTTATATAGCACCTTTTAAAACCGAGTTTACAAAGTGCTCCACAGAGAAGCACAAAACGCACAAAACGCAGGCAGCAGACGTCAACACAACATTCAGACCAACAGATTGAGGGTCCGTTAGGACAAACTGAAAGGTCAGACTCTAATTACTGGTAAATGCGCGTCCATTGAGCTTGTGTATGTGTTTTACCAGCGACTCCAGGTCTAGGTGTGCTGCCTGCAGTGTGTCCAGGTACTGCTGGAGGCCCAGTCGGCTCAGAGTCTGCTGCAGCGTGTCGCAGTTCACAATGAAGGGCTCAGCGGAGGACAGCTAAAGCCCCGGGAGGGAGGAGGAGGGACAGGGGGGTTATTAACTACACGAAGAGAAAGCAGCAATCTTTTTATCTGAGTAGTGTTATAATTCACTATGAACGTCCTCGTACCCCCTCTTTGGCTTCTGACCCAGTCTTCTGATTGGTTAACATATCAAACAGAATCAGAGAACCTGAAGTACGAGAGATGAGAAGGAAAACAGTTGAGATTCAGCATAAAGGTGATGTGTGTGTGTTGCTGCGTGAACACGCCGTACCCAGGCTGTGGCCCACCACGGAAACAGCCCCGTTGAAGTCGGCGTGCCTCTGCTTGAAGAGGGCGTGCAGCGCGTTGATCTCCGAGGCCACCGTGTCCACGATGGTCTGGCAGTAGGTGGGGCTGTTGTAGAAAAACAGGTCCAGCAGAGTGTCGTTGGTGAAGTGCCGCAGCCTGCTGATGCTGGGTAAAGTGATCCTCTGGATGTCCCTGGGGGGGGGGGGGTTACACTTTTCTGCAGTACTGGAGAAATACTTTGTGGCATTGTTCAAAGAGCGGGATCTTGTTTTGCTCTCTCTCTCTCGCTAATATGAATCTGAGTTATTGAATTGGAACGTCGTGTCCCGGTCCTCCAAACCTCAGAATAAACAAAACGTAGCAGCTGAAGTATGTGCCGATACGCGTCATGTCTGCCTCCTGAAGGTTAGCTACTCCGCCTCACCCAAAGCAACACACACACACACACACACACACACACACACACACACACACACACACACACACACTGTGTTGTTACAATGAGCGAGGGGGACGATGGCCCCCTCCTGTGAGAAAGAAGCAGACCCGAGGTCAGGACGACGTCGCGTGATGAGGACGTGTTTGAGGGTGTTTGAGGGTGTTTGAGGGTGTTTGAGTTGAGGGTGTTTGAGGGTGTTTGAGGGTGTTTGAGGGTGTTTGGAGAGCCAGACTGAATTATTACTTCCGATTTTGGAAACGCGTTACTCTCTCCACACTCACTGGTCCACCCCGGTGGCGTCGCCGTGCAGCGCGCTGTGCCAGTTGACGGGGAGGAACTCCACTCGTCCTACTTGGCCTTCCTGCTGAGCGTGCTTATAGTGCGAGGCCAGGAGGGAGAGGGAAGCACTCCGGAAGTCATTTACTGGAGAGAGAGGAAGAAAAGGAATCATAAACACACACACACACACACATGTTCAGTATATACACACACGTGTAAAGACTCACACTTACCACACTGTATGATGGATCTGAAGCGCAGGTCACATGCAGGGCCGATGCCATGGACCATGAAGACAAGGTGGTCAACCTGTTTTGGTTCACCTGTGAAACACACAGACACACGTCTACTCTGTGGATAACGCTGTGAGACATGAGCGTATGTTCTAGTTTATTTATCACAGGTACACACTTACTGGCAGGTATTTCTACAACGATGCTGTTCACTCCCCTCTTGACGGTCTGAGGCCGTGTCTGCTCCGAGGGGGTGGAGGCCCACTCCTCCTGCACTGCTACAGGCTGATACTGCATTATAAGCTGGGAGAAAAGCAGGACAATGAAGGAGAAGATGATTATTAGAAAGAAAGAAATGACATTAAAATGTTATATTAGAATAGCAATGGTGTGACTTTGTCATTTATTTAAATGTAGTGGACATAGGGATGTATATTAACCTTGGGATTGTGTAAAATGACTGTTTCTCCAGTGGGAAACTCCAGTTTGGTTTTCCATTCGTCCAAGGTCACTGCTATCATGTAGGCCTCCTGGAGGAGGATGAGAGGGAGAGGAATGAAGACCAACAGAGAGGAGTTACGGAGGAGCAGGCAGCGTTTGTAAAGAGAATACAAGTTAGAGTTTGCAGACGTCCGGGTGCAGGTCTGTGTCAGACTACCTCCAGACTCGTGCTGATGTCCTCGGGGTAAGGCAGGAACGTGGTGTCTTTGTCTCCTTTATAGAACCAGGTGCAGCGACGCACCTCGGTGGGCCCTTGCTCCCAGTACACGGCGTAGCGCTTCCTCTCCCTGACGTGGACGTCGTAGCGCTCTCCATCCACGGCGACCACCACCTCCTCCCCCTGGTCCCCCCCTGCACAGGCTATGATGTGGGGAACCCGTGTGGTTATCAACGGACAGTGCACTAAACGTGTTAGAGAACACTAAACGTGTTAGAGAAGCGGCGCAGAACAAAGGCCCTGTCGATGAATCATGAGGAGTTTCACCTAAAACCACCTGAAACTGTACTCCCTGAAACTCGCTGCTAAACCGCTTGTCAGGAGAGGAGAGCGTCCCACTGGCACCAGGAACGGTTGGCAACAGTCATCTTTTGACATTTGATATTCTCACGGCTTTTTTTATAGTTTCACATAACTACACACATCTTTACGTTTGACATATTTACACACGCTCACCAGGGTAGCAGGCGTTCTCTAGTTTGTCAGAGTCTTCTGCGCTGAAAGGAAGCCAGGAGGTGTTGTCATCGGCCCGCCGACAGAAGAACCAGTGAGGCTGCACTTCCCGGTAAGCAGCCGGGGCCGGCTCCATGTCGAGCGTCTCAAAGGATGACGTGGAGGAAGGAGAGGCCCCGTTCACTGCAGGCGACCCCTGCAGACAGAATACGCTCAATCAATCATTCTTCTTCATGCCAGCAGTATTGCTCAATAAAAAAGCAAATATATGCTTAAAACCTGTTCATACAGGTGTGCACCATTAAACTCTGTAGCTCCCACAAAAGAAAGTGGTGGAAGCACATTACAATGTGTCTGGTAATAACCGCATTGTGTCGCAAAAGGCGTTAGCCGGAAATCAACATTTCAATTTTTAGCATTTGAAAAGAGTGAATAATATTTTGAACACAACTGTTGTCACAGATTATTATGGTATGTTGCTCCTGTAAAATGTATAGCTGAACCCTCTTAAATAGAATTTATTGGAGACACATTCAGAATTTACTTTAATCAGCATTAGGATCCCGTCAGTGCACCTGCAGCTGATCCATGACGAACGATGCGACTCAAAATAATCTTCAATGTAAAAGATAACCTATCGACGGTTACTGAGAAATGACGATAACTGACAGGACCTTTGTTCTGTACGGCACCATGGATTTCAAAACTCGTCTTGAGAAAATAAACATCACTGAGTCATTATCAAATTCTCCAATATATTTTTTATAATCTGGATTTTTTATAACCTGGATTAAAACACAGATTAGCACTTCAGTGGCACTTAAATGTCTCTTATTGTGGTACTTTTGTAGTTCGACTATGTTGAGGAAATGTTCCTTTCTGTATTCTTGTTGTTCTTAGTTTGTTCTCTTGGTCGATCAATTTAAGTCTCTTTGGATAAAAGCGTCTACTAAATGACACATGATGACATGTAATGTAATAATAACACTTTTGTTGTAAAGAAAAAAGCTCTGTTTGCCATCAATGTATGTAATGCAAAACACTAATCCCAATAACTTTAATGTTGAACCATAACCTAACCCCAATCTGTGGGATCCAGGAAACAGACGTTGACAAACAACACAGTTATACACATATGCAAAAAGCCTGCATGCCTCTCACCTGATCCTCAGGTGTGTTCTCTGCTGCCGCAGCCTGAGTGGGGTTGTCAAACAGCTCTTGGGTGTTGACGTTCGGGGCATCCTGAGATGGACCCCCCTCTTCACCAGGACTGTGGGACATACAGCCAGAGACCTGACCCCACACCTCAGCTCTTACCTGAGGGGGTCAGGGGGCACGCACACACAGGACCTATAATGAACTGCACATAAACAAATGAGAGAAAGGGGAGTTTTAAAACACCACCACAACTACTAGCGTTACATAACATACCTGTCAAGTTTACGGTAATCTCAGAATATACCCGCAGCTGTCCCATCAGCAGCTCGTCAGGTGAACGTGACCGCTCACCGACCTGCACTCGGCTGCACGATAACAGGTGAGTTGATAACTGTTACGTCACAGTTAACTAACGTTAAGTTAGACCTTCTTGTCATTGTCTCCAACACAACTGACGCTCACGGATTGTCCTCTAGATGCGTGTAGTCCAAAGCTAAACGCAACACACACGATACGAGGCGATATTAAGTCATGCTAGCTCTGTGAGCTGAGGGAGGTGACCGGTGTTACGGTTGAAGAAGCGACCGTGTTAACTGGTGACTTTGAGCCGAACGGTCCGTTGTTGTCGTTAGACAGGTGTTGCAAATAGGAAGAGAACACGTAGCTATACTCCGTGATTGCCGCATTGTTTAATTGGTATAGTATATATTATTATATCAAGGGGTCGACACTGTATTACAACATTAAACCAGAGCGGTTTTCCTCTATACTATTTATCGAACGGCCGTCGTAACCACGACAACAACGGACGTATTCGGCTGAGAAGTCACCAGTTAGCGGGGTCGCCTGTTAAACCGTAACACCGGACCGGACCGGTCCAGACCGGACCGGGCCGGAGGGGAGGTTTTCCGTTGAACGTTTGATCACCATAGCCACAGACAGTGGACTCACTCACCGACAACTCCACATCCAGTTACGGCTTGTTGTCGTTGAGCCGCTCGGTCCCGCGGTCCAAGCCTCCTCCTGTCACCCGCTACCCGTTACCGTGCTGTCGGAAATATGAGCTCCACGAGCACCGACCAACCGACACATACCATTACGAGCACCGACCAACCGACACATACCACTACGAGCACCGACCAACCGACACATACCACTACGAGCACCGACCAACCGACACATACCATTACGAGCACCGACTAACGGACACATACGAGCACCGACTAACGGACACATACCGGGTTCAGACGACGATGTTATTGGAGGACAGTGTTTTCTGTAAAGCCCGAGTTGTCACAGTGAGACGACCACACAGGGAAATACGTAAAGGAATATCACTAATACAATAACACAATCCTACATGTGCTTCAGTATTCCTCGTCAGCACCAAGTAGTTACGGGTCTGTTAACCTCTAAATCAAACGGTCTCTGAAACGCCACGTATAGTGCAAGAGAACCGAATGTTCCTGCGTAAAGGTCAGATTTACGAGGAGCACGTGAAGGCGACATGAAGCAACACCGCATCACCAGGTCACCGCCTCCAAATGTTAAGCTGACGTCACGAATTGGTAATACTTTTCTTTTTAGTTTTTTCTTCTTCTTCTTTCTGCTGAGAACACGGGAGGAGTACAAAGTAAGTATGTAACGCATAAAGTTGAAGGTAAAAATAACCACAACTTGTTTATATTAGTTCAGTCAATGTGATGTTTTGTTGTTATACCCTTGGTTATGATGGTTATTACCCCAAATGTATGTTTTTTATGATAGGGATTGTGTATTTTTTTTAAATCATACTACTATTATGCCAAACACTTCAAAAAATTAGGTAAATATTAGTTTTAAAAGTAGCTCAACACCAGGAACGTTGCTATGGGGTTGCTGATGGGTGGAGTGTGGATCGATACGGCATGTGATCACCTGCTCCGCCCGAAATGTTAATGATTGGTTTGGACTGAGATACTGACGGTGTGTGTGCTGTGGCTTTGCCCGTTTGCAGCATGTTTAATGTCTTCGTGTTTTCGGTAACATACAGAGGATGCATCCATAGGAATCCCTTGACTTTGGATGAGTCAAACGAGGAGTTTATGTCCCTTTGCTTCAGTGACACCTCGTAGACATGACCTCACTGAATGAACAGCATGCCATCGGGAACACACGGTCGTTTTGTCAGAAGTCGTGTGGTTGATTAGACACACCCAGGCCAACAACGTGTGAGAGCCGTGCGGAGTAACGAGCGTGTGGAGCAATAGAAGGTGTGGCTCCTCTACACCGAGAGAACAGATAAGCTTGAACGAGTTTTCCTTGTAGTGTGCGGGAGGAGTCACAATCCTGAGCGGACTGCCATCTACTTTCACTCTGACAATCCCGTTGCACACTTCTACTCCCCCTCCCTCCCTCTCTCCCCCTCTCTCTCTCCGTCTCTTGTGCATTCCTCCAGCAGTTTGAAGCCAGACCTTGAGGGGAAGCGGCTTCCAGCACAGAGGAGTCTCAACTCAAGAGGAAACAGCGCAGGAGAAACTACAACTCGCAGCCATGAAGGACAAAGTGAGGAAAGGAGGAAGGAGCCAGGCCAAGGCTGGTGAGGAACCCCCGCTGCGCGCCGTTCACGCTCCTCGTCCTCTGGGTCGAGTGTTTCCACTTTCCTCTTCCTCGTTTCTTCCTCTGGTGCCTCCCCGCTGGAGGGTTAGCTGCTCTGGACACGGCTGGTGCTATTCCTTCGCCATCTTTTCAATCTGCTCCCCTCTGAAGTGGTGATGCGTTCACACAGAGGCATGCTGTGCGTTCTCGTTTATGGAATGAGGACCAAGAAGGCACCGATGAGCTCGTATTAACGTCCCCGTGTGCAGCTGCTGATCCTGTTCAACACTCCCATCTCTTTTCCAGCCTCCTTATCTACCACTTGATGGTTTCCCCCTTTGCCGTGGTCTTAACTGGGCCTTTGAACTTCTGCTTCTCCCCCTTCACAAGACACACTTGTTGAATTAAGGAGAGTGTTCTCGTCTCCAGGTGGGATTACCTTGAGTCTTTAAACCTGTGGGCACATTATTTAACATGACTATATTACGCAAAGAGAGGGAAGTCTTCAGCTTGTTTAGTTTACGGTGGATAATCTCATTTTACATCCAGCCTAAGACTCTTTCCTCCCCGATGGAGAACACACAGGACCCTCTATATGGGCCTTTGAATAATTTGATGTTGCATTTATCTTTGTTAAAGTATGTTCTATAAACTATTAAAGATTAACATATAATATGAAGCCTTTGATAAACATAGATGTTTTTTAATTGTATATCCTGATCATTTAAATGGATGAATCTGAAGCCCCCCTGGGACAGTCCCATGGACCCCTGGGTGTCCCAGGACCCCACTTTAAGAATCACTGGCTCCTGGTTCAAGCTTCCCTCAGAAAGAAGTGCCAAAGTAAACTGAACAGGGCTAAACAAACAAAAGAACGGTTCCCTGTTGTAGTAAGACAGGAATCCCCGGAGGGAGGAGGAACCTTTACAGACAAATGTGAACAGAGAAGCCATTTTCTGGTGCTTTCCCCTGGTAAAGTAATCCCAGATTGACTATTACATTTAAAATGTGTCCACAATCTATTGTAAATTTAATTGTAAATTGTACATTTTCATATTTCTTTGCACTGTTGTCGTCTTGTCTTACTTGTCTTGTCCAATGTGACGCACCGCCCACCAAGACACATTCCTTGGACGTCCAAACACTCTGCAGTACGTGGTTCTGACTCTGATGCTGGAGTCGTTCCAGATTGAGAGCCAGAGCCGGGGATTACGTGGAGAATGAATGACAATCCTCACAGATTGATGCTAAACGAATGTTGTGTTCGTGCTAAAGGTGTTCTATGTATTCGTGCATACATCCATGACGGCCTGCCCTCCTGCCAGGCTTTAGGTTTGTTAGTTTAAACGTCTCCGCGCTCCGCCGTCTCCTGGTGTCAGCTCTGGGTGTGGCGGTCCCATCACCCTGGGACAACGTGAGGGCCGGCAGGCGAACATAACAGGTTTACTCACATTGTGGGCGACGGCGCACGCTGCAACCTGCCCTCCCTCTGCTTCTGCATGTGTGTAAAAAGGCAGACACACCCCACTTTCCCTTCCCCTTCCAGTTATTTGCATGCATTAGCCTCAGGCGCTCTCACACACACAGACTCTTCACTCCGGCTCAAGATTCTTAGAGAGGAGATTAGCATGCGTGTTTATTTGTCAACTAAATGCTCTTCAATGCCTTCATGCGCTCCTCTAGACGGCAGCGGAGCTGTTCGTCATCAGTGAGTTGGGAACTCTCCCAACGTGAAATAAGCAGAAAAACAAGCTAAGCTCTCTGCGTGTCCAGTGTGGTGCCGTCTGCGAGTCCTCAGTGTGTTTCCCCTTCCAGACGGAGTGAGCGTGGCGGGGGGACCGGACGCTGCGGGCGCCAAGCAACACGAGGACTCGTCGTTCCCCGTGAAGATCCAGGGCGCAGGAATAGAGCCGTTTGAGCTGCAGGTACAAGCGGACTGCTGTCCCTTCCCCGTCGTCACTCTACTCATTCATAGGGAACATGCTCACCGGGGACAGATGTGTGATGGCCAGGTTTATGATCTGTATCAGGGTTCGTACGCTCATGGAAAACCTGGACAAGTCATCGAATTTTAAAATGGTCATTTCCAGGCGTGGAAAAGTCATGAAAAAAACTTAAATCCTAAAAGTTTTGAAAAAGTCATGGAAATTTGTTATAATCACATTTGAGTTTGAGTTCATTTAGTTTTAAATAATGAATATGTTTTTTAAAGAAAGCCGGCGTACGCTTTCAATAAGCTACATTTTCTAAATTGTTCATGTTTATACCGAGATTTCAGTTTGGTCATGGAAATTTGGTTTAAAGTCCTGGAAAAGTCCTGGAAAAGTCCTGGAAAAGTCCTGGAAATCCATTGGTCGAAATGTGCAAGAACCCTGTATAGTCTGGCATCGCTCGCCGTGTTAACCCCGTGTCTTTGTAGGTCCATGGGTTCTGGCTTGTTCAAGACACAGTGATGAACCTGCTGTCCAGAGACGAGGTGAGCCCCCGGTCCAGCATGTCGTTGGCGCTGGCCGGGTCGGCCCTGGACCCCCTGGCCGAGCTGCAGAGCCTCAAGGGGCTCAGACCGGGAGCCATCCTCCGCCTGGTGGAAGGTGGGTTTGTGAAACCTTCTCTTAGTTCATCTTCATGGAGTCTAGATTGTTGTGCATGCTTTTCTTTAATAACTTAGATGTCAGTACTTATGCAAAGTGTGTAATCATTTTAATAGGATAATTATGCTTTCAATAATAATCTAATAATACTTCTTAAATTGTCGTCTGGCTTTTTAATAATATAGTTGTGTATTCTCTTACATGTATGTTTCTACTTATCTTGCGTCATTCACGGTTTAATTTTTAATTATAGATGATAGGGTCACACCCATCAGCCACTCCATTTCACACACACACTGAAGTATCTCTCACCTCAGTGTGAAGAGCTGACTCACCCGGTCTGAGTCATCACAACAAGATTTACAACGCAGAGATAACACGTGTGTGCCAACGGATTCTGTTTCAGTTTCTCACCAGCGAGCTGCAGCTGAAACTCTCTGCAGCCCACCTGCTGCTATGTGCAGTTTATACCTCAGACCGCTGTATGAACATACACAACTGTTCAAAAGTTTGGGGTCATCCAGACAATTTTGTGTCTTCCATGAAAACTCTAACTTTTATTTATTAAATGAAGACAAGATTAATATAAAATCTAGTCAAGACATTGACAAGGTTATAAATAATGATTTCATTGTAAATATTAATGTTGTTCTTCTTGTGGCTCAAAGGAAGGCCAATTTTAGAGCTTCTCTCACCAGCACAACTGTTTTCAGCTGCGCTTACATAAAAAGGGTTTCAATGTCAAGGAATAATCTGTTTCTGATTAATTTAATGTAATTTCCATTGGAAAAAACTGTTCTTTTTTTCTTTTTTCTAAGTGACCCCAAACTTCTGAACGGTAGTGTACATCGATGATGAATTGATACGCACATGCAAAATAACACACTATCCATTTGAAGGTGATCATGAGATCTAGAGTATCTGTCCTGTTTACTACGGCTGTTTAAAGAGCGTCCCAGCCCCATGAAGCCCGTACGCTCTCACGCCGCGTGTCTTGCAGAGCCCTACACCGCCCTCTCAGCCCGGCTCCATCTGGCTCGTGTGCTGGAGCTGCTGAGAGCCTCTGGACCTCAGGACGCCCTGAGGGAAGGACGCTCCCCGAGCATCCTGGAGACGCTCACACACACAGCAGGTAACGCACCGCACTGAGACCAGAGGCTCGTCTAAAGATACCACACCCTCGTACTGAAGAGCCCCTCATCCCCTCTGCAGACTCCAGCTTTCTGAACGGAAAGAGCTTGAAACGCTCTTCAAGCAACACGAAAACAGAAGCGGCCAGCCAGGACGGCGCTCTGCATGAGAACCTCCTGCCTGGCTCCTCGGAGAGGCCCCTCGTGGCGCTGCTGCCGCAGAGCTCCCAACCAGAGGTACGTGGTGACCTCCGGTTCCACGGGCCGGCCTCGCTCCCCCCGACCCGCTGACCCTGTGCCTCTCTGTCCGACTCTCCAGGCGCCCGGCGCCCTGAGGGACCTGTCCCTCAGCTGCTGGAACCCGGCTCCAGGACACCGGAAGCTGCAGGGAGACTTCCTGTACATCACCGTGGTGACGATGGAGGGACGGCGCTGTGACGTCACATCGTGTCCTAAAGGGTTCTTCCTCAATAGGTAAATAATCTGAACGTATACTAGAAAAGCTGCTGTACGTGTATCTGTATGTTTATAACTATATGTATATCTATATGTCTCGTCTTATCTGTTGCTGTGCGTGTGCACTTATATGTTTCACCGTGGGAGAGTGGGAAACGTTTTTTTCGATTCCTTGTATGTCTTAACAAGCAAAGTAATTGACAATAAAGCTACTTTGACTTTGACAGGTAGGAAAGGCCTCCTGTTTGACAAATTTCCCCTTGGGGATTAATAAAGTATAGATCTATCTATCTATCTTAAACGTATGTATAAATAATTCGACGTTAACCACGCGAGTGTTTCAGTTTAATTATAATGATGTTCTCTTCCCCTCAGATCCACAGAAGAAGTGTTTGATGCTCGCCCTGCCCAGTCCTCCCCAGTCTGCCACAGCTTCAGCGACCTGCTCTGTCACGTCAGCCCCGCCTTCAAGCTGACGCTCGCCACGCTCAAGAACAGGTGAGTCCCTCAATATTAAGGGAGCGTGGATATTACCGTGTTTGGCCAGATTCCAGAAGCAGTGGGGTTTCAAATAGAATCATTAGATGACCCCAGTGACTGATGATATGGACTTCTCCTCTCGTTAGGGCTCAGATTCCTCCAGTCGAGCGGCTGCCCACTCCCTACCCCACCCTGAGCTGGCTCGGCCCTCCCTGCAGCTCTCGCACTCATAAAAATACCTTCGGCCGACTGGGACTGGACGAGCAGGCGGCGGCGCAGGTGAGTTACTCCACGGCGTGGCGGTTTGTCGCTCTTCGTTGGCGCCGGTGGCCGTGACCCTCCTGTAACCGTGTGTGGTGTGTGTGACGTGAAGGCTCCGGACTGGAATGAGGAGCTGCAGGCGGTGAGAGACCTCCCACAGCGCAGCCTGGAGGAGAGGCTGCTGAGGGACAAGGCTCTGCTCCAGGTAACCACGGCGATACTTCCTCTCAGAACAGACTCTTATCGCCTGCTTTAGACTCCTCCCCCTCTAATCTTCACACGTTGTGTTCAGGTGAACGGGGCCTTCGTCCGGGCGGTGATGCAGGGGGCAGAAACGGTGGTGGACGGCTTCGTGGAGCCGGCCAATGGAAACCCAGAGGACCCGGCCTTCATGTGGGGCGGCCTGTTCATGAGCCAGGGGGCGGCGAGCGCCATCTTCGGGGGGGAACGGGGGCGCCGGTGAGCAGAGCGCAGAGCGTCCAGACGCTGGAGACGTGAAGACGTCCTCCGTGTTGTTATGTGGCTGCACAGCATCCAAGGAGGTTTTGTCTCTGACATGGACTCCTC
Source organism: Liparis tanakae (assembly GCA_036178185.1). Classification (NCBI taxonomy): domain Eukaryota; kingdom Metazoa; phylum Chordata; class Actinopteri; order Perciformes; family Liparidae; genus Liparis; species Liparis tanakae. Next base: position 26,284,471 of record CM070094.1, on the reverse strand, counting down.
CCTGATCAAATGTTTGCTCGTCTCCTCCTCACAGCACCGCTCAGAGGCTGGAGTTCAGAGGGGTCCAGGCGTACAGCGACATCGAGCATCTGCAGGGGCTGCACACTCTGCCCACGGCCGTGGTGGACTACAGAGGAGTGCGCCTGTCGGCTCAGGGTCTGGCCCCCGGGCTGGAGGGCTCGGACCCGGAGCAGGCGGCGGCTCCCTGCTCACGGTAGGAGAGCCATCCGTCAACAGTCCTCCGTTTTTGTGTTTTGAAGCTAACCGTCCTCCTTCTTCTGCTCCAGAGGCCTGCTGTACGGGATCAACGCGGGACCCCAGGAGTCCCCCCAACGCAGGCGGCTCCTGGAGCTCCTGGCTCAGGCGGCCAAGTGTCTGTCCCTGCAGAGACACGTCCTGCTGGGGCCCAACGACCACAAAGTGCCCCTGTTCACCTCGGTGGACGCTCAGGGGCTGCTGGGCGCCGACGGCAGGTTCTACATCCTGGACGTGTTCAGGAGCTTACCGGCCGACGCCAACTTCTGCCCGGAGGCGGAGACGGAAGTCCAGACGGCCACTGAAGACGAGGAGAGCAACAAGAGCGGTGAAGAGGAGCAGGAGAAGAAGAGCTGTGTAAAAGAAGGCTGGCCTGAGAACTATCGCTCCGACTCTGGGTTCCCAAGGAGCTTCCCTCACGCTCTCTGCCGGCTCAGGCCAGAGCTGGTGCAGGCCTTCATCCAGCACAAGTGAGTTAGAGGTCACATAAAACACGTTGGATTTACAGGGTTTTTTTCACCAAGTTGAAGTTTTGATTGTTGCTTTTTGCTTTAAGGCATTCCCAGTTCACTCAGCATGTCAGGGAGACGCTGGACCAGAACGGAGGCTTTGAGGAATGTGCAACAGCGTGTAAGACGACCGACTGGAAGGATGCCAGAGTGAAAGTTAACACACAGAGAACGTTCTCCATCACATGTTCTGTATTCACTGGAGTGTTCCTGTACCTGCAGGTGACTCTCGAGCTCCGGACGCAGTGCGCGCCGCTTGTAAAGCCGTGGGCTCCGTCAGCGACATCATCTTCGAGATGCGCTTCAACCCGAGCGTCTTCTCTCCAGGTACCACGAGAAACCACACACACACCAATACACACACACACACAGTCGTACCTTTTGCTGGAGCACAGGATGACAGGCGTCCTGTGTTTTGTGTTTCAGAAGTTTCCTTCCCTCCTGGGGAAAGTAAGTCAACAAAGCTGCAGGAGAGGTTACTGAGAGAAGCTGCTGCGTTCATCATCACGCATCAGATACCAGCCTTCGTACGTGTTGACACACAGAACTACGACACGCACACGGAGAAACGACATGCAACCAACTCTACGTGTGTGTGTGTGTGTGTGTGTGTGTGTGTGTGTGTGTGTGTGCGTGTGTGTGTGTGTGTGTGCAGGTGGAGTTTTGCCTACAAAGCAACGAGGCGCCGATGGATGGAGTCTCTCTGAATCAGGCGCTACACCTAAGAGGCATCAATCTCAGATATCTGGGTCACGTGATCACGGCCATCAGCCAATCGGAACAAAAGGAGCAGCTGAGGCATATTCTGGTGGGTTTGGTTTTCAAAATGATCAAACCTGATGAACGAACCGCTCTCATAACAACTCTTCTCCTCTTCTCAACCAGAGATTGGTCATAGGGGAAATCTTCACCCGTTCAACAAGAAGGGTGTTCAACAACTTCCTCCAGGTACTTTACACCTGCTGTGCAGCGCATTCCTCTTCAGTCTTATGTTTGCACACCTCAGAGTAAGAAAAGTCCCCGAGAGGCCGAACTGAGAGTGGAGCCGTGTCTCTGCAGGGCGTGGACGTGCCCAGCCTCTCCGCCGCCGTCAGCCACTTCCTGTGCTGCCTCCTGGTCCCTCACTTCACTCCCGTCCCCGCGTCGGAGGACAACAAGAAGAAGTCCCGGCGGCGTGGCCGCGTGGCCGGGGCGTCGGAGAGCACGCCCTGGAGCATGCTGGCCGGGGCCGAGCTGTGGAGCCTGGTCTGCCGGGACGCGGCTGAGACCTACAACGTCTCTGACAGCCTGGGGTGAGCGCACAGCTTCTCTCTGAGGGTATTAGCCACACAATGACTCAGTCTGGGCGAGAATAACTGGAATATGTATTTGTTACAGCTCTAATCCGAACCACCTGGTGGAGCACTACGGCCTTCAGAAGCTCTCCCTGCTCAGAGAGTTCTGTCTAAAGACTGGAGTCCAGGTGACTGACACCAACACGTGTTAATAACCATGTGATGTACACTGAGAGGGACTTGGTACATCCCAGAGACGCTGTATAACTAAAGGGGAGAGTGTGTTTGTTTGCTCACCAGTTGAGACTGAGAGACTACGTCCTGGACAACCAGAGTAAAGCTCCCATCGGTCCCGATGACATCCTCAACATCTTCCCGGTGGTCAAGCACATCCACATGCCCACTGCGGACGCTTCAAAGGCCTACCGAGCCGCACAGACCTTCATCCAGAAGGGTGGGTCCATGCAGCGGCTCCTCCTCTGTGTCTGAGAACACAACATACACTACCGCTCACAAGTGTGGGGTCACCCAACGAGACCATTTTGTGTTTTCCATGTGTCCTTCCACTTTTATTTATCCAATGAATTGCAAAATGAATAAAAATATAGTAAATACATTGACAAGGTTAAAAATAATTATTTTTATTTTCAATATGAATTGTGTTCTTCAGACTTCAAGCTCAAAAGGAAGGCCAGTTGAAAAGTTCTCTGACCAGCATAACTGTTTTCAGCTGTGCTAACATAACAAAAGGGTTTTCTAAAATTCTACCCCTCCGCTAGTCTTCTAAGGCGATAACACAATGTGCCATTAGAACACTGGAGATTGGCCTCTATACAACCGTGTAGATATTTAATTGTATTAAAACTGATGTTTCAACCTAGAATAGTCATTTACCACGTTAATAATGTATAGAGTGCATTTCTTAATAATGTAATGTTATCTTCATTCAAAAAAAATGCTTTTCTTTGAAAAAGAAGGACATTTCTAGGTGACCCCAAACTGTTGAACGGTAGTGTAAATAGAAACGTGCATCGTGTGCTCCCCTCCTGCAGGTCTGCTGGACCAAGCCCACGAACAGCTGAAAGAAGCCACCTACCTGTTCGGCCGGGTGTGTGACGACCTGCACATCGAGGCCTGTTACTGCCACAGCCTGCTGGCCAAGGTGGCCTACGTGCAGGGCAAGGCGGTGGAGGTAGGCTCACACGGGTCAGGCTGCACAGACACTAAGGGAAGGTCAGACCGCCTCAGCTTCACGACGTGACGCAGGGGTCATCATCCATACACGTGAAGCTGGCCCGTGCATTATCGTCATTGCTGTGACTTTCTGTCCTCTCAAGGCTCGCAGTGTCCAGCTGAGAGCCGTGGTCATCAGCGAGAGGGTGCTGGGCTTCGACCATCCGAACACCATCCACCAGTATGTGAGTACAAGGCACCGCGACTCGAGATAGAACGGAGAGATAGATGCATCCTAGCGGTCCCCCGGGCTCCATGACAACACAATGTTTGGGTTGTGTGCCGCGCGTGAAGATGATCATGATGTTGTCGTCGTGCAGGCCCTGTTGGGCGTGTACGTGTTTGCTGGAGGGGAGGCGGCCCTGGCCCAGAAGTGTCTCCTCAGAGCTCGCCTGCTGATGCTAACGGTCCACGGAGAGGACCATCCCTACATCGCAACGCTGGACGTAGGTTCAACACACACAGGCTTCTCACAACAGCTCTACAGACAAACCTTCAGAGTTCAGACGACGGCAACCGTCTCCTCCTTCTCTTGCAGAGCTGCCTCGGGTTGGTGCTGACCGGAGAGCAGAGAGGGAAGTTCCTCCAGAACGCCCTCAGGCTCAACACCTCCTTCTTCGGGCCCCTACATCTGCACACCGCCCTCAAGTAAGACCCTATATGTTGTATAAAAGGTAAGGTGATGTGTTCTGTCCCTGTTTCCTAACCTTTCCTGGTGTGCAGTCAGCACCTGTTGGCCCAGTGGATGTGCAGCAAGGGAGACTACAGAAGTGCAATGAGCCACGAGAAGGAGTCCCTCGCTGCCTTCACCTCCATGGTCAGTGTGTGGGCGTGAGAGCTGCAGAGAGAGAGAGAGAGAGAGGGATGGGCTGTATGCTCACGTCGTCTTACCCTCCTCTGTCTCTCAGCTCGGAGCGGATCATCCTCAGTCGCTCTGCAGCAAAGAGTTCCTGTGCACCATAACCAAGCAGGCGGTGAAGGTGGAGCGCTCGCTCCGGCAGACGGGCGCCGACGGCGTGGAGACGCCGGTGGAGGTTTGTCCAGGAGCTCACGGCCTGACACCCGGGACCTGATGGGACCGCACAGCGTACAGCAGCCTGTTTACGTGTCCCTGTCCTCTGTCCTCTGTCCTCAGTGTCTAACTCCCACTGCTGACAACATCCTGGAGCAGATGGCTCTGGTGACTGGCATCCGGAGCCTCACACACAGGTACACGGCTGGAATGTAGCTTCACCAACATTAGACGTTTAAACTGGTACCGATAACCTAATCCTTAAAACTCCAATCATCTATATTGGTCAATAGATATTTCATAATGCACAGGAGTCATATACATATATATGTATATATATATATATGTATATGTATGTATTTGATGTGACTTTATTATTGAAAATAAATGATATGATACAGTAGATATAACACTTTGAAAGGTTTACGGTCTACACTTTTATTTTTTATACTTTTTGGTTCTCCGTGTTGAAAACTATCCGTCCCAAAAAAGTAAATGTTAGTACAAATTGGACCTTTAAAATACTAAATGAGGCATAGATTTAAAATGTTCTGAATATTTCGTGCCTGTTCTGACTGTTACAAACATTTAAGAAATGTGTTAAGTACAATAAAATGAAAACTCCAGATCATCTCAAATCGCCTTTTCAAAAGGTGCAGGTGTGTTTTAAGAAAGAAGCCACTCATGAACTCTTTGTCTTCGTAGAGATGGACTCCAGGACTACCGGAAGAAGCACAACGAGCTGAAGGCGGCGGTGGCGAAGGAACTGGGCTTCAATGTGCCCAACAAGACGGGCGCCTCGGCAACGCTGAACGGAGAGGAGAAACCATCAGGTCCAGAAACAGGAAGCGGGAAGGAAGCCGAGGACGGAGGATGCCCAGCGGGGGAGAAGCAGCCAGAGGAGCAGCCAGAGGAGGCGCCAGAGGAGCAGCCCTCGGTGAAGGGCGCTGCCGCAGGGCATGAGGAGAAAACAGATGTAGAAGACGGGGAGGGAGCGGCGTCAGACGCCGAGGTCAGGATAGTGAATGTGGAGTCAGAGGTCAGGGCGGCGGGACAGACAGCGGAGGACGTCACCATCACAGAGAACGGAGAGATGAGACCTGAGATGAAACGCGCGTCCGGTGAGGTCAACGGGGTCAGCGACGTCCCCGAAAGCCCGTCCACCCCGAAGAGTAAAGGCAGCTGGGCCGATGTGGTTTCAAAAGCCAACAGAGGGGGGGGCCCAGAGCCAGCGGCCCACAAAGATGAAGTCACTGCCAACGGGACTGCTCCAGAGGGAGAGTAACGGGAGGACGAGTCGTCAAGCTCCTCCAAGCAACTGCTGAAAGATAGAAAACTCTTCCAGGATCTCTGATGCATTTTGATTGAGTGTATATGAAGCTGGCCAGAGGGAGGAGCGTAGTATTCCTGTAGGAGATGTTGGTGCTGGGAGAGGCTGTACTGCTGAGGGCTGGGGTTTTCAACAATAAACGTTTTATCTGGTTTAAAAGTGGCGTCGCTCTTTGAGGGTACATGCACCAACGTGGACAGACGTAGACGTGAAGAGACGTAGACGTGAAGAGACGTAGACGTGAAGAGTTGCGCTATAGAACAAGTGATGTGCCCAGAACACCTCAACTGAGATTCACCTACATTTAAATGGATGTAAAGTCATATTAGTCTTAATAAGATGTTACTCGCCTCCGGTTGTAAAATCATCAATCAGGAGATTTATTCCTGCAAGAAGCTGTTTATTGGAACAAATTACTTTACAGATTGCACTTCCAATAAACTGAACTGAAGTTAACCAGGAGCCTCCGGCCGCCCCGTGGGGTCGCTGACTCAAACTGAACATTGGGCTCAGAGATAAAACTCTACACAGGTATCTCGTCAACGGACGTTATATTTTTCATTTTTTAAAGTGGTTATCAAACCATCTACACACACCTTAAATCATGGAACATGTGAATTATACATGCGTGCATATGCATGTGAATGCATTCCTGACCAAGAGGGGAAAAGTTAAAAAAGAACGGGGAAATTAATCATTACATAGTTTCCTCCAGACAGAGGAGACATAAACACGCCTACAGTAATGTTAACACATCGTAACATAGGAAGGTATAAAACTTATAATCCTGTTATTTCTTTCATCTCACATGTTGCCTCCGTGTTTCATAATGAATGTCTCAACACAAAGTGTTGGGTACCCAGAGATGATCTTGACCAGCAGGTCTGACCGGTACGTTCCACTGGGCCAGAACGTTTGATTTATGTTTTGTCCGACCGGCTCAGGACGAGATCGTTCTTCTTATTGAACAGGAGCTGATCCAATGACTTCCTTTAGAGCTGCCTGTGTGGGCTCAGCGGTTAAATAAAACATTCTGTCCACAAAGGTTTACCGAGTGTGCCAAAGCAAACACAGGAGAGGCGCAGCTGAACGACGGGCCTTTAGGCAGAACCAGTTCTGGATGCTCAACAGTCTTTTACTTCCAAATAAGGCCTTAAAACAAATTACCAGGAAAGTATCGCAAGATTCAACCTCAATTTAGGGAAGGACTCATTTATTGAGAAGAGAATGCTGATAAAGTAGGAAACATGAGGGAACTTGTCCACTTCCTGCGTCAGCCGTGTGTTTCCCTCTGGATTATCTCCAGGTCAGAGCAGTGTTGGTACTGTGGCTCAGGCGGCGCTGCCCAGGTGCATTGTGGGAGTCTTTGCAGGCCGGCGGCGGGAAAGGTGATGACCGCCGTGTCACTGAAGACGTCGACCAGGCGGGACGGACAGGGCAGCCGCCGCTCCTCACACACGGACACGGCCTGAGCCACGTAGCTGTAGTCCCGCCGGAACTCTCTCTCCACCGTTCTGCTGGGCGAGAGACGGAACACGTCACCTCCGCCTCCTCCGCCTCCTCCACCTCCTCAACATCACCTCCATCAAAAAAAAGCTATCTTGGGTCTGCTCCCCCACTATTTATGTAACTACGTCTTTAAATCCCAGAGCAGTTACTGCTTACGTGCCAACGAGTTTTATTTATTAATTATGCCCAAAGTTCACTCTGAACTTGGTAAGCACCGTTTTAAATTCGCTGCACCTGCTGCTTGGAATACGCTCCAAAAAACTCTAAAGTTAAAGGAGCTCATCGACTTTGAAACTTTAAGACTCGTGTGAGAGAAGTTGGAGCGGCTTCATACCCACGTGTTCTTGTTTGGTGTAAATCCGGAGCTTTAGTCCTGCTGCCTTCTCTTTTTTAATGTATTTTATTTGTGTTATGTGTTTTCTGTTGCGTCTTGTGACTGTTGACATGTTTCTATGCTGCTGTCTTGGCCAGGCTTCCCTTGAAAAAGAGGTCATTGTATCTCAATGGGACCGACCTGCTTAAATAAAGGCTAATAAAAAATAAAAAATCATGCACGCCTCAGGCCCACCTGTCCATCATGCCATTGAAGCTGTTTCCAATGATCTTCACCAGGGGAAGATGCTGCACACTCCAGTTCCTCCACAGAAGGTTGTTGTACAGAGCTTTCCCACAATGCATCAGGTAGAAGAGCGTGGGCTGCGTCGCCAGGCTCTTCCCCTCCTGTGCCACATGGAGAGATGACATGTAATGTAGGGAGAGAGCACATGTCCCACCGTACGCACAACGGTAACTATGAGAGTCAACTAGCGGCGCCCTGCAATGAGGTAAGTCACGCCAGGTTCTTCATGCGGTTAGTTAATCCACCTGGCAGGGCTGCGGACGCTTTGTAAACACACAACAGTATTTACTCGATCCCTTTGTTCTCCATGCAGTAACTCTGTTTATTTTGTGTTGTTTTTTTAACGGACCTCGTTCTCTGTGAGGACGGTCAGACCCAGCTCCCTCAGAACATCCATCTCTCCACAGGAGAACGCAGGGTCATAAACAGAGCAGTCCTTCAGAGGAATCTGAGGGGGGGGGGGGGGGGGCACAGGTCAGAACTGGATCTCATGGAGACGGCTTCTTATCTCGTTGAATACAAATGTCCTCGCACCTGTCCTGCGTCCAGCAGCAGCAGCAACATGGCGAGCTGGAGGCGAGCCGAGGCGCAGGAGGAGAAGGAGCCGAGGCCGAAGCAGACGCTCTGCAGACGCTCCGTCTCCGGAGGGCTCCACGAGGCGGAGGACGCCGCCTCTGAACACAAGAGGGCTGACGGGTCACCCAACGAGCCCACAGACAGACGACACCGGTTGTATTTGTAATCTTGTGTTTTTAGGCCTCATTGAGACTATAGATGGAAAGTAGCCTCTTGGCTAACTCTGGCACATTTACTGACATGTATTTTAACTCTAATCTGTCTTCTGGTCACATGACCTCTATGACACCTGTCCACCTGGAGAGGATCCTCCTCTGTTCTCTCCTCAAGGGTTCTCACCTTTTACCCTGAAGGCTTGTTTGGGAGTTGTTCCTGATCCCATGTGAGGTCAAAGGTCAAAGGTCAGGGATGTCTATGTGGACACATTGTAAAGCACTCTGAGGGGGATTTCTAAATTGTGAAAATGGGCTCTACCAATAAACTGAATTAAATTTAATTGAATGACTGGAGTTAGGCATTAAAAGTAGAAACGGCGTTCTTGGTGTTCAACTTGCCTTTCCACATCAGCACAAAAGTAAATGTAGTAAATATGGTATATTATTGTAAGTATATTGTACATTAACTGTTCGCTTTGGATAGAAACGTCTGCTAAATGACATGTAATGTAATGTAAATAAAGGCGATGGAGTGAACTTAAACTTAATCGCAACCCGTTGGCTCTCCTCAAGGGTTCTCACCTTTTACCCTGAAGGGTTGTTTGGGAGTTGTTCCTGATCCCATGTGAGGTCAGAGGTCAAAGGTCAGGGATGTCTATGTGTACAGATTGTAAAGCACTCTAAGGGGGATTTGTAATTTGTGAAAATGGGCTGTACAGATAAACTGAATTGAACTGAAAATAGAAACTGAATTGGAATGTTTTCTATTAATGTGCACTGTCCCTTATTAAATAAACCCAGTATATATATTGTATATATATTATTATTTAAAAACACATATGTCTACATAACGCCACTTCTGCAGCTCACTCACTTTTCCACTGTTGCCAGATGTCGTCGCTCCTCAGCTCAGACCTGGAGGAGGACGAGCAGAATGACTGACCCGCAGTAACCGTGACTCACTGTCCGGTAGACCGCTGCGGGGTTAAGACTTCTTACACCGTGTCGCGGATCCGTTTCACCGTTCTCTCGACATCCAGTGGCTCCCGGCTGCATGTCGAGGACACCTGGGGGGGTCTGGGTTTCCTCGCTGCTCCTTTCCGCCTCCGGGCCACCTGCCACTCCTCTGCGGGGTCCGGCATGGAGCTACTCCACCGTGGCCTCGTGTAAACACGAGCAGACATGCGGAAAAATGCAAATATTGTAGCGACACATTTTCTTTACAAGTGCAACCATGTGCTGCCGAGTCTGAGGCGAGTGGGACTGTTTTGAGTGTAACACACGCAGATCCGTTTCCGGTGTCTTGCCACATTTTGTACCCCCGTGTTTGAACAATTACCTGTAAATTGTAGTCAATAAACGGACAGAGGAGTAGTGATGGGGGGAGTTGGAATGAGTGAGTTGGGTTAAAGAACAATATTCATCCGTATCAATAATTTGACATAGAGTAGCGACACCTGCTGGCCAACCCGTCGGTACTGCGTGTGTATGTGATCATATGGTCTGTGGACACTTTGACGACTAGAGAAGGTTTTCCTGCAGTAACTCTATAATCAGTGAACATTTGGGGTTTAGTCTGACAAACACGGATACATGCTTGAATTTAAACTGATGTGCTTTTAAAACTTTGTTTTGCTACCTGCCATGAATCAAAAAAACAAACAAAATGTTATAATTATTTTAATGGTTTTGTTCCGTGAGATTGAGGCATATTTACACCTATATTTGCTAACGTGCTAGTGATGAGGACAACGATAAAGATCCAGTATATATTGTAAAATAAAGCTTCTTTTTTTCTTTTCCTGAAGGGTTATTTGGGAGTTTTTCCTGATCCGATGTGAGGTTCTGGGGCAGGGATGTCTATGTATACAGACTGTAAAGCACTCTGAGACAAATTTGTAATTTGTGAAACAAATAAATTGAATTGAATTGAATTTTTGTCTTGTCGTGATTTGTGAGAACCCACAGGTAAAGCCCTGGTGTAATACACAGTGGTACCGTAGGGGGGCACTAAAGAGTAAATACGTTAGTTTGCGATTCTCCATTATCAGAGAAGAGGAAGAGGAAGCCGCGAAGACCTTTGTGGTATAAACAGCGGACGACGTTTAGTGCAACACCGGAAGTTACGGCATTAACCGGATGTGCTTGTGTTGTCGTGAAACATGGTATGAAACGAATAAGACAGTTTAACTTTCATTACTACCACAGAGGAATTCACGAAAAGCGGATTTCCGGATAACAAACGTTTCAGGTGAGTTATAGAAAAGCTTGTTTTCATTATTCACAACACTCGAGGAGGTGAAGCGAGCCGGTGAACTACGTCAGTTACGGCGGGCTGGTGAACAGAGTGTGAGCTTCACGTTGTGTTCCCTCCACAGAGGAAGATCTCTGCAGAAACACGTGACGTCAGTGGTTCAGGAACGTTAACGATCGTGAATAGTGATTCATAACTAGCTAGCTATTTGAGTTTATGCTGTTTGCATCTTTCTTTGAGTTAAAATGCGAGCGAAATTATGTTGATGTTCTATCTGGGCCAGGTATAATGACCACGTGACCACAGCTAACGTTATAAATACAACTTAGAAAATAAACCTAATTTACAGAATGAGTAAATCAAGGAACCTCAACTTTTAGACGTTTTTGTGAGCTGTCAGCCGCCCTTTGTGTCTTTCATCAGGACTTTAACCATCTTGGTTCTTTGTTTACCGAGTCCAGAGATGTCCATGTCCCATCTCTATGGGAGGAGGGAGGAGGAAGATGAGGGGGTTGAGGTGGAGAGCTTTGAGGTGACGGACTGGGACCTGGCCAACGAATTCAACCCAGAGCGCCGCAGACACAGGCAGACCAAGGACCAGGCGACCTACGGCATCTGGGCGGACAAGGACTCCGACGAGGACGAGAGGCCGAGCTTCGGAGGCAAGAAGTAAGGCGTGGGTTTGTTTGTGTTGCCCCAATGGTCCTGTTGTTGTACTTTAATCTGCAGCCAACCATAACTGTGATTCCAAAGAGTTATCTTTAACCTAAACCCTAACCCGGATGGGGGAAACATAAATATAACTCATGGAAAATATCAACATGAACACCAACTCCTGTATTTATAAACAAATTATTATTATTATTTGTTCTAGATCTAAAGATTACACTGCTCCAGTGAACTTTGTGAGTGCTGGTCTGCGTAAGGCGGCGGCGGAGGAGAAGCGGCAGCAGGAGCAAGAAGAAGGCGTCTCTGAAGAGTGTGAGGATGACGGCCCTTCAGCCCCTCCCCCTCCCCCCCCTTCTCGCAGCACCGCACCCCAAAAACTCCAGATGGTAAATTGTGTTGTGTTTTAAATTATCTACTCATTGCTGTGTATTTTGTCACAGTATTTTGTAAAAACATAATATTATTTATATATTTATATTTAATGTTTTTCTAGGGTACTTTCCGCGGGAGCCAGTCCCAGAGGTTTGCAGGTGGCATCCAGTCGGGCAAAGGCATCGGTAACTGGGAGAAGCACACAAAGGGAATTGGACAAAAACTTCTGCAGAAGATGGGCTACCAACCCGGCAAAGGCCTGGGCAAGAACGCTCAAGGTGGGGCTGAGGAGAATTTTTTGTAAACATTTCTAGAAAGTCTTTTTACAGGATTTCCAGACGAGAGTTGATGTACTCTAATTTCCCACCATGTTGTTAATCCAGGTATTATAAACCCCATTGAGGCGAAGCTTCGTAAAGGCAAGGGAGCGGTGGGCGCTTACGGCAACGAGCGAACGCAGCAGAGCCTTCAGGACTTTCCTGTGGTGGATTCAGAGGAAGAGGAGGAAAAGGTCAACATGTTGTCTGAGTAAAACTCTTTTTCCAGCTACCCTCTTTTAGACAAAATGACATCCATGATATTGTCGTCATTTAACATTATTTTTATTCTCGATGTGTAGGAGTTTCAGAAGGAGCTCGGCCAGTGGCGTAAGGATCCTGCAGGCTCTGTAGGAAAGAAGAAACCCAAGTACTCCTTCAGAACCGTGGACGAGCTGAAGGCCAAAGGCAAGCTGGCCGGGCGCAGCACGGTGCCGTCGGCGGGGGAGTTGGCGCAGGTCAAGGTGTGTTCGCAAAGTGTTTCATTAGCTCTCCTTTACGCCTCAATAATAATAATAAGTATGAGAGTCTTATATTAATTGTGCTTTTACACTTAGTACTAGCCCCTGTGGATGATATCAAAATATAAATGTAAGAAAATGGTCAACTGCCATTTTTGTTTCTTAATCTAATTTCTCCTGGTAACCGTTTCCATCTTCAGGTCATCGATATGACAGGGAGAGAACAAAAGGTTTATTACAGTTACAGTCAGATGTCCAACAAGCACAGTGTTCCAGACGAAGGTCCCCCAAGCCTGTCCACTCAGGACCAGAAGGGATCTGGCTTCGCTCTCCCTGAGCTGGAGCATAACCTGCAGCTCCTGATCGACCTCACAGAACAGGACATCCTGCAGGTACGGAGGAACCAAACGACGTCTGACGACTGCTGCCGCTTCTTCTCCCGCAGACTGACGCGCTCTCCTTTGCGATCTTGTAGTCCACCAGGCGTCTGCAGCATGAAAAGGATGTCGTTGTGTCTCTGAGCCACGAGTCCCGAGCGCTCCAGAGCCGCCTGGAGCTGGAGAAAGACGCCATTCAGAGGATCGAGGCGGTCCTGGCATTGGTGCAGCGCTTTCCTTCTGGGGAGATGGCGCCTGGGGAGGCCCCCACCCTGCAGGTGCATATTCACGTGCTTAAACTTCTTAGACCGTTGCACTGTTTTGTTTTGTTTTTTATTGTGTTGTAATGTATGTTTTGTGTAAGCACACTGAGAGTCACTTTAACACGTCAAATTCCTTGTTTGTAAAAACTTACATGGCCAATAAAACTGATTCTGACTAAGACAAACCACGACGGTTCTACGGCTGCTCCAGTTGGTTAGAGCTGGCTCTGTGGTTTCTTCCGTATCGGTGATTGTTTTGGTGTTTCCTTCTCTTTCCAGGAGTGCGCCCAGATCTTTGAGACTTTACAAACAGACTATTATGAAGAATACAAGATGATGGGATTGGCAGACTTGGCTGTAGCTGTTGTTCAGCCGTTACTCAAGGAGAAGCTTCGCTCTTGGGACCCGCTGAAGGTACGCTTCAGTAACGTTATACTTAAGATCATCATTGATAAGCTTCCACTCTTCATGCTGTTCTTCCATTATTTCAGGACAGCTCTTATTGTCTGGAAGACATCGGTCAGTGGAGAGCAATCCTCGAATCTCGAGACCTCCATAGCAATGCCCCGGATTCAAACATGGACCCTTACCACAGGTCATTATAAACACGCAACAACGCTGTGCTCACACATTTACACATTATCTATACTAGCACGGTGTTAAAGCTTATTGTCGTATGCTTGGGACATGTGTGTCCTGTCTCTGTGGCTCCAGACTGTTGTGGGAAGTGTGGATTCCAGTGATGCGGCCCTGTGTGACCGGCTGGCAGCCTCGTGCCGTGGGGCCGATGGTGGACTGCGTGGAGGTGTGGGCCCCTCTCCTCCCCCTGTGGATCCTGGAGTACCTGATGGAGCAGTTGGTCTTACCCCGGCTACAGCGAGAGGCAAGACACACCTAATTACATGTAGACATGTCCAGTGTTTTGGAACATTGTATATTTGTGGATAATCTGATTCTACATAGCGATCCGTTTTCATTCATTTCTGTGTGATAGGTGGATAACTGGAACCCTTTAACGGACACAGTCCCCATCCACTCCTGGATCCACCCTTGGCTGCCTCTCCTCCAATCACGCCTCGAGCCTCTCTACCCACCCATCAGGAGCAAACTCTCCAACGCCCTGCAGCGATGGCATCCCAGCGACACGTCAGCCCGCCTCATCCTGCAGCCTTGGAAAGACGTTTTCACACCAGGTGCCTGGGAGGCTTTCATGGTGAAAAATATCATCCCCAAACTCGGTATGTTTTTATCAGCCTTACATATAGCAAGGAAGTAGAATACAATGTATTTCCCCTGCAGTTCTTTTGTTTTGCCAACGGTTTCTCTTCATGCGACTGCTTGTGGCCTCAGCTCTGTGTCTGGAGGAGCTGGTTATCAACCCTCACCAGCAGCAGATGGAGCCGTTTAACTGGGTGATGGACTGGGAGGGCATGCTGTCCCCCTCCAGCCTCGTGTCCCTGCTGGACAAAAACTTCTTTACAAAGTGGTTGCAGGTCAGTTAACACACTTCCACACAGGGTTCGTACGGTCATGGAAAACCTGGAAAAGTCATGGAATTTAAAAATGGTAATTTTAAGGCCTGGAAAAATCATGGAAAAAACTTAAATCATAAAAGTTTGGGAAAAGTCATGAACATGTGTTATAATCAGAAAGACTCAAAATATAAGCCGGTGTACGCTCTCCATACATAACATGTTCTACAGTTTTCATGTTTATACCGAGATTTCAGTTTGGTCTGGACATTTGGTTTAAAGTCCTGGAAAACTCATGGAAATCCATCGGTCAAAATGTGTAAAAACCCTGAGTTAATACACTTTCACAGAACAGTAAATAACATGCCCTTTAACTGCATTTAATTATTGTCTAAATTAATTTGTATGAGATGTTTTGTTTTTCTAATTGTTATATCTTTGGGTTATTTTAGGTCCTGTGTTCATGGTTGAGCAACAGTCCGAACTATGAGGAAATCACTAAATGGTACCTGGGCTGGAAAAATATGTTTAGTGACAACTTGTTGTCGCAGCCGCTCGTCAAAGAGAAGTTCAACGAAGCTCTGGACATCATGAACCGCGCAGTGTCTTCGGGCATGGGTTAGTATTATTATTATTATTATACAGTCTCAGAAAATAAACATACAAACCAATTGAACAACATTCCTCTTTTAAAATGAGGATAATACTGCCATTTGTTCCTCCACTGCAACATAATATACTACAGCACTCTTTATTGTTCTTATCCACAGGCGGATACATGCAGCCTGGTGCACGGGAGAATATTGCCTATCTGACACAAACCGAGAGACGGAAGGACTTCCAGTATGAAGCGATGCAGGAGCGCAGAGACGCCGAGAGCGTGGCTCACAGAGGCGTCAGTGCTGGTGTGCCGACTAATTTCAAAGATCTTATCCAGACCAAGGCAGAAGAGAACAACATCGTCTTCATGCCTTTGGTAGCCAAACGGCACGAGGGGAAACAACTGTACACGTTTGGGCGTATCGTCATCTACATCGACAGAGGGGTTGTTTTTGTGCAAGGAGAGAAGACGTGGGTGCCCACGTCTTTGCAGAGTCTGATCGATATGGCCAAGTGAGGGTGGACTGACCAATTCTTGGTCCTGCAAAGCGTTAAAATGCATTGTCAGAGCAAGTGTTTGCCTTTTTTAGGTGTCTTCAGTATGCAGATCCTTGTCAGACGTGTCTTTGTACTCTCTTAAAGTGTCACTAGAACTGTGAATAAATACATTTAGAATGTATCTGGTCTGTTTTGGTTTGTTTTTTATCAGATGTAAAATGTTCAAGTAGTGAACTATACGCTATGGTTCATATGGGATGTACATGTATGTAATATAAAGTGGTTTTAAGAAGGTTTTGCATTCTACATAAGGCACTTCCCTCTATCTACGCTACTTTAAAAGATTGTTTTTATAATTGTATGTACCTTTTAATAAATGTTCATCATTGGTTGATCTTCAACAGGACTAATGTTATTATTATTGTTTTAGGGGTGCAGTCTTTTGTAATGAGTTGCCGGACATGGGGTGATGGAACCTTCTCCATTTCTGCCCCCTCCATCTGGAACTCTCCCCAAAATCATCTGAGACTGCACCGAACTTTCATCGTTTGAATCACAAATCAAAACCCACCTGTTCAAAACTGCTTTTAATGTGTGATTGAGTGCTACCTACGTTCCTATTTGCTTTTATCGTTTGTTTTTATTGTAATTTGTAATGCATAGCTTTTAGGATTTTTAAATTATGTGTTGCAAAGCGTCTTTGAGTACTATAAAAAGCGCTATAGAAATGTTATGTATTATTATTATTATTATTTTCTCTAAAGTAGTAGGAGAAGCTGCTCCTTCGTCTTTCTCGCCACTAGGACCTTTTTGTCCTAGCAGGGCTTCCGTACCTCCTCGACGACGGGCGCTTCAACCGCGAAGCTAACGTTACTTTTTGTGCGTTTGAGCACGAATCTTTTTTAAAAGCAGACGTCTTTTTTTCAACAAGGAGGTTTGTGACTATTTAAACACATTACACCACATGGACGGATGTATAACTATGCACCCCTGCCTTTGTGAGCCGACGCGCTAACTACTGTTAGCCAAGGAGCTAACGCTAGTCTGTTGTCGCAGAGCTAACGTTAGCTATCATGCTAACAGAGACACAGCGGACATGTTCCGTGACTGAGGCTGTGAACGGTTCATTTATCCCTCTTTGTGTTCACGGCTTCATCAGACATGTCGGACGCCCTGAAGAAGAGGAAGTCGAAGGTCATCCGGAGCGAAGGAGGAACCCCGGAGACGAAGCGAGGTCGCGCGGAGGGAGAGCCTCAGGTAACGAGACCTCCTCTGTTTCTGGTATCTGGAGGAAGGTATTCATGAGTTTGAGTTGAGTTTATTTCAAGAAGCAAAATATACAAATCAGAATTCAACAAAAGAAGAAAGTGACTGACCGAAAGGCCTCAAACACAACTTATTTCAAAGAACTATATATATATATATATATATATATATATATATATATATATATATATATATATATATATATATATATATATATATATATATATATATATATATATATATATATATATATGCATAAAACAAAACAAACATCCAGAAATTCAAGAACTTGTCCCCATTACCTTTTACTTCTTATGCTTCATCAATGCGTCTATAAACGTCATTGTATGAGTCATGTCTTTACATTTGTTCTTGAATATCACCAGATTTTTACTTTCTTTAATGTCATCAGTTAAAATATTCCACTGTTCACCCCACGGACAGATTTGAAACGCAGAATTGTTGTTGATTAATTCAATCTGGTTTTATGTATCACGATTAATAATCACTAACTAACTAATCAGTTACCAATCACATACCATACACATATGACTTATTAATGTCGAGGTTTACATTAAGCTCAGAGTCTGGGACTCACTTCACTCACGAGTCGTGATGAAGTTTCCCCCACAGCACCAGGGAGGCTGAGGTCAGGTTGAAGCCTGATGGACAGTGGAGCGATCAACTGTGTATTGATGTTGTTTAATCTGTTCTTCCGTTGTCTAGGATGTGCGTGTGTACAGTGAGGAGGTGGAGCTGGATGCCAGGGACCCTGAGCAGGACTTCCTGCAGTACAAAGAGTCCTGTGAAGGTCTGGCCACGCTGATGAGTGAGATCCAGGAGCTGAAAGCCAACGGAGCCAAAGACGGTGTAAGAATCAAACCTTAAGATCGACTCGTCCAGATGACTCATTGTGGACCGATTTCAGAGCCAGTTGGTTGTTGGACTAGTTACACATCAAAGTGATGTGCTGTTATTTACAGTTTGTGGTAATGATAATTGAAATGCATCACATCATTGTGTATTTGATTCTGTGTGTACACTTCAATGATGAGGTCTAACTGGTGTTTGCCTGTTCTCAGTGTGCGGAGGTGGAGCAGAGACGCATGCAGAGCTGCATCCACTTCATGAATCTGAAGAAGCTCAATCGTCTGGCTCACATGCGGCTGAAGAGAGGCAGAGACCAGACGCACGAGGTAACGCCCACACGACCTTCAAAGGATGTCCAACTTCTCTTCGATATTAAAGGAAATGCCAGCCGCGATTATGTTCACTCCATCGCCTTTATTTACATTATATGTCATTTAGCAGACGCTTCTATCCAAAGCGAACATTTAATGTACAATATACTTACAATAATATACAATATTTACTACGTTTACTTTTGTGCTGATGTGGAAAGGCAAGTTGAACACCAAGAACGTTGTTTCTACTTTTAATGCCTAACTCCAGTAATTCAATTTAATTCAGTTTATTTGTAGAGCCCATTTTCACAAATTATAAATTCCCCTCAGATTTTAATTTTCACTTCATTAATCTATTTTCTCATCCTGCTTTTTGATCCTTGCTCTTATTGAGTCATGGTTCTGATTACTGGCTTATTGTTTGGCATGTATTTATGTTCAGGGTCACTGGGTTGTGTTTGTAAACTAACGCACCACCTTTTCCCCTTCAGGCGAAGCAGAGGGTGGATGTGCTGCACCTCCAGTTACAGAACCTGCTGTATGAAGTGATGCATCTTCAGAAGGAGATCAGCAAGTGTCTGGAGTTCAAGTGAGTACAAAAGATATGCTTCGACTGAAGGTCAAGAAAAAATAATACCCATGAAAATAAGCTCAGGTTTACCCATTTTTATAAACAATACATATTTAAGAAGTAGTGAACCGTTCCCCGATCCAGGTCTAAGCACGAGGAGATCGACTTGGTGCCTGAGGAAGAGTTTTACCAAGAGGCGCCACAGGACATCTCCAGGCCTCAGCTCACCAAAAATGATCCTCACCAGCTCACACTGGCCCGACTGGACTGGGAGCTGGAGCAACGGAAGAGGTGTGCATGCTCAAAACATCAGCGGCATGCTGCGGGGGGAAACAGCAGGTTAATATTTAGTATATAGCAGCAGTTAAATGTGTGTGCTTCAATACAGGTTGGCAGAGAAATACAAAGAGTCCCAGACTACGAAGGAGAAGATTCAGAAGAGCATCGAGGTGAAGAAGGAACATCTGACGAGCCTGCAGCCGGGACTCAATGCCATCATGCAGGTATGAGATGTGATGCATCATGCAGGTATGAGGTGTAATGCATCATGCAGGTATGAGATGTGATGCATCATGCAGGTATGAGATGTAATGCATCATGCAGGTATGAGATGTGATGCATCATGCAGGTATGAGATGTAATGCATCATGCAGGTATGAGATGTGATGCATCATGCAGGTGTGAGGTGTAATGCATCATGCAGGTGTGAGATGTGATGCAGGTGTGAGGTGTAATGCATCATGCAGGTATGAGGTGTAATGCATCATGCAGGTATGAGGTGTAATGCATCATGCAGGTATGAGGTGTAATGCATCATGCAGGTATGAGGTGTAATGCATCATGCAGGTATGAGGTGTGATGCATCATGCAGGTATGAGGTGTGATGCATCATGCAGGTGTGAGATGTGATGCATCATGCAGGTATGAGGTGTGATGCATCATGCAGGTATGAGGTGTGATGCATCATGCAGGTATGAGGTGTAATGGAGCACACATAGCCAGATTACAGGTTCTGATGGGACCTCACCTCTTTGAAGCAGCAGCTTGGAGTATTGATTTTGAAAGTGTTTTAAAATATGTATTGTTCATTGATTATTCATGATGTTGACTGCTTAATTCCTTTCTTCATTGATGTCTTAACCGCTTTAACACCCATGGACCTTGAATGACGATATGATTTCTTTGCTCTGTCCCAGGCCTCCATCCCCGTGCAGGAGTACCTGTCCATGCCCTTTGAACAGGCTCAGATCCGAACAGAGGTCGCCCGCCACCTGCCTCCACCTCTCTATGTCCTGTTTGTTCAAGCCAACGCTTATGGCCAGGCCTGTGGTAAGCAGTCAACCCAGGAGGATCAGGTAGAGCTTCTTCATGAGATGTAAGCCCTGACTGTCTGATTTATTTGTGTGTCCATGTCAGACAAGAACCTGTGTATCTCGATAAGCGGTGACGTGGATGAGGCCAAGGCCCTGTCCAAACCTCCAGAGGATTCCCAGGGTACGAACACTACTTTACATGCACACACGTAGCTTTGATGTGCAGTTTATCTTTACTCGATGCTCAATGCTTCATATTTCACGATTGAAATGATTTGTGAGCGATTCATCTCTAACGTCTCCAATCTTGTCCTGATTTCCTCCAGATGATGAGAGCGACTCGGATGCAGAGGAGGAGCAGGAGAAAACGGTGAGGCTTCACTCCCAACACACAACAAATACTGATCAGTGCCCTCGGGTCAGGGAGTCTAACGATCTATTATTAAACCGTCTTTGCAACGGGAGCACACGTTGTCCCGGCTGTCACGCGCTGTGGTCTGGGGGGTTGGCGAGTGGCCGCTATCGATCGCTTCCTGCTTCCTGATGAGTGCCAGCAGGGGGATTTGGGGAGATATTCGCCAAGAATGGCTGTGTGACTGTAACCTGAGCACAACTCAGGACTGCACACTCGGCACCAGTTCTGTCGGGTGTTTCTCTCGTGAAGTAAATGTGTCGTTTGAATATGATGTGTTTTGTTGTCTGGTGTTTATCCTCGTGCGACGGCTCGGATCAGATTGTCTTTACTGTCCACCTCAGTGGGAATGTGTCTACAGCTCGTCCCAGTAACGAGGTTCATCCACGTCACATGACACCACACATCATTTAAAACTTACACAACGGTGCAAACGGGCAGTTGGCAGCAAATGTGATCTATAAACAATAGAAGAGAGCAAGAGGCCTTTCATTTTAAGACGATAGAAGTCAATATCATGTTACATTACATTATATGTCATTCAGCTGATGCTTTTATCCAAAGAGACTTCTAATCCTGTTACATTGATACACCGTAGAGCAGCTGCAGTCAGACACTCAGTGTAAAGTGTCTTGCTCAAGGACACATCGACTAGGGCGGGGATTAAACCTCCAACCCCCTGATTGAAAGTCGAACCTGCTACCCACTGACCCACAGTCGTCTGTTTCTCCTGGAACAATATATAATATTAGGCTAACTGTATAACTGTTTCATAGTTTATTTGATGTGACCATATCAAACACTTTCCCTTTCTTTGTCTTCATCTCTTTTTTTGTCCTGCTTGTCATCAACAGAAGAGGAGAAGGCCAACGACGGGCGGCCAGCTGGATGACAAAAGACGGGAGATGCTGAAGAGACACCCTCTGTCCCTCTGCTTGGACCTCAAGTGTAAAGGTAACTCGTCCTCCAGCCTCCGTGTGTTGTGCTGACCGATGGGTCTGTGGGTGTGTCTGTGGCTCTGTGGGTCTGTGTGTCTGTGGCTCTGTGTGTCTGTGGGTGTGTGGTCTGTGTGTCTGTGGCTCTGTGTGTCTGTGGCTCTGTGGTCTGTGGGTGTGTGGTCTGTATGTCTGTGTGTCTGTGGCTCTGTGGTCTGTGGCTCTGTGTGTCTGTGGCTCTGTGGTCTGTGTGTCTGTGGCTCTCTGGTCTGTGTGTCTGTGGCTCTCTGGTCTGTGTGTCTGTGGCTCTGTGGTCTGTGTGTCTGTGGTCTGTGTGTCTGTGGCTCTCTGGTCTGTGTGTCTGTGGCTCTGTGGGTGTGGGTGTCTGTGGCTCTGTGTGTGTCTGTGGCTCTGTGTGTGTCTGTGGCTCTGTGTGTGTCTGTGGGTGTGTGGTCTGTGTGTCTGTGGCTCTGTGGTCTGTGGGTGTGTGGTCTGTGTGTCTGTGTGTCTGTGGCTCTGTGTGTCTGTGGCTCTGTGTGTCTGTGGCTCTGTGTGTCTGTGGTCTGTGTGTCTGTGGCTCTGTGGTCTGTGTGTCTGTGGCTCTCTGGTCTGTGTGTCTGTGGGTGTGTGTGTCTGTGGCTCTGTGTGTCTGTGGGTGTGTGGTCTGTGTGTCTGTGGGTGTGTGGTCTGTGTGTCTGTGTGTCTGTGGCTCTGTGTGTCTGTGGCTCTGTGGTCTGTGTGTCTGTGGCTCTGTGTCTGTGTGTCTGTGGCTCTGTGGTCTGTGTGTCTGTGGCTCTCTGGTCTGTGGCTCTGTGTGTGTCTGTGGCTCTATGTGTGTCTGTGGGTGTGTGTGTCTGTGGCTCTGTGTGTGTCTGTGGCTCTGTGGTGCATCACCAGCTGCTCTGAGTGGTAACTCCACCTTTCAGATGTAAAGCGAGCTGACCTGCTAGCATAGCATCATCTGCTCTGATGTCATGACGTCCTCTGACCCTCCCGTTCCCTTGGTTACGTGAATAGTGACTATAGATTATTGGGAGATCTGCATTGCAGACGTAACTCTACCTACAGTGGGCGGAGAGAGAGGTGCCTGCAGCACCTACACGGTGCTGAGAGCTCATGTTGTCATCGCCAGCCGCTCTCTTCCCTCCTGCTTCTCTCTCTCCTCCTCGTCTCCCCCGCTGCAGCGCTCGCTTTACTGCAGGAGGAGCAGACGGTGTCGAGGAGCGCCGCGTCATTGGGATCAGAGCGGAGCGCCAACGATGAGCGTCAGCAGAGTCCCGGTGCTGCTCGCTGCACGACCAGTGACCACACCCTGTTCACCCAAGAGCTGCAGGGGGAGGAAGCCTCTGGGGACGAGGACTGGGAGGACTGGGAGGACTGGGGGAGGACTGGGGGAGGACAGGAGGAGGACAAGAGGAGGACAGGAGGAGGACAAGAGGACAGGAGGAGGACAAGAGGAGGACAGGAGGAGGACAGGAGGAGGACAAGAGGACAGGAGGAGGACAAGAGGAGGACAAGAGGAGGACAGGAGGAGGACAGGAGGAGGACAGGAGGAGGACAGGAGGAGGGATAGAGGAGGGATAGAGGAGGACTGGAGGAGGACAGGAGGAGGACAGGAGGAGGACAAGAGGACAGGAGGAGGACAAGAGGAGGACAAGAGGAGGACAAGAGGAGGACAGGAGGAGGACAAGAGGACAGGAGGAGGAGAGGAGGACAGGAGGAGGACAGGAGGAGGACAGGAGGAGGACAGGAGGAGGACAAGAGGACAGGAGGAGGACAGGAGGAGGACAGGAGGAGGACAAGAGGAGGAATAGAGGAGGACTGGAGGAGGACAGGAGGAGGACAGGAGGAGGGATAGAGGAGGACTGGAGGAGGACAGGAGGAGGACAGGAGGAGGGATAGAGGAGGACTGGAGGAGGACTGGAGGAGGACAGGAGGAGGACAGGAGGACTGGAGGAGGACTGGAGGAGGACAAGAGGAGGACAAGAGGAGGACAAGAGGAGGACAGGAGGAGGACAGGAGGAGGACTGGAGGAGGACAAGAGGAAGACAAGAGGAGGACAGGAGGAGGACAGGAGGAGGACTGGAGGAGGACAAGAGGAAGACAAGAGGAGGACAAGAGGAGGACAGGAGGAGGGATTCAGTTCAGTTTATTTGTAGAGCCAAATTTCACAAATTACAAATGTGTCTGAGTGCTTTACAATCTGTTCACATAGACACCTCTGCCCCAAAACCTCTCATCGGATCAGGAAAAACTCCCAAATAACCCTCCAGTGGGAAAAAGGGAAGAGGAGGGATGGAGGAGGGATGGAGGAGGGATGGAGGAGGGATGGAGGAGGGATGGAGGAGGGAGCCAGTAATGGATCAGTTAACCGTGTGTTTTCCATCATGCCTCCACAGATGACAGCATCCTCCACCTCCACTTCTTCTACCTGATGAACCTGAACATCATGACCGTGAAGACCAAGGTCTCCACCTCCACAGACATCACCTCAGCCATCAGCGCCGGGTGTGTGGAGCTCGTCCTCGCTGTCCGCTGCCTGTGTTTGTGAAGTGTGATGAGATGGACGCCGAGAGGAGGGTCTCATGGTGTCTTCTGTTGCAGAGACCTTCTGAAGTCAGACACCCTCCTCAGCTGTCTCTACGCCAGCGACCAGGGGAGAGAAACGCCCAATCCAGCGAACCGCTACCAGTTTGATAAAGTCGGGTGAGGAAGTCGAGCGTTTAAAGGAAATGAGAAGATATGAAGTGACCCACAGGAATAATTAACCAGTCGCCTCCTGTTAGGATTGTGTGCTTCGCTGATTACGTGGAGGATCTGGGCCACCCCTACATGTGGGTGCAGAGTCTCGGAGGACTCCATTTCCCCAAAGATCCTTCCGAGGTGCGTGTTGAAGTGCAGCCTCATCCCACCTGTGCCCAGCGCCTGCAGCCTCGTCATGGCGTCTGCTCCGCTCTCTCTCCAGGTTGTGCGTGTTGGCAGCTCTCTGAGCGCCAGCCACATGGAGAGCACCGTGAAGCTGCTGAGGGGGCGGCTCCTGTCCCGCTTGGCTCTGCACAAACAGTTTGCCTCTCTCGGTACGTCGTGTTGTAACGGACCGGCACCGAACAGGGTCAGGTCAGGGTTAGTGACCCTGACCCTGACCCTGACCCTGACCTGAAGCAGCCGGGGCGTTGTGAGTCAGTCTGTTTGTGCCCCGTCCTCAGAGCACAGCATCATCCCCGTCTCCAGCGAGTGTCAGGACCTCTTTCCCGCCAAGATCCTTTCGCGTTTAGCTCGCTGGACCACGACCACCCACCAGGAGTACATGGTACGCAAAACACACACACACACACACACGCACACACACGCGTATGTAACGCCTTGTTTTGCAATACGCCGATACTCTTTCAGGGTTCGTACCGTCATGGAAAACCTGGAAAATTCATGGCATTTGAAAATGGTCATTTCCAGGTCTGGAAAAGTCATGGAAAAAACTGAAATTATAAAAGTTTGGGAAAAGTCCTGAACATGTGTTCTAATCACATGTTCATTTACACCGAGTTTGAAATAATTAATTTTTTTTTTTTAAAGAAAAACACTCAAAATATAAGCCGGCGTACGCTCTCACTACGCAACATTTTCTAAAATGTTCATATTTTTACCGAGATTTAATTTTGGGCTTGGACATTTGGTTAAAAGTGAAGGTAAAGTCCTGGAAATCCACCGGTCAACATGTGTAAGAACCCTGTCTGTGCAGGACGTGTCTCACTGTGATCTCTCTGGTAGGATCTGCCGTACACGCGCCATGTGACGGCCGCGGGGCTGGCCAACGAGACCGACCTGTACTTCATGGCCGTGGTGGAGAGGGGAACCGGTGAGGGCTCTGGTGGTGGACCTGGCCATTGTTAATGCATGGATCGCTCCGCGTCTCTCACGACGCGCCTCGTCTCTTTCTGTCAGCTAACATCCAGGCGGCGGTGGTGATGAGTCCGCGGTACCCAGAAGTCTCTCCTCTCTTCTCGCTCTCCCTCAACTGGAAGGGAGAGCGGAGCGGACGCACCGACGACAACCTCCGGGTACGAGCGTTACTCCACATCCATCCCTGGGTTTCATCATCCCGGGCTCTGTTGACGCTCTCTCACTTCACGTCGAGGTTTCTTAGTCTCTGACTCGTCTTTTGCCTCTCAGGCCATGGAGAGCGAGGTCAACGTGTTCAAACACGAGCTGCAGGGGCCGCGGCCCGGACACCAGCTGCTGACCAACCAGTTCTCCCGCCTGTGCGTCTGCCTGGACGTGTACCTGGAGACCGAAGGACAAGACGACAGCGTGGAGGGGCCGCGAGAGTTCCCCCGAGAGAAGATGTGTCTGCGCACCGTCAGGTACGACGCCACGAGAACGACGAGACGAGACGCGTCGCAAGACGACTCTCTGACGTCTCGTTCTTTGTCTCGTTCTTTGTCTCGTTCTTTGTCTCGTTCTTTGTCTCGTTCTTTGTCTCGTTCTTTGTCTCGTTCTTTGTCTCGTTCTTTGTCTCGTTCTTTGTCTCATTATTTGTCTCGTTCTTTGTCTCATTATTTGTCATTATTTGTCTCGTTCTTTGTCTCGTTCTTTGTCTCATTATTTGTCTCGTTCTTTGTCTCAGGGGTCCAAACCGTCTGAAGCCGTTCAAGTACAACCACCCTCAGGGCTTCTTCAGTCACCGCTGAGGCTCCGCGTGGCTCTCCACGCCGTGCGTCTCGACCTCACGCTCGTCTTTGTGGCTCTTTGACACACAAAGGATTCCTTTTTAAAAGTCTTTTTACCTGTTTGAAAATAAAAAACACCATGTTATTTTCTTCAATGAGTGTGTGTGTGGTCTATTTAAAGCCCGGGTGCACCAGGGCTGTGTTGTCCCTCCCGCCGCTCTCTGGGCCGCTCTATTTCTAGACGCTCGCTGATCGCTCTGCGGCTCGGCGCACAGCGAGCTGAGTCATTCCCCCGGAGAACGAGGCCGTGTGTTCGGTATATTTAGTTATTTCACCCCTGATGGAAGAAAAAGAGCTCTTAGTTCAGGATGCGGATGTTCACGGATTACTCTGATTTTAATATGCGATGTCAGCCTTCATCTACAGCATGACGGAACAGATCTGACTGGTCTGACTGGTCCTCTTCTGGAGCCACGTCCATGTTCAGCCACTCAGGATGTGTGCAGTGGAAGAAACCTCTGGGACTGATGACTAGTTGAGTTCCTGAATCAGAGACTTTTACTCTCAGAAGTTTCATTTTGTTTTTTTATCATTCTTTAAAACATATTTACTTAAATGAAAGGGATTTTTGATTTTGTCAAATTACTTTTGATTGGAAATCTCAATCTTATGATTGAAAAGCACATTAAGTTGAAACCAGGCGGCTCGACTACTTTATTTCCCAAAGCCTACCGAGAGCTGAGATGATGGGAAGCCATATGTGGTGAGTAGTATTATTATTATATGAGTAACATTCAAATGAAGTAAGACAAACGTGTGGTGCTTTCACTACTTATACCTTATGGCGTGGGGGACGAAAACCAACTGAATCAACGCAGCTCATGAAATGCTCACCGGCTGCTGCACTTGTTATTACCCCATCTCAAAGATGCATCTACACCTTTTCTGTGGAAGAATAAATGACAGTATTTTGTTTGGTTGGAGAAGTGAAGACCGGCCCTGTATGGAGGACGCCTGCTCCCGCTCAGTCGGTCTGGGTGAACTTTCCTCTGGTTTGAGGCAGAGCCTGAATAAAGTGTCCAGCAGCGCTCCTGATTAATGGATGAGCGTGGTCTCTGGGCCGTGAGGACGGGGCTCCTCCTCCTCCTCTCCTCCTCCTCTCCTCCTCTCCTCCGCTGCCGCCGCAATGCAGTTACTGGCAGCTTTTCCCTTTTCCTCTCGCCGTGGATGAGAACTCGACTCTCTGCCTCCATGGATCCTCACTGGAGGTCACTTGATTGTTTTTTTTGCAGAAGTAAACAGATTTTCCCAAAGCGCTGATGTGTGATTTTTCATTCTTTATTTATCGGTTTCATATTGCATATTCTCAGCAGCTTATACATGACGCATACTAATCATTGTCTCTAGCATCGCAGACCAGAAGGTGAGAAGCTGCAGCCCCGTCAGGAGGAGCTGCATTAAGGTGCACAACAAGCAGAATGCAAGTCTCTTACTAATGTATCTGTAAATATAATATAGACATTTGTATCTTCTTAAATATACGTTCTTTATATTCAATATCTGTCACAATCGTAAGCTCAACATTATTTTGACATCTGTTCCCTATCAGCAGGATTCATTTTAAATGCACTTGTTACTCATTGAGGGCCGTCGTCACATTCACAGTTAAGCATTCTGCATCACTACAGTCGCACGTGAGAAGCGTCGGGGGGGCACTGGCCATGAGGGGGGGGCACTGGCCATGAGGGGGGGGGCCACTGGCCATGAGGGGGGGGGCACTGGCCATACGGAGAGTGCACACGGCTATTTGCTACAGAAATCACTATTGCTCACATACCGTCACCTGCTTTGCTTTGGACATTAAAGCGCCGCCTCAGCAGCCGGGTCTGTCCATCCCTTGTTCCTCCTCCTCCTCCTCATCCTCATCCTGCTCCTCCTCCTCCTCATCCTCCTCCTCATCCTCCTCCATAGTTCTTTGGCATCTCCACCTCCTCATGCCTCAGCAGCCTCACTTCTTGGCCTTCTCCTCCTTGCTCTCCTTTGACTCTGTGTCAGAGGATTTCTCTGCCTTCGCCTCCTCCTTCACCTCCTTACTCTCTTCCTTGGTGGCCTCCTTGCTGGCCTCCTTGGTCGCCTCCTTGCTGGCCTCCTTGGTCGCCTCAGGCTTCTTCTCGTCTTTCTTGCTCTCGGTTTTCTCGGGTTCACCTTTGGGTGCAGCCTTCTCCTCTGGCTTCTGGTCCTCCTTCTTGTCCTCTGCCTTGCCGGGCTCGGCCTTGGCGGCGGGCGTGGGCTCCGGCTCGGCCTTCTCTGCTTTGGGAGCGGAGGGTTTCTCCTCCTTGGCCGGGGGGGCGCTCTCCTTGGGGGCCGCTTTGTCCTCGGAGGGCTTGCTGGG
Organism: Liparis tanakae; assembly: GCA_036178185.1. Classification (NCBI taxonomy): domain Eukaryota; kingdom Metazoa; phylum Chordata; class Actinopteri; order Perciformes; family Liparidae; genus Liparis; species Liparis tanakae. The sequence goes on along the minus strand of CM070094.1, from coordinate 26,255,976 downwards.
AGCCGCTGGTTTAGGAGCGTCTTCCATCTTTGGCACTTCTTCTTCCTTGCTCTCTTTCTTTGCTTCAGCTTTGTCGGCCTTCTCTGGCTCCTTCTCCTTGGACTCTTTCTTCTCTTCCTTCTCTGGCTCCTTCTCCTTGGACTCTTTCTTCTCTTCCTTCTCTGGCTCCTTCTCCTTGGACTCTTTCTTCTCTTCCTTCTCTGGCTCCTTCTCCTTGGACTCTTTCTTCTCTTCCTTCACAGGTTGTTCCTGCTCCTTCTTCTCCTCTTGGACAGCCTGAGGTTTCTCCTCTTTTTTCTCCTCTTTGGGTGTGTCTTTAGCAGCGGCAGGCTCCGCCTTCTCTTTCTCTGCAGACTTTGGTTCAGGGCTCTTGGGGCGAGGAGATTTAGACTCAGGAGATTTACTGGCCGGGGCCTTTGACTCGACTCCTGCTGGGGCCTCTGGGGCCTCAGGGGCCTTTGGCTCAGGGGCCTCAGGGGCCTCGGGGGCCTTTGGCTCAGGGGCCTCAGGGGCCTCGGGGGCCTTTGGCTCAGGGGCCTTTGACTCGACTCCTGCTGGGGCCTCTGGGGCCTCAGGGGCCTTTGGCTCAGGGGCCTCAGGGGCCTTTGGCTCAGGGGCCTCAGGGGCCTCGGGGGCCTTTGACACAAGTGACTTTGACTCGTCTCCTGCTGGGGACTTTGACTCTGGGGACTTTGACTCGGGGGACTTTGACTCGGGGGACTTTGACTCGGGGGTCTTGGCCGGTGATTTGGGCTTTGGGGATTTGGCTGCTGGGGATTTGGATACGGGGGATTTGGCAGCAGGAGATTTAGGCAGAGGAGATTTTGATTCATCTTCCTCACCTGCATCTTCTTCCTCACCTGCATCCTCTCCATCCTCTCCCTCCTCATCCTTCTCCTCTCCCTTTTCTTCCTCCGTCTCTTCTTCTCCCTCTCCTTCCTCCTCCTTATCTTCTCCTTCCTGAACTTCTTCCTCGTCTTCTTTGGTTTCCTCGCCTTCTTCTTCTTCTTCTTCCTCTTCTTTCTCTTCCTCTTCCTCCTCCTCCTCTTCATCTGCTTCCTCTGTGACCTCTGTCACCTGGGTCTCGTCTGTCTGTTCCTCCACTATGACTGTGTCTGAGATCTCCTCTCCTTTGTGGGACGACATTCTGCTCTCCAGGTAAGAGTACGGACTTCCTCCTGACACAAAGCGGTTCTCCTCTCCCTCCAGTAACTTCCTGTTTTCAAGACAAAAGACATGCAGTCAGCAACAATATGTCAACAACGAAGCCTGAACATTATTTTAATTATGTGTGAACCCTGACCAACCTATAAGCAGCAATCTCAATATCTAAAGCCATCTTCACGTTCAGCAGCGCCTGGTATTCCTTCAGCTGGCTGGCCATCTCCCAGCGGGTGGTCTTCAGCTCGTTGTCCATCTGGTTGATGGTCTCCTGTAAAACAACAACGTTGTGTCACGGGTCACATGTCACACAGGTGGTCCAAAGGGAGGTGAGGTGACTGTGGGTGGCCTGCCTGGAGGGAGTTGAGGTCGTCGTGGTGCCGGTCTTCGTTCTCCAGGCGCTGCCTCTCCAGGGACTCCTTGGTTCCCCGGAGGGTCTCCAGCTCGATGGTGCGGCTCTGCAGCTGCCGGCGGTACTCGATGATCTCCTCCTGGCTGCCACGGATCGCACCTTGATTGGACCTCGCCGCTTCAGACAGACGCTCCATACGCACTGCAGACATTACATACAGCAGAATGACGTCTCATACCGGGGAGGAGCTCCCAGGATGCAAACAGCTGCTGGCGAGAGGAGTTCTGCATCTTATTCCGCAGACATTCATAGTCTGTCCCTTTGTCTTTCCACTGTATAGACGTCTGACATCTGTCCTCGGAGGCTCTGCTGGGAGCCTCGGTAACCTTGGCGATGTCCATCTGTCATTCAGTATCTGACTCAGCGCCCTCCCTCCCCGAGCCTGAATGAGCCTGCTGCAGTCAGCTGGCCCCCGACAGGAAGGTCACCCAGTGCACTTCTCACTGGCTGCCCATCAGCATGTCGATGTGCAGCAACCGTGAATCTATAGTTCATCAAGCTCTGGGACTTCTCTTGGCCTTTAGGGTTGTTGACTGTGAGTTTGTGCTGGACCTCAAAGGTCAGGATGATCGTCACGCGGACGCTCTCAGGGCTTCATCCGTCATCCGTCATATCTTCTGTAGCTTAGCCTCCGCCCACTCTAACAGGGAACGTCGGCCACATCGTGGGGCATGTCTGACCTTGGCCGCTTCTATTCGTGGAGGTTCGGGTGAGAGACGCACAGAGGCAAGGAACACGCCCAGCGTGACCCTCCTCTCTGTGACACCTCTCTGCTGCAGCGGCGGCCTTAAATATAAATGTTCATTCTGCTGCAGCGATGCAGCCACAGAAAGCTCCACTGGTTAAATATTGATTAGCCAAAGGATCCCTGTGTATTTTATAATCAAAATCTACCTTGACTTACTTAATTAGCCTTTTATTGGTTATTAAACGTCCTCTCTTTAGTTTAAGTTCACAATATGTTGGGTTAAGATAAAAGTTACCAGATCGGTTCATCTGAAGAGATTTAGAAGTCACCATACTTAATAATAATATTATTAATAATAATAATGATTCGAATTGATATAGCGCGTTTCTAGACACTCAAATACACTTCATAGCTCGAGTGCCCCTTGTAGCTCTGATATGATAAACTCACCTTACATCACATACCAGATACCACATTATAATGGGGCTACAGTGAAGCGACCGGCTGCTGAAGTCCCAGGGCCGGACAGACGTCGGCCCCACGGACAACTTCTGTTAGTTTCGTTCTGTTTCAGCGTTTCCTTCCAGCCAACTCACCGTTGAACCACTCCTCCGCCTGCGTGGAGCTCTTGGACGCGTGGCCGTCCAGCTGCGCGCGGATCTCTCGCAGGGCGCCGGTGACGTCGGTCTTGAGGGTTTCTCTCATGTCGAAGCTCACCTGTGCGCCGTGGATCTGCTCGAGGAGCTCCGCCACTTCTTCCTCGTGGTTCTTCTTGAGGAACGCAGCCTCCTCCTCCAGGGCGCACAGCTTCTTGTCCAGCTCCATCCGCGCCAGCCGGCACTCCTCCACGTACTTCTTCATGGTGCGCGCCGCAGCCTCCAACTCTTCCCGGTTTCGCGCCTCGTCGTCCATCCTGACCCGCATCTGCTGGATGTCTTCATCCAGGTGCTCGTGCTCCAGAGTGGCGCGGACCTTCTCCCCGGTCAGCTGCTGCAGGAGCCCCTTCAGGTCGCCCAGCTCGCGCTCGTAGTGCTCCCCGACCGAGGCGCGCCCGGCCTGGCTCTGCCGCAGAGCCGCCGCTTCTGCCTCCAGGTTGCGGTTGTGCATCTCCAGGTTGCGCACCTTGTCGATGTAGCCCGCGAACCGGTCGTTCAGCGTCTGCAGGATCTCCTTCTCGTTCCTCCGCGTCATGTCGCCATTGAACGTGTCCAAGCCGTCCACGGGGGACGGCTGGCTGTAGTTGACGCGGCGGCGCTGCGAGTGGAAGCCGCTGGAGGACACGGCGGCCGGCCGAGCCTTGCGGTACGAGGTCGGGCCGAAGAGGTGGTGGTCCACGTTGAAGCTCATGCTGCTGCGCCGGTGAGAAGTGACTGCAGAGGAGGGGAGCGCGGCTTTATAGAGGAGGGGAGAACACACAGTCAGCACCACGACTCCGTTTAAAGAGATATCTGCCTGCGCAGGAATATATCTAATCATTGTATATAAGGATGAGTTGTAGTTTTACTGTATACATTAATTAGGTGGGTTCCATCAAAGCAACACAGACAAATAATGGTTTTGTAAAACATGTTCTAACATTAGTTTCAACTTCATTTAAGACATGTTGTGTATAGAAATACATTTCAAATAATAGTTAGTTTGGTTCAGTGATCAAAACATTAGTCATGTTAGGCATATTCGATACTGTCAATTATTTTGGCTCTTTTTATAAACAGCCAATATTAATTATTACTTTTGCAAGATTTTACACATTTGAAGACATATTGAGGATGAGGTCGCTACATCAGTGTGAAGTGATTGTGTGCAGTGTGTTCTGCTGATGCTCTGTAGCACTGCTGCAGTGTGAGTTTGCAGATCCAGCCAACCCCCTCGCGAGTCCACTGCTGGGCCCTCGCAGACCCTCCCTTCCCCTCTCTTATTACAGAACACAAACACGGCTTGTTTCTCCCGGTATACTCGAAACGTTACTTTAAAATCCCTTTCTTCTTCTCTTTGTTGCAGCAGAGTGCTTCATCTCCAGATGTGCACATGCAGTGCAGCAGCATTAGCATGCACACGGACAGGTGATGAAGCGCTCACACACAAACTGAACTGCCTGTCTGTCACATCTCATGTTGATGGCTCAGATTCAGGCTGAGTGAGTTTCCTGCAGGCCTTCAAGGAGCATGAACGGTGAACACGCCTCTCCCCCGAGACACATGTTGAAGGAAAGACGGCTCAGCACAGTCATACGCTGTATCAGCCATTCTTCATCCCGTGAACACATGTGTCGTCAGCCCAATGACACCCAGGGGACCGCGTGACACCCAGGCCCTGGAGCCTGTCCTCCAGCACGGCGGCTCGAGCTGCTGACGTCGTATTTCTAACGTGAAACATATTACATGTCGTCTTTATACTTCTGACATTTCTTAAACAGCATGTAACATGCTATTTGTTAATTGTTATACATGTAGTGGGATTTGCACCACATCTCCCTGTTCAGAGGGGCAGGACAGAAATAACATCACCCCCCCCCCCTCCATCCACCAGCTTCATGGTTAATACATGAGGGCAGAGAGCAGAGGAGCAGAATGCAGTTGTGATGCTATCAGGATTGTGTTTACTGTATAGCTGGTGTTCCTCGATGCATGGTTATCTGAAGAAAAAAGACATTCTGTGTTATAACATATATACTGGAGAATCATCTCAAACATGGACACACTTGAGGTTTTATCAGTGAGCGTGCATGAGTATATTTATAAATTAAATGGTGTTACGCATCACTGTTAGAAACCTGACCACAAACCAGGCCCATGTATGTCTGTTGTTGGCTTCTTGAATCCAAAGCAGTCTGCAGCCTTGATGCAATTCATCACAGTAACAAGTCCTGTATGTGAATGCTGGCAGAGGGACAGCACAAACGAGATGTGATGCTCCTGCTGTGTAATGACCTTGTCCTTGAAGGGATGGATGGACAGAGGGGTGACAGAGAGATGGGAAATAGCAGGATCGATGCAAAGGAAAATTACACAAAACGTAAAACCCTTCCTGTCGCCGAAAAAGAAAGAAAAGAGCACGCGATGAAAGACATGTGTTGTGTACACACTTGTGTGTGAGAGCACATGTGGAGCAGTGCTCAGGACTTTCCCTTGTTTTCCATGCTGATATATTCAGAGCTTTCTGTGATTTGAGATGACGAAAGAAAGAAGGAGTCTGGTGGTTGTGATGAAGACAGGTGGTGGAGGTTGCAGTCAGGGAACAAGATGGTGCACTAAGAGGGGCGGCGGGGGGGGGGGGGTGATAGAGGGATGAAAGGACAGGACTGGAACTGGTTGAGAAAAGAGAGAGAGTCACCTTGGGAGGGACAACTAGAAAAATGGCTGTCCCGGCAGTCTTGGGCATGAGTCAGCAGATATACAATTACAGCCTTGGCTTGTGTGCACTTGCTCGGTCTGAATATATTCAGGTGGTGCACTGTGTTGTGTCTGTGCGCCTTTTGAAGGCTACAAAGGGAACGACAGAACACAAACAGCAGAACCTCAGTGTCCAGAGCACAGGTGAAACGAGCTCTGTCACAGCGCCACCTGCCGGACTGCTAGTACACTGAGGGTGTAGTTGCCTGATGTAACCACAGGGGGCAGCACCGCCCCGCTGGGTATGGGTGGGAGAGCACGGATTAGAGTACTGTTCACGTTCTTAAAGGACACAGGGGTTAATTATAGGGTATTATTGAAATGTAGGGATTTATTTTATATATTCTATCTTATTTATTTCATTTTTGTTTTGTTTTGGGGGTAAAGCGTCAACTGACAGATTCATACTCCAGAGGGTGGCGGTAATGTGCTAATTATATGGATGCCAACCGCCGTTAAAATAGAAGCAGAAGAAGAAGCGCCCCGCCGCCCTCGTGTTTACTTCCGGTGGGAGACACTTCCCGTTTCATCAAACGAGGAAAAGTTCAAATAAACATCACGAACTTGTTCACAAAGCATCGACATCAGATCTGAGAGATATTAGAGATATTAGAGATATTAGAGATATTAGAGATGCATCAAGCGTCGTCTTTATTAGACAGATGGGTCCAGGAAAACAACGAGCTGGTGAACAAGTGGAAGGTACGTTAGCAGAGGGTTTTCATACGTGAGAATATCAGATTAACTTTAGTAAATATAGCCTACCGAATATAAATTGTTGGGGTAATTTCTGTTAACAGATTTTCCTTTAAGTTTTTGGTCTATCGATTATTTTAGCTTAGGAGAAATGACCAGAGGTAGGAGAGGCTTACATATATATTAATGTTAAATTAATTCAGTTATTTATTTCAATTCAGTTTATTTGTAGAGCCCATTTTCTCACATAAAAAATCCCCCTCAGAGAGCTTTACAATCTGTACACGTACACATCCCTGACCTTTGACCTTTGACCTCACATGGGATCAGGAACAACTCCCAAACAACCCTTCAGGGTAAAAGGTGAGAACCCTTGAGGAGAGAACAGAGGAGGATCCTCTCCAGGTGGACAGGTGTCATAGAGGTCATGTGACCAGAAGGAATCATCACACATTAAAACACAGGAACAACACCATGAAGAGGAGATGATGAAGAGTTGGTAGAGATTAAATATATATTGTTGGGTAATTTCTGTTAACAGATTCTCCTCTACCTTTTTGGTCTATTGATTATTTTACTTGAGCAGAAATGACCATAGGTAGGAGAGGCTTACATATCTGTTCATGTAACGTTAATATAGAAACCACCGTACAACAAAGCCTGCAGTCAAAGTATTGAGAGAGTATTGAGAGTAACACGTACATCCAATATAAAAAGTAAAAGTAGTCCATGTCTAGAATAGCTACTCCATAAATATCACATTTTATTTCATTGATGTTACCGATGTATTAACATGTAAGCAGCAGTATTTTAATATTGTTGGTGGTTGAGATGGAGCTGATTTAAACAAATGTATACTGCTGAGAAATGCTATTTATATGTTAAATACATTTCATCATATGTTTTGCATTTAAATCTTTTTTGAGAACTAACTTAAAAATGTATATAGATCTTGTGGAGTAAAAGTACTCTTAGCAATATGATGTAAGTAAAGTATGAGGACCTTTTAATTTGTACTGAAGTCAAGTTTCCAGTTTGTTTTCACTTCAATGTTTCAGCAGCAAGAAGCAGGAGGCGACGCTCCGACCCGAGACCAGAACCAGAACCACACCCGTCTGACGTGGTGTTCCTCCCAGTTTCACAAACTTTTAATCAAAATCCAAGGTGCTCCATCTCCTTTTTAATAATAATAATGATCACATTGATTGTAGTCGCTCTCAGAGGTCTTGAGTAGCTCATGTGGCGAGGTTCACGTGGTCGGAGAACGGAGCTGTTTCCTTCATGTGTCCTTTCCTTTCCCCTTGCCCCTCTCCTGCAGGTATCCCTCCTGTTGCAGATCACGGCCGGTTGGAGCTGACGGTGGTGTACAACGCCTGCGTGTGCTCCATCGCTCGGTCTCAGTTCCCAGAAGCCGAGCTGCTCCTCACACGAGCCACAGAGAGACGTACTGAGGACCACACATTCAGTTTTATGTTAGTTTGAAGGATCTCTCAACTCTGACTTTACCGGCCTGTTCTTGTCCTCTACAGATCTACGGATGGAAGGAGATGTCTCCGTTGCTTCGGACCGTTCTGAGTTTTGGAGAACGGCCTTAAAATCACAGGGAAACGCAGCTCTGGATCCCTGTGTACTTTACCTGCTCTGTCTGCAGTGGACCGTATGGCTGGCCACCTGCCAGCTGAAAACCATACAGGGATTTCAAGTAAGCTGTTGTTTATAGGTGGTGCTCTCTCACTCATCTGGTGTGGTTTAATGGAACTGCATCTGTCTAGGCTCATGAGGTACTAGGTAGTGTTGATCTGTCCAATGTGGACCGAGCAACTGTACGTAGTCCTCCTGAGCATCTCAGTCAGCAGTCAGCTTCCAACTGAACTCCACCATGTTTCTGATTGGGACGTAACCAGTGAGAAGGATATGTTCTGTTTATGTGATATGTTCTGTTTGTTTGAAGAAATAATCACAAAATGCAAACTTTATTCAATTTCCCCCAATATCTCTTTTCCTGTCAGTTAAATGTATATTTTCCGGACACTGAAACGACAGGTTCTGATCCCCTGTGATGCAGGATGAGCTGCTCTCTGTGTTTGAGACTTTATCACCACCTGGAGGTCGGGGTGAGGAGGAGGGGAGCGTGCCGAGGACCAAGTCCTCTGACGGTCTCCTGCTGGTGATGGACCAAAGAAGGCTTATTGAATTATTGAAGATCTGTACCTTCATTGCTCAAGGTCAGCAACATTCATGTTTGACATTAACCTTTATGGAGGGAAAAGATTCAGTTTGCTGTGACCAGATTATTATATTATATGAAGCTTGAGCAAAGAGTTAACATCTTTATTTGAGCCAAATACACATTTCACCATCTATTCACTTTTTTGCACTATTGCCCCCAAGAGAGAAATGAGGCCCACAAACTCGGCACAGCAACGATTTTATCTGACTCCTAGCGTTTGTATTATTTCGTAATTAAAATGATATAATAAAACTAATAACTAGAACAGGAACTCTGTAGAGCACATACCTTTTGCATATCACAAGGTTGATCATTGAATTATGAAATTTTTTGCATTAGTTGCAGCCAATTGGATACAAATTGACCATTCTATGGTAAAAAGAAGATTTTGACCGTTTCATGACCTTGACCTTTGACTCGATCGATCCCAAAATCCAATTAAATGGTCCCCGGATAATAACCAATCATCCCACCAATCTCATGCGATTCGGTTTAATACTTTTTGACTTATCCGAATAACACGCACTCATACAAATACACGGCGATCAAAACATGACCTTCCGCATTTTCAATGCGACGGTAATGAATGTAGTCGTAACACTGCCCTCTGTATGTTTCATGAAGGTGCAGAAAGCTTGAGCGAGGGCCAGAGTTCAGCAGCGCTGCCTGCTCTGCAGGCCGCGGCCTCCCTGCCTGCTCCCAGAACGCTGGTCGCATACACACACCTCCTCTCAGGCTGCTGCCGGGCCCACATGGTACAGACGAGCACAGACACAGAATAAGAACTTCTGTTATTCATGAACAGGTTTGATGTGAGGATGTGTGTTTACTGCCGTCTCCAGGGCCGCCCTCAGATGGCCCTGCAGTGTTACAGGACGGCGCTGGAGACGGACCCCCGCTGTGTGTGCGCTCTGTACCGGAGCATGCTCATCTACCGGCAGCTTGGCAACACGCAGGCGGAGATACAAGCTCTTCGCCTGCTCCACTCTGTGAGTACCACACACCAAAGGGATGCAGGATGTCTGTTAAATGGGTCTTAATGTGTGTATTGTAGAAGTAGTTCTGATTAAAACATTTTAAAAGGTGTTGAAGTGGACTATATCTCAGAAGTTGAGCCACAGCATTGATGTGCGGACTGACCCATGAAGCCTCTCTTGTCCCACAGACTCTAATGTTGCCCTCCACCACAGAGTCCGCTCTGGCTGCTCCTCCTCTCCTCCCTCCGTCCTTACTGCTGCGCAGCCAGTCACTGAGCGGCCTGCTCTTAGTTCCCTCTGCCCTCTCCATCCTGCACAGCCTTGCCCTGCAGTGTGTGCTCCATGAGAGGTAAGAAGACAGGTCCCAGGGTTCGTACGGTCATGGAAAACCTGGAAAAGTCATGGAATTTTAAAATGGTCATTTCCAGACCTGGAAAAGTCATGGAAAAAAAAGTAAATCATAAAAGTTTTGGAAAAGTCATGAACATGTGTTATAATCACATGTTCATTTATGCAGAGTTTGAAATAATTAATATGTTTTTTAAAGAAAGATGCTCAAAATATAAGCCGGCGTACGCTCTCAATACGCAACATTTTCTAAATTGTTCATATTTATACCGAGATTTCAGTTTGGTCATGGACATTTGGTTTAAAGTCCTGGAAAAGTCATGGAAAAGTCATGGAAATCCATTGGTCAACAAATGTAAGAGCCCTGAGGTCCGTTACTGGCAGCTCCGCCCTGCTGAGACCCAGAAGACGGACGTGAGGAGAGTCACCACACTGTGCTCATCACCGTGGGGCTCAACAGCTTCTCCTTTCAGAGTCGCCGAGGGTGTGGAATATTATTTGGACCTGCTGGCTACACTTCACTCAGAAGATCAACATGGAGTAAGAACAAAAAAACACACGCAACGTTATTTATGAACTTTTAATATGTTTATATTTATATATGCTGTGTGCTCCTTTTTGAGAAGTCTAATGTGCTCGTCCCACGAAGGAAGACCTTTATGACACATTGACTTCTGTTGGCCACGTGTTTCCGTCTCAGGTGCATGCTGAGGGTTCTCCCCTTCCCCAGTTGCCTGAGCTATACCTGCAGGCTGGCGCTGCCTTGCTCATGGCCGGCCGTGCCGCAGATTGCATGGCGCTGTGCGACGAAGTCATCGCTACAACGCTGGAGCTGCTGCCCGGGAAAGTGGTGTTGGAAGAGCCGGAGGAGAAGTGTGAGGCTGAGCCCAGGGCTCTGAGTGCAGAGGGGGGAGACGGGGGGAGGATGGTGCTCTGGGTGGGGGCTGCCTACCTCCTCCAGGGGCACTGCCACACTCACCAGAGCGACTGGAAACAAGCCGTGACTCACTACACGAGGTCCGTCACAGGGACATGCTTATCATTCCAAAACAATGAGGACGGAAATAAAGCCAGACACATAAGACTGCTTTGCATTACAGGTGTGTCAACCTGCTGGTGAAGGTGCATTTTAAAAAGAGAGGTGAGCACTTTACTGAGTTTGTTTTAACACTTTGGAGAGAAATGTCCCTTTTTACACAGATTCCAGCCGTTATACTCGACTGTGAGGCGGATGAGGTGCTGGGTTCTAAGTCAACTAAGAGTGAATAGGGATTTATTTTGTACTTTCAATGTAAATAAATGTCTGTTATTTGTTTATTAAGTGGCCCTTGGCCTCCTGTCATTTTGCGAAGGTGTGGTTTCCCTGCCTGACAGCTACTCCTACATTTTAGTCTGCTGTTTGTTTAATTACAGGTTGCCAACCACAGATTCCCAGTGCAGACATGGTGGGAATGCCGGGAACAGATTTGTGTATCCTCCAGAGGTTAAAGGGGCTTTCCCTAGCTGGAAGGGGCATCGGCTTCACCCAGACAGGCCAACTGAGAGAGGCACTGAGAGACCTGCAGCTCAGCATGCAGGCCTCCCCAGGTAAACGCCCAGCCTACAATGTAGTGGTGTTAATGTCAGAGCACGAGGGCAGAAGTAAGTTACGGTCAGTTATATGTACTTTATAGCCTGGATACCAGACCGAACTTAGCCCCGCCCTAAACAAATTTGGTCGGGAAGTTGGGTCTGGCATTGCTCCATTGGGGAGAAATTATTCTCCTGTAAAAAATTGACCGGGCCAATCAAATTTTCAAGGCGGGCTTTATACGATGACGGACATATGAACAACAGTAACGTAACCAACACGTCATCAAAAGGCGCTTGCTTCTTCCAGTGTGCGTGTAGTTGAGTTCAACAACTATGCGTCGCTTAAAATACGTCACATACTACGTTGCTCTGATTGGTTGTAGCTCTATCCAATTGAGCAAAGAGTCATTTGCTTTCCTGGTTCGGTTGAGACACGCCCCTTAATACATAGACACGCCCCTTAATCACAGCCCAACGGAGCGGATCAGACTCACATTCTGACTAGAGTTATGAGGATGACATCGTCAGGCTATGTACTTTAGGCCTCTACATGAGAATTATGAACTACCATTTGAACAGTGTATACCTGTAATGTTCGTTCAAAATGAGTTGACAGTACAGCAGAAGGGTCTAATGAATGTGAAACTCATCTTCCACTCATCTCTGTTCTTTAATGAGGAGCAGATGGTTATTAAATGTTTACTAAAACTACAATGTTCACATCTTATCTTTCAGGTTTTTAAGACCACACCTATAGTTCTACACATGTATGAGCCCAGACCTGTGTCATCTTGACATGAATGTACTCTCGAACGGTAGTTGATCTGTATTTGGTTTGTGTGGTCCTTTGAGCATGTTTTGACGCTGCATGTTGTGTCTCAGAGTGCACAGGTGCGGGGCTGTGGAGTGGGGAGGTGCTCTGGAGGCTCGGCAGGAGGCGGGAGGCAGTAGCTTGTTGGGAAAAGACCTGGAGCATCACCCCACAATCCTCTCTCCAGTAAGACATTGACATTTTGATATTCACTCTCCTTGCATCTCTGGTGACCTGTCTACCTGTGTACAGCTCTTGATACAGGTGGGAATGTGCCCAAAATCGTAGAGTGGGGTGAACGCAGATGATTCCTAGCTATGCTTCAGAAGTTCTTTGCTCAACTTAATGCGTATTAAGACAAAAGCTAAAACAGCTCTCTTTTTTTGGTTTGTGAGGCAACTTTAAAATCATACAACAAAAATGCATTCAAATGAGAAATGTATGATTTGTGGTTGTGGTTTACCAGAATCTGATTATGATTCTATTCCACTGTACCTACAATATTTATTAATAAGAACGCTTTAGAGATTGTAACTGTAGCTTGATGCATCACAGAGGGACTTCTATAATATCCACTAGCGGTAGTATTTAGTTTTCTGTTTTTTATTTATTTTCATTGATGCTCTGATGTGCACCGCTGCTGTGATTTTTGAAATTTCCCCACTGTGGGACGAATAAAGGAATGTCATATCATAGCTGTTAAGTAAGCAGGGGACACTTTCCTACACATGCAGTCATATATGAATAGGGAGGCTAAGACCTGGTTACAAGTTATATAAACTGCATTTTAATCTCATTTTGATGCCACATGAAATGGAGTCTGTCACATTTGGATCTAGATATAATCCGATAAACTGCTGATTTAAGATACTAGTTGGATCAAGATTAAGCCAGTAGTTGTTTAATCAGTCTCTGACTGTTGTGAAGCACATTATTTTGATGTTCATGCTCATTTTTACTGGTTGATGCCCTTTCTTTTTGCAGGAGTCTATCGGTGTACTTACAGGAACCTCAGTCTGGCCCTTTGCTGGACTCCACGGAGCTGCGCCGCAGAATACAGGACATTGGTTCTACCTTGTCAGCCTAGAGACAAAAGAAGAACACCTTATCGCCTACTGAGCAGGATCAACTGTCTCTGGCATGTGAACTGAAAACCATGCACACAACAAACATGTATCTACCGGGGCAGTGAAATAAAGCATCTGGAAAGGGCTTACAGTGTTAGAGACTGAGAACAATATGGGTGGTAAACCTGGCAGGTGGTTAATGGATGAGATTAACATTACTTTACATATTGTAGTTTAATCACAGAAGGTTTGGCTTGTAAGAAATGCATTGTGTATTTTGGAAAGGAAAGAGTCCTCCAGACTTCAACTTTAATACATAATTTTCAAGGCAGTACATAATCTATAGTACTTCAGAAGATACATACAATATGATGTATACCTTTATTCATCCCACAGTGGGGACATTTCAAAAATCACAGCAGCGGTGCACATCAGAGCGTCAATAAAAATAATTATAAAACACAAAACTAAATACTAATACTAATTATACAGGGGGAAACAAAGTAAATAAACTGCTCTAAAACTCCTATATGTATCGATTGTATAAAATGCTCCAAATATAGTGCACACATTAATTCTGTTCTTCACATATCTACTGTTATGATCGCCAGTCAAAGCCAACGTTCATGTTTATCCGACACTTCAACAACAACGCGGTGCAAATGTATTGGATGGCATCGGTTGGGTGACAGGCGTCGTGACCAATGAGAGAGAAGTTGTTGAACATAGGACCCGCCTACTAATTTATAACTGGCCAAATTGCCATCATATTCTCGTTGACGTGAGACTCCAGCGCCTCTCATTGGTTGCCTGAACTGATGGCCGGCCCTCAGCCAATCAGAAGTCTGGATGTGCGCGGCTCCTGGTATAATTGTAAAGAAGGGACGGAGTCGCTGCTCTTTCGTGTGGAATCACAGGAAACGCTCAGTACCGACAACCGGCTAACCTGAGACATTCAGCTAGCATTTCTTTATTTATTAATACTAATCCAGGTGGACGACCATGGCTTCGGGCGGGGAGTAAGTACAAACGTCTTTTAACGCTATTAAAATGTGGATTTATGAACAATGGATGACTGCGAATGTTTTTTTTAAAGAGTAACGTCAGCTCTGAATACGTGAGTTTATAGAAGTTAGCTTAGCTGCTAATACGAGAGAGCTAACGGGGTCGGTTGCTCCAGCCTCCGCAGTTTGTTCCGCGGGTTGAACAACACAACAAATCCACTGACAGCCGGACGTCATTCTGACGAGGAGTTGCCGGTCGTCGTCCTCGCGGTGGCCGCCGCGGTTCCCCGGGTCCAACGAGCCGCCTGCGGGACGGTGGAGTGACAAAGCGCAGTCATCGCTGACACGTTTGGATGCTAACATTAGCATCGCTGTCAAGGCCAAAGACTCCCACCGTCGCCTTAACAGGCCGTATGTGTTATGGTATTCAGCTGGGTTCACATGTTACTAAATCAAACCGCGATATGAATCGAACCGGTAACTGTTTTAAACTCTTTTAACGGGCTGCCGGTCGCACCGGAGAACACGTTGACGCCTCCAGACGCCGAGCTAGCGGCTAACGGCTAGCGGCTCATTCTACGTATACCGTTACTTGTTTTGTTGCTTAACGCTCGTGAAATGACACATTTTATCCCCCGCGGTGCTCGCCTCGCCAGTTCCTCTCCAGTCGCGGCTGCCCCGTGTCGCCTCGTCCCCGGAGGACCGGCTCGGTTCAGCTAGCTGCTGAAGTTGTTTCGGTCCTTTTGCCGTGTCATCCGCTCGTTAGCTGCTCGGCTAGCCTTAGCATGCCAGCGACCTGAAAGGCAAACTGCAAAACCGATTCTAGACTTCTCCGGAAACCTTTTGGCCATTTAAAACGTGACGTTGGCCACATGTTAATGATTGCAATGTACCCCTGACTCTACGTGGTGTCAGTATTCGCTGTTATTCCTATTCATTTAGCTGCTTTCACGTTAACTGCAACACATAATTACGTATATTTATTTATAATATAAACTCACTAGAATATTGCGTTTCTAGACTATTACGTCATTTATGAAATGATGCCATTCGTATTCCTCCGTGTGTTCTTAAAGCTGATAATTGAGACTTTCAGTAAAATGCATAAATGATCTCTGCAGACAGTTTTCTGTTGGGTTGAACGTGATGGTAAAGATGGTTAAGGCTATAAGGATGAAGGCTATAAGGATTAAAGCTATCAGGAGTCCAGACATTGATCCTTAACACAGAAAGATGACCTTCAAGGGATGTTTAACAAAGTGTTTCCATTCCCCCCCCCAACGTTATCAAACCTGTCATAATTTGCTGTTGCATGTATACTTTCTATTGCATAATTAATGACTAACTTGAGTAGCTTGGTTGTCGTTGGACCTGCATGAGACCTCGAAGTTGCACAATAAGTCACATTGTTTGTAAACTTTTTTCAAACCTTTTTTCTTTTCTAGATCCAAAAATGATGATCTAGCCACTGCAATTCTGAAGCAAAAGAGCAGACCCAACAGACTGATCGTTGATGAGTCCATCAATGAAGACAACAGTGTGGTCTCTCTCTCTCAGGTAGATATGCACATGGCTTCACAAATAGCTTGTACATCTACAAATTCCAAACCCTATGATTTGTTGTGATACTCGGTGTTCGTAAGGTCACGGAATTTTAAAATGGTCATTTCCAGGCCTGGAAAAGTCATGGAAAAAAACTTAAATCATAAAAGTTTGGGAAAAGTGATGGAAATGTGTTATATTCACATGTTCATTTACGCCGAGTTTGAAATAATTACTACTTTTTTTAAAAGCAAGATGCTCAAAATATAAGCCGGCGTACGCTCTCGATACGCACAATTTTATGTTCATGTTTATACCGAGATTTTAGTTTGTTCATGAAAATTAAATTTAAAGTCATGGAAATCCATTGGGCAACATGTAAGAACCCTGCATACATTTAGTCAATATTTGTCATCTTGATATTTTTTAATGTAATGACATTGAGATGCACAAACAAATGATTGGTTAATGCCCATTTAAGACCAAGATGGACGAGCTGCAGCTGTTCCGTGGAGACACAGTGCTGATGAAGGGAAAGAAGAGACGGGAGACCGTGTGCATTGTGCTGTCAGATGACACCTGTTCCGATGAAAAGGTGCGCATGAACAGGGTGGTCCGCAACAATCTGAGGGTCAGACTGGGTGACGTCATCAGGTGAGTAAAATCGTACACTTCATTTCTTTCTAAAAGGGTTGTGTAAAGAAAGAAGTGTCTTTAAAATCTAATACCTCATGCAGCATTCAGCCGTGTCCTGATGTGAAGTATGGAAAGAGGATCCATGTCCTCCCAATAGATGACACCGTAGAAGGAATCACTGGCAACTTGTTTGAGGTCTACCTTAAGCCATACTTTCTGGAGGCTTACAGGCCCATCCGCAAAGGTGAGTAACAAATATTATTGTCGGGACAAATATGTATTTTGACCTGGCTGATCAAATCGTTCAATGAATGACATTAGTCTCTCAAGTGGTAGAATAACAGTTTTCTTTTACCATGTGAAGGTGATATTTTCTTGGTCAGAGGAGGCATGCGTGCTGTGGAGTTCAAGGTGGTGGAGACCGACCCCTCTCCCTACTGCATCGTTGCTCCTGACACCGTCATCCACTGTGAGGGAGAACCAATCCGGAGAGAGGTGGGGGTCCTGTAAACGCATGTATTCAAATCTACCAACGTGAATTGCATTTTAACATCTTGTGTTTGAACACGCAGGATGAGGAAGAGTCCCTGAACGAGGTGGGCTACGATGATATTGGAGGGGTGAGGAAGCAGCTGGCTCAGATCAAAGAGATGGTGGAGCTGCCTCTTAGACACCCTGCACTGTTTAAGGCCATCGGAGTCAAGGTAAGGCAACAAGCATACATGTCTGTTTTCATTGTACAGATTGAAGTGAGTGTCACCTAAAACAATAGAATGTTAAACTTACATTTTACGAAGAAAATGCATCTGTCTTTAATTTTGACGCACACGATGTGCTACAGTCATACTTAAGCAGGACCAACTTGCAAACATGGACGAACTTTAGCATTTTGTATTTATTTAGTAATTTGTTCACATGTTAAATCACAAAGTAAACATTCGTGGACGCGGTGAGGACTATTAGCTGCGTTTGGGTTTTGTATGCCTCACTCTGTTATTTTAGTGGTGTCATTAAAGTCTTCATCTCCCCCTCACAGCCTCCACGTGGAATCCTTCTATATGGACCCCCTGGAACCGGAAAGACTTTGATTGCCAGAGCCGTGGCCAATGAAACTGGAGCTTTCTTCTTCCTGATTAATGGTCTGAACTCCACCTGTTTATCTTTTATAGAGACTGATTCCTAATCATTTTAAGATAACACTGTTGGTCCGTGATGGAATCCATCTGTAGTTGGTCTGAATTCTCAAATACTTATCCTAAACCAGCAACAGCATATTTATCAGTGGTAGTTGTATAACTATAAGCAACAAAACTACATTTTTGACTAATTTTATAACGGTACACTCGCCTCTTCAGAACCATCTAAAAACAACCGAACTTTAGGATATATATTCTTATCAGCTGAAGTCAAGGAGTGCAATGTAAACTTTGTTCTAAAAATAGGCTTCTCATCTCCTAAAATACAGGTTACATTGGGGAAAGTTCTATTGCATAGTCGATATGCTAAAGTGTGTTACTTTATTACTAGACTGGTTTTATCTTGTGAGTCGTACATATTTCAGTGATCGCCGTTTCTTCTGAAATTAACGTGTTTGTCTGTTTTAGGTCCTGAGATCATGAGTAAGCTGGCAGGAGAGAGCGAGAGTAACCTGAGAAAGGCCTTCGAGGAAGCCGAGAAGAATGCTCCTGCCATCATCTTTATTGATGAGCTTGATGCAATCGCACCCAAGAGAGAGAAGGTGAGTGGCAAGGAGAAATAAATGTCTGTCTGAATAACAATACCTGAGCCTCTTTATTTACATGTTTTTCCCTTCAGTACATGGAACCCCATTCTGTTGTTTAGGAATGTTTGTGCTCTTTGTGATCTCACACTCATCCTGATCACTTGCCAACATGCTTACATGTTGTCCATACACTAAAGTATAGCTAGTTTTTAAAATGTGATTTTGTATAGCAACTATGCATCTGTTTTTTTTATTAGACTCATGGAGAAGTGGAAAGGCGCATCGTTTCCCAGCTGCTGACTCTTATGGACGGCCTCAAACAAAGAGCTCATGTGATCGTCATGGCGGCCACCAACAGACCCAACAGCATCGACCCCGCTCTCAGGAGATTTGGTAAATGATCTCTTTTAAACGTGTTCAGTTAATGGTTACGGGTCCTTTTTAAATATTGGTTTGAACACTATCAGTATGTTGTCTGTTCATAGATTAATTCTTTTGCCACCAATAAATAGTCTAAATATGTTAAAGAATAGCTTTGGCTTTAGAGAATCTCGTTTCTCGAGGCCTTTATTGTGGCGCCTGTATCTATTATAGTAATAATACATTTTATTTGGAGGCGCCTTTCAAGTTACCCAAGGTCACGCACCATACAGTAAAAAAGAACAGGATAAAAGCATGAATGATAGAAACAACATTAAAACAGAAAAGTCCAACATTCACACGAGACGATTTCAATACGAAAATTAAAACAAACAGAGAAGGAGGCGCGGCAGCAACTTGCCAGCGGACCCGACCATCCCGTCGGATCAAACCGTTCACAGCAAGAATCCCCTTCAACTCTAGCTAATTGAAATGTAACAATGGAATTACTCAAGTGGAGAGTTGTGCACCTGAGAACTGTCCCCACAACCAGAGTTCTAGTATTTTATTTGACAAAACCTGGAGCTGCTCCGTGCCCGGTTCACTACAGCAGGTTGTGATGTCACTGATGTTCAACGTCCGGCTTCTGTTTATCGTCTAGACTCTGCAGTTCAATACGATTTGGTTTCTCATGTTGCTCTACAGTTTTAAAGGCTTTGATGTTTGACAGCCTTGACAAATGGTTAGAATTGATTGGTACTATAGACTGTTCCTGCAAAAAAATGTAGTTACTTTTTAAAGACGGATTGCTGTTAGTCTTTCATTTAGAACTAACGTGCGTGTGAACCTCTCGTCACCTGCAGGTCGTTTTGATAGGGAAGTGGACATCGGCATCCCCGACGCCACCGGCAGGCTGGAAATACTCCAGATTCACACCAAGAACATGAAACTGGCCGACGACGTTGACTTGGAACAGGTCTGGTCACGTGTTTTCTTCTCTCACTGCTTCATGGCTCGCGTCGTGGGCTTATCGCCGTTTATGCTTCGAACTTTAAGCCAACAAAATAAATTGTATCTAATTCTATATTTATTGACGTGGAATCTGATGAAATGTAACTTTCGTTTGACATCTCGGTAGCAGTGTTCATGGTTACACTCAATGAACTATTGTGTGGATGTGGACAGGAAGAGTAACGTGTCTCTCTCTACCCGTCTGTAGGTAGCCAATGAGACCCACGGACACGTGGGGGCGGATCTGGCTGCTCTCTGCTCCGAGGCCGCCCTGCAGGCCATCAGGAAGAAGATGGACCTCATTGACCTTGAGGACGAGACCATTGATGCTGAAGTCATGAACTCACTGGCTGTCACTATGGATGACTTCAAGGTAAGCGGCTTGTATGATGCAAGTAATCCATTTTTAATTGGCTTGTGAGCCTTGCGTCCAGCTGATGTGGTTTTGTTTTCTTGTCTGTCTATTTTCTTGTCTGTATGACTTGTTTGTGACAAATGAGTTTCTAATAAATGTTTATCTCTTTCTGCCTTGCAGTGGGCCCTGAGTCAGAGCAATCCATCTGCACTGAGGGAGACTGTGGTCGAGGTTCCCAACATTACCTGGCAGGACATCGGAGGCCTGGATGATGTCAAGAGGGAGCTGCAGGAGTTGGTGCAGGTATGAACCTCTTCCAGTAGGAAGACCATGTGACACGGATGCATCGCCAACTGTACAATTGGAATGTTTTCTCTTACTCCATGTATCTTCCCCTCCTCTAATCCAGTACCCAGTGGAGCACCCTGACAAGTTCCTCAAGTTCGGCATGACCCCGTCCAAGGGTGTGCTGTTCTACGGGCCCCCTGGCTGCGGTAAGACTCTGTTGGCCAAAGCCATCGCCAACGAGTGCCAGGCGAACTTCATCTCCATCAAAGGACCGGAGCTGCTCACCATGTGGTTTGGAGAGTCTGAGGCCAACGTCAGGGAGATCTTTGACAAGGTACGGACGCTGTTGGGGTGCCAAGAAAAGTTCATTATTAAGAGTGGCACAACCACTTCCTTTTAATGTTTGCAACTAATTTCAATCCCCACAATTCCTGTCTAAAGTTAAAACTCTTGCGTCCGACGTTTCCAGGCTCGTCAAGCGGCCCCATGCGTCCTCTTCTTCGACGAGCTGGACTCCATAGCCAAGGCCCGCGGCGGCAACGTGGGGGACGGCGGCGGAGCGGCCGACCGCGTCATCAACCAGATCCTGACCGAGATGGACGGGATGTCCAGCAAGAAGAACGTCTTCATCATCGGAGCCACAAACAGGCCCGACATCATCGACCCGGCCATCCTGAGACCCGGCCGTCTGGATCAGCTCATCTACATTCCGCTGCCCGACGAGAAGAGCAGGATGAGCATCCTGAAGGCCAACCTCCGCAAGAGCCCCATCAGCAAGGTGACGGAGCTTCTGAGCCGGGGCTTAAAAATACCCCCACGTTCATGCCAAAAGAAATATTAGGTTTTCTCATGAAACTCGTGAAGAGAAAATATAATGCAGGGTTCGTACGGTCATGGAATTTTAAAATGGTCATTTCCAGGCCTGGAAAAGTCATGGAAAAAACTTAAATCATAAAAGTTTGGGAAAAGTCATGGAAATGTGTTATGATCACATCATTTACACAGTTTGAAATAATGTTTTTTAAAGAAAGACGCTCAAAATATAAGCCGGCGTACGCTCTCAATACACAAAATGTTTTAAATCTTTCATGTTTTTACCGAGATTTCAATCTGGTCATGGACATTTGGTTTAAAGTCATGGAAATCTATTGGTGATTGCGTAAGAACCCTGACAATAATATATTCATCAAAATGTAATCTAAGGAAGATAAAAAATGTATGGTGTATTTCTAAACTTGTACTTTGTTTTTCGATAGGATGTGGACTTGGACTACTTGGCGAAGATGACCAACGGCTTCTCTGGAGCCGACCTGACGGAGATCTGCCAGCGGGCGTGTAAGCTGGCCATCAGGGAGTGCATCGAGAACGAGATCCGCAGAGAGAGGGAGAGGCAGACCAACCCGTCGGCCATGGTCAGTGCTGGTTCGGTCCGATGAAGAGGATCCGCATACCGTTGCTGCCTCGGCTAGTTTGCAATTTTCTATCTCTATAATATTTATATATGCGTGTATTTTTTTTTTAAAGGAGGTGGAAGAGGAGGATCCTGTGCCAGACATCAGGAAAGACCACTTTGAGGAGGCCATGCGATTCGCTCGTCGCTCCGTCAGTGATAACGACATCCGCAAATACGAGATGTTCGCTCAGACTCTGCAGCAGAGCCGAGGCTTCGGCAGCTTCAGGTGTGTGTCTACGGTTTATATTGGCACCAGTGTCGCTAGTTCTGTGTGCATGTCTTCCGTCTCGTGGCATTAGAAATAATCTGCATGTTTAATGCAGGGTTTGTACGGTCATGGAAAACCTGGAAAAGTCAAGGAATATTAAAATGGTCTTTTCCAGGCCGGGAAAAGTCATGGAAAAAACAAATCATAAAAGTTTGGGAAAAGTCATGGAAATGTGTTATCACGTTTATTTACACCGAGTTTGAATTTTTTTTTAAAGAGACTAAATATAAGCCGGCATACGCTTTCAATACGCAACATTTTCTAAATTGTTATAGTATATAACGAGTTTCAGTTTGGTCATGGAAATTTGTTTAAAAGTCATGGAAATGCATCGGTCAAAATGTGTAAGAACCCTTTTAATATCTTTGTAAATAGCTTCATCATCCAAGTGAAGCACTGAATACAAAAGATGGTTACTGCATAACATTTGAGTTTCAAAAGAGTAAAAATCATTGACTAGTCTCAACAACTGTGCACCGCCTCCCCCCAGGTTTCCCTCCAGTGCTGCAGGCGGCAGTGGTCCGAGCCACGGCGCGGGGGGAGCCGGCACCCCAGTGTTCAATGAAGACAACGACGACGACCTTTACGGATAAGCGTACGCTGCCCCACAGTGGTCGGTACCGGGATCACACCTGTACAAATTCTCACCAGATTCCACATTTTTAGGACTTTGTGCTTCTTTCATGTGTTCCTGTTTTTTGTATGACTTCCCTTGGAGAAAGCATGTAGCCGCTTGGTTTGCCCTGGCTTTGATGTGGGTGGGGATAAGGGGAGGATGTTGGAAATGGAAGGTGAGTGACTGATGCAAATTAGGGAGGGGGAGGGGGGGGGGTGTTGAGTGGCCTCATTCTCAGTATATCACAAACAACATGAATGGCTTTAGTGATGGGATTCTATGCTAGACTATAAAAAAGAAAAAAACATTGCTTATGACTTCCTCTTTTTTTTTTTTTTTTTAATAAACAGTAGCATATAACGTATTACAAATTTGTCAAGGTTATGTTGAAAATAAAATCTCACAAAATGGAAGTGTTATCAGTGTCGTTTGAAACTTATTTTAATGCAGTTCTGATTACAAGATATGCTTTTATAGTTTTACAGTAGACAGCTGAGTGGGTTTTAATAGTTTTACACTCGATTCTACTGAGTAATGAGAAGCTCATGATTTAATTTCTTTGGTCAGAAGTCCACATATTTAAAAGGTTTAACCGTCTACAGGATTCAATGACTTTCCCTTCACTATGAAACCTGAAGGGGATCAAAGTGTTTGGGCAGAAAGGAAGTTAATCAATTCAGTTTATCTGTAGAGCCCATTTTCACACATTACAAATCCCCCTCAGTGCTTTACAGTCTGTACACATAGACATCCCTGACCTTTGACCTCTGACCTCACATGGGATCAGGAACAACTCCCAAACAAGCCTTCAGGGTAAAAGGTGAGAACCCTTGAGGAGAGAACAGAGGAGGATCCTCTCCAGGTGGACAGGTGTCATAGAGTCATGTGACCAGAAGGAATCATCACACATTAAAACACAGGAACACAATCTATGTTGCTGATCAGAGTATTTGGTGTCGTGAAAGTAATTTGTAAGTATTTGTAAAAACCTAATTTAAGCACTTCTACATTTTGTATCTTCAGGAAAATGAATCTTGCATTCCTTGATTGTAGAGGATTAATCATTGAAGGGAAAGTGCGGGTGCTCTGCGTCTCTCCACACACGGCTGCCGTCCCGCTGGAGAAGGAACAGAAAAGAAGAGCTGTGCTCACATGGAAGAGATTATGAGGATTACACATCTAGACCCACAATCCCATCGTGCAGCTGCATCAAGAGTATCCTCTGCTTATTTGAGTCGACGTCAGTTGAGCTTCAGGTCCGTTTAGGACTGAGGGGTCTGGTACCGACATGGCGTCGTCACTCCTCAGCTCTTGCGACGCGTCGTGGGACCGGCCTCTCACCTCCACGGTGGGAGCGATGAGGCGCTCGTGGCGGTTGGCGGAGTCGATGAGCTTCATGTCGTCTTCTGACAGGGAAAAGTCAAACACCTGCAGGTTCTCCTGGATCCTGGAGGGCGTCACACTCTTCGGGATGCACACGACGCCCCTCTGAACGCTCCACCTGACGGAGGACATAGGGTCAGGCCAGAGGGGTCGGCTGAGGGATCGGGGTCAAATGTTTATTTACTACGTGTTAGAACTCTGTTCATAAGATAAGATATTCATTTATTAGGCCCACAGTGGGGAAATTTCAGGATCACAGTGAATGTACATTAGAGCCTTAATAAGAATAACATATACAATTAAAATGAAAACACAAAAACAATACTAAAATACTACTACTAAAATTAATACTAAATTACTAAAATACAAAATACTAAAAATACTAATACTAAAATACTAATACAAAATACTAATACTAAGTTACTAAATAATAAAATACAATACTAAATTACTAAATAATAAATACTAATACTAACATACTAATACAAACTTACTAAATACTAAAATACAATACTAAATGACTAAATACTAAATACTAATACAAAAAAAACTAATACATGATACTAAGTTACTAAATACTAATATACAATACTAAAATACAATACTAAATTACTAAATACTAAAAATACTAAACTACTAAATACTAAATGCTATGCATACTACATGAGGGTCAGTGTGGGGGGGGCTCTGTTCATGAGGGTCAGTGTGGGGGGGCTCTGTTCATGAGGGTCAGTGTGGGGGGCTCTGTTCATGAGGGTCAGTGTGGGGGGGCTCTGTTCATGAGGGTCAGTGGGGGGCTCTGTTCATGAGGGTCAGTGGGGGGCTCTGTTCATGAGGGTCAGTGGGGGGCTCTGTTCATGAGGGTCAGTGGGGGGGCTCTGTTCATGAGGGTCAGTGGGGGGGCTCTGTTCATGAGGGTCAGTGGGGGGCTCTGTTCATGAGGGTCAGTGGGGGGGCTCTGTTCATGAGGGTCAGTGGGGGGGCTCTGTTCATGAGGGTCAGTGGGGGGCTCTGTTCATGAGGGTCAGTGGGGGGCTCTGTTCATGAGGGTCAGTGGGGGGGCTCTGTTCATGAGGGTCAGTGGGGGGGCTCTGTTCATGAGGGTCAGTGGGGGGGGGGGGCTCTGTGCAGGTCCTGCTCGTACATCTGAGTTTACACGTCGGGGCTCTGTCTGACCTGAGGGCGACCTGTGCCGGGGTCTTGCGGTGTCTCTGGGCGACGGCAGCCAGGCGGGGGTCCTGCAGCACGCTGGGTTCCCCGGCGGCGCCCCACGGCCGGTCGCCGCTGCCCAGGGGCCCGTAGGCGGTGACGCACACGGCTCTGGACCTGCAGAAAGAGTCTCAGTTCACAAAACACCAGGACAACGATTGACGGAGGAATGAAGCTCCGTCAGGCGGTGGACTGACCGGCAGTGAGCCAGCAGGGCGTCTTGAGACAGGTACGGGTGGCATTCCACCTGCGGCACAACGGGGGGGTCAGCCGGCTCCGGGCTCACGTCTGATCTACACATTCAGGTGTTCAGGCCCCTCAGGCCGCCGCCTTGTACCTGGTTCACCACCGGCTGGTGTCTGGCCATGCCGATGATGTCATCGGTCTGCCTGGCGTTGAAGTTGGACAGCCCGATGGCCTTCACCAGGCCGGCGTCCACCAGGCGCTCCATGGCGGCCCACGTGTCCCGGTAGTGCGTGTCGGAGTAACACATGCCGCCGTCTTCTCGCCGAGGCATCGGCTCCGTCCCGCGCCTAGAGACGTCCACGGGGACACAGACTCAATGTCTTCTCTGATCCACGCCACGCTCGCCCTGTGGAGACCTCGCCCTGTGGAGACCTCGCCGCGTGGAGACCTCGCCCTGTGGAGACCTCGCCCTGTGGAGACCTCGCCCTGTGGAGACCTCGCCCTGTGGCGGCGTGCCGCTGCTCACCTGAAGGCCATGGGCCAGTGCATGAGGTACAGGTCCAGGTAGGAGAGGCCCAGGTGGGCCAGGCTGGTCCGGCACGCCTCCTCCACGTCCTCCGGGTGGTGTTTGGTGTTCCACAGCTTGGACGTTATGAACACCTCCTCCCGGGGCACCGCCTGGAGGGAGGAGGGGGAGGGGCGAACGAGACGATCACGCTTCAACACCGGATAGAAGGAGGAGGAGCCTCGTCTGAGACGTTCACTTGAATCAGAGACTGAGGGGGAACATCCAGACAGTTAGACAAGAGACTACGACTCCACCTCCACCTGGTGGAGGTCTGGAGGTCTGGATGGTGGAGTATGCCGACTACCAACTCTTCATCATCTCCTCTTCATGGTGTTGTTCCTGTGTTTTAATGTGTGATGATTCCTTCTGGTCACATGACTCTATGACACCTGTCCACCTGGAGAGGATCCTCCTCTGTTCTCTCCTCAAGGGTTCTCACCTTTTACCCTGAAGGCTTGTTTGGGAGTTGTTCCTGATCCCATGTGAGGTCAGAGGTCAAAGGTCAGGGATGTCTATGTGTACAGATTGTAAAGCCCTCTGAGGGGAGTTTATAATTTTATTATACAAATAAACAGAATTGAGTTGAACTGAACTGTGACCTGGTTGATAGCACCAGAGGAAGTCAGCCAGCTGTGAGTTGGATTAGTTTTGTCTGTTTTAGGTCAAGTCTGATTCTGAGATGAAGCTGAAGGTCGCTCACCTTCCCGGGCCCGACGCCGGCAGCCAGAGCGCGCCCCACCTCGCGCTCGTTGCCGTACACCGCGGCGCAGTCAAAGTGTCTGTAGCCGCAGTCCAGCGCCGCCAGCACCGCCTGCTCCACCTGCAACACGGACACAACACAGACCGTTAGTCTCCAGAATAACACCGTCCATGCTCAGCCGTGGGGGTGTCCTCCAGCTCCACCTGTCCCGGAGCGCTCTTCCATGTGCCGAGGCCCAGCAGAGGCATCCTCTGGCCGGAGGAGAGCGTCACGAAGGAGCTCATCTTCAACGAGGAGCTGGCGGAGGAGCGGAGGTCGAGTGGCGAGGGCTTCAGCGGCGCCTCCTGTGACCGGCCGTCATCCTGACCCACTGTTAATCATTATCTCTCACTTCTGAAGCCCTGAACTCTTGCACCGCGGCGCGGGTTGTGTGTGTGTGTGTGTGTGTGCGCCGTGTGGCTGCAGGGACACATAGGAGCCTCCCAGGCTTCACTAACGGTCTGCTACATCCTCACCACACACACACACACACACACACACACACACACACACACACACACACACGATCAGAGGCTCTTAACACAGCCCTCCTGACCCGGCGGCAGCACACAGCTCTCGTGATGCTCTGTAACTAGAGACTGAACTAGAGACTGAACTAAAGTCTCTTCTGCTTCCCTCCAGATTGAGTCTTACCTGGTGGTCGCTCTGGGAGGCGGAGCTATCAGCTGTTGTCAGACGTCCATCTGGACTCGTGCAGGCTACGGTGAAAGTCTGCCTTCTTTTGTTGATCTATAACCCAAAATGTATTGGCACATGTCCAAACAACCTTATCCAAAAGAGCTCGGAGTCCAACATTCATCTCCAATGTTTGTTCTGGCAGGTTTATTAAACACATGAGCTCCTGTCTGCTTCTCGGACTGGAATCAAACCAGTTAGTCAGTCTCTATGGGACTTCCTTCAGGATGAACATGGGAGCTGCACGGCAAACCAAAGTCATACATGCTCATTGTAATTGAAAGAGAAACTCAAATAACAAGTTAAGTTCACACATTTGGTTTATTTGTTGCCATTTTAAAAAGATCATAAATATTGTCAGATGCACATAAGCAGCACTTGTGCGTTTGGCTTGCAGCCACAAAGCCCACTCAGGCTCTCTCCCTCATCTCATAGTTCAGGCAGAACCTTTTATGACATGAAAGTGCCGTTATAATAAACACGTTGCATTGAATCACGTCCCCACACGTGAGTCTCTGAGATCCTCTGAGCCGCACGCAGACGTCTCACCAGAGTGGGCTGAGGGTCGAGCTGCAGGGACCCCCGCCATCGGAACAGAACGCTCGCTGCAACTTTACCAAACCGGTTTCCTAAACACTATGTCCTACTTGAAAAAACAGATGTTGAATGTACAAATGTCGAGAAGCAGTCATCAAATCAACCGAACAGTCGACACCATGGGGGTCCATCGTTATCTCCCGTAGCGCCGAGAGAGACGAACACGGCGGAGAGACAGCGCCGCTCTCCACTCTGGCCTTTATGTGACGCTCTCCTCCTCTGGGACGTCAACCTGTCATCGTATGGCTTCATGAACGAGCTCGTTCAGCAGTTTGCATCAAATCTCTCCCTAAAGACGACGTTCAGTTTAAGACGGTGAACGGCGTCACGCTTTGACTTCCTGTGAGTTCAAGAGCCCACGCTGCACATGTCTCACAGCATCGCATCAACAACACGGCTGGTGTTACTGCAGTGTGTGTGTGTGTGTGTGTGTGTGTGTGTGTGCTATGACACCAGGCTAAGGCACCTAAATGTCCTTCAGATAGAGCCAGGCTCCTCAGGTCAGAAGCGACAGCACCCAGGTCACGTGCAGGTTGTATTATCCAAGCCTACACCGATGTTATTGTGCGTGATTGTCAGTCCTAGGTTGTAAATGCAGCTGAGAGGAAAACATAGCTGGGGGTCAAAGACGGTGAGGCGTTAAACGCATCAGATACACGGGTTAGAGTGGAAACCGTACCAAATGAAATTATACTAAATGAAACCGTACTAAACCACACACTTCACGCGGGATGCTTTCAGACTGAAAACAAGTGTGAGTGTGTGTGTGTGTGTGTGTGTGTGGGGTTAAAGCTGGGGTTTGCGCTGAACACACTGAAGCTGCTGGTGGACTCAGGGTAAAAATAAATAATCCCATTTGAAACTTCCTCTGTCGAATGGTAAAAAGACGAGGATCAAAGAGTTGGACAGCGTATAAAACCAGTGACAAGTCCGTAAAAAACAGAGTTAAGAAAAGACTTGTAAACGCCCTGATGGTGCTGAGCTGTCCTCCGCTCCGCTGCTCAAGTGTGTGTGTGTGTGTGTGTGTGTGTGTGAGTGTGAGTGTGTGAGTGTGTGGGTCAAAACAAACAGATAATCACATCGTCATGCGGCCATTTGTCCAGGCATTCTTCCTTCATCCTCCCACTGAAGATCCTGCAAACAGGAGCAGCTCTTCATCAACTCCAGACACGGGACAGGAAGCTGGGAAGGGGAACGACGAAGAGGAGCGTCGAAGAGGAGCGATGAAGAGGGCCAACGTTTGCGTGTCAGCGGTTGGTTCTCCGGGCCGTGTCATCTGCAGGTGGAGGAGGAGGGAGGAGGAGGGGGAGGAAGAGGGGGGAGGGCGTCCTACGCCTGCGGGAGGTGTTGTCTGATGATCTCTCGGGACTGAGGGGGAATCCTGTCAGGAAAGCGGACGGAGAACTCCACGATGAGGTCGCCGCGCTGCGACGGGTTCTTGGGGAGCGGCAGGCCTTCTCCTCTGAAGCGCTTCACCGTGCCGGGCCGGATGATGTCGTGACACGGCAGAGAGATGACGCGCTTCTCCAGCGTGGGGATGCTGACGGTGCAGCCGCACAGCGCCTGGAGGAGGGGGGAGGAGGGGGTTAACGCCTCGATAATAATAACAATAACAATAATACATTGGTTTTATAAAGGTGCCTTTCAAGGCACTCAAGGTCGCCGTACAACATATTGAAAAAATGGACACAATTAAAAAGCAGAACAGTTAAAAGCAGAACAGTCTGCAGCAGAGCAAACGAGGGGAACACGTCAGGCAGAGGCCGCCTCAACAGGTGAGTTCTGAGGTGGGTTTTGAATAAAATGCTAGATGAACACTTCACTTCATCTTCTCTCAGTATGGCAAACCAACTAATCAAACCTAGGGGGAGAGAGAGAGAGAGAGAGAGAGAGAGAGAGAGAGAAAGAGAGGAAGTAGGCATGCCGGTTAGGTATCAAGTGAAGCTCTGTGGGTACATAACACCATTCAGAACAGAAAACGTGACTTGGCAGTGGAATCGTTTTCTTTGAGTCTTTATGTGTGTGCAAGAGAAAGAAAGAGAGAGAGAGCACGAGAGAGAGAGAGAGAGAGAGAGCAGTGGGGGGGTTTCACGTTGCACAGGGGACTAATTTTAGCAGCGGCCTGATGGCCGGAGGCTCATGAAGTGAGGGAGGAATCGGCTGAGCTTGTAAATAGTTGGAGGTTCTTGTCAAATGGGCTGGTAGGATGAGGGGAGACACACACACACACACACACACACACACTCACACACACACACTCACACACACACACACGCACACACGCACACACTAAGCCTCGCCTCCTTTTCACAAGGACTGATGATATCCAATCAGAGCGCTTCGTGCTGTCTGACCATGGAGACCTGAGTTTGTCACGACTTCGCCGGCTCTCCAGTGAGCGTCACGCTCCACATATGATCCGAAGAGAATACACATTTAAATCCTCGACTGAATGAACATCCTAAAATACTTTTCTTATATAAGCAACTTACAGAACAATTTACAACACACAATAAGGACAGTGAATAAAGGCTCTGGAGGCATGAAGAGGAAGAGATGTTGTGGATCATCTAAATATAACAACAACTTGGGGAAGAAAACTACTGGGAAGAAAGAAGATGCATCCAAAGGTTATTGGAACATTTCCCTGAAGTCTCCAGATGTTGAACTCGTGGTTCTTTCTAGAGAACCAAAGGTCTCAGTTCATCTCGACAACATGCCGACGCCGATCATCTCGACGCCGCCAGCCTCTCACGGCTTGATGGGGACTTCAGAAGATAAAAACCTCTATCCAGACTTCACAAGTTGTTTTTGAAACGGGGACGGCCTAAAGAGGGTCTGGACGGAGACGCTCGTAGTCCAGTGCCGCCGAGCAGCTGCTTCAGAGGACAGACGAGGACATTTTTCCAGCCGTGACGTCAGCCTCTGTTTCCTCTCGATGAAGAGGAGGTTCAGACCGCGATGGAGACTCTTCCTCTTCCTCTTCCTCTTGTTCTGAGACGTTCCGTTCACAGCCTGAGTCTTACACACACAGACAGGTTGCCATGACGCTTGGCAAACACTGCCAGCTGATGGGGGGGGGCACTGATTACATAAGCCTCAGCTCAGACTACACAGTTCTAGACACACACACAGACACACACAGACACACACACACACACACACACACACACACACATGGCATATCCTGACGTTAACCCTTTCTGTTGGATCCTTAACTCTGATGGGGTCAGGGGTCAGGGGTCAGGGGTCAGTGTGTAACAGAAACAGTGTGATGACCTCAGGGGGCCTAAATGTAAACATGTATTGTTTTCCAGAAAGCCACAGCAGGAGTTTAAATCTCGGTCAAATGAGTTTAAAATGAAGCCTCTCCTCCTCCTCTCATCCAGCCGGCTCCTTATAGGAAACTGAGCCATCAGAACGACACACACACACACACACACACACACACACACACACACACACACACACACACACACACACACACACACACACACACACACACACACACACACACACACACACACACACTGCGCCTCCTCCTCTGCCTCCTCCAGCAGGAGCTCGTTGGAGCGTCTCCTCCCTCACTGAGTTCCACTGCAGCATTTAGCACCACATCTCTAGGCCCAGAGGAGCGGTGGAATATCAGTTGTTATTTGGATCCTGAATCATCTGACCCACTTCCCTAATGCTCCCCATGTGCCCCCACACACACACACACACACACACACACACACACACACACACACACACACGTAAGTCTCTTATCCGGCTGCCATGGGAACGAGGCAGAGGGAGTTCTGCAGAGCAAACTTAATTATTGTTCAGGGTCGATGGAGGGACATCTCCGCTTAACACCCTAATAAACTCCTCTGTGCTCCTCAGGCTTCATGTGTGTGTGTGTGTGTGTGTGTGTGTGTGTGTGTGTGTGTGTGTGTGTGCAGGCAGCCTCGTTCACAGTGAATCACTTCTGGAGCGTCGAGCTGCTTTTAGAAGAGCTCCACGTTGGTCTGAGTGGAGAACAACTCCCCGACCTCTGCGGCTGTGAGAACACTGGCCATTAGGCGACGGCGAGGAGCGGCGCTATTAAAAACATCAGAGAGGGATTCACAAACAGCCCCGAGCCGCTCTGGACCGCTCTGGACCGCTCTGGACCGCTCTGGACCGCTCTGGACCGCTCTGGACCGCTCTGGACCGCTGCCCGGAGGAGCGGCTCATTAAAGGAGCTGCCGGTCACAGTGACAGCAGCTCGGAGTCACACGGCCATGCATCTTCAACCGAGAGCGTTTGCAAATGAGCTGGAAGGGAGATGCAAGAGTGTGTGTGCGTGTGTGTGTGTGTTCCTGTGTGCCTGCATGTGTGTGTGTGAGATGTACTCGTCTAGCAGAAGCAGTGAGGACGATGCTCCGGTCACACGAGGACACCAGATTCCCTCTGCCTCTCTCAGGCTGCAGCGAGAGAGAAGCAGAGACTCTGCAGTCGGCTGCACACACACACACACACACACACACACACACACACACACACACACACACACACACACATAGTCGGTGCTTTACATCAGAGCCCCGGCATCCGCCTCCCCTCTCACACCTCATCCACCGCTCCCCAGGTACAACACTGAGACAAAGGTGTGCCATCTCTTTCTCCTTATGGAGGAGTTTTCATCTCTATTGCACATTATTAACTCGGCTTCCTCCCCGGAGTCCTTCTGACGTCACGTCTCAGAGGAACATCGGACGGATGGTGGAGGTCTGGATGGTGGAATATGCCGACTACCAACTCTTCATCATCTCCTCTTCATGGTGTTGTTCCTGTGTTTTAATGTGTGATGATTCCTTCTGGTCACATGACCTCTATGACACCTGTCCACCTGGAGAGGATCCTCCTCTGTTCTCTCCTCAAGGGTTCTCACCTTTTACCCTGAAGGGTTGTTGGGGAGTTGTTCCTGATCCCATGTGAGGTCAGAGGTCAAAGGTCAGGGAGGTCTATGTGGACATATTGTAAAGCACTCTGAGGGGGATTTGTAATTTGTGGAAATGGGCTCTACAAATAACTGAATTTAATTTATTTTTTGAATATTCATCAAAGGCTTTACAGCTCCATGAAGACATTAACGTTCTGCTTATTTTACTCAACTGGGAATCAACCTCTGAACCTCAGCAGCAGCATCTGCTCCTACATGCAGAGCCGTGAACAAAGAGAGAGACAGAAGAGAGAGAAGAGAGGCAGAAGAGAGGCAGAATAGAGAGAAGAGAGGCAGAAGAGAGAGAAGAGAGACAAGAGAGACAGAAGAGAGAGAAGAGAGGCAGAAGAGAGGCAGAAGAGAGAGAAGAGAGGCAGAAGAGAGGCAGAAGAGAGAGAAGAGAGAGAAGAGAGGAGAGCGACACACCGGGCCAGACGCACCTCTTTGAGACTGATCTTGCAGTTGAAGATGATGTTGGAGGCGTCCCTCCTGAAGTGGGCGTGGCCTTTGTCTCGGAGCAGGAAGGCGATGTCGGCAGGAATGTTCTCGGGCGTCTCGTCGCCCTCCTTGGGGAAGGTGATCTTGGTGCCCTCCTTCCAGCCCTTCTTGATGACGATGTTGAGGATCTTGTCCTCCGTCCTCGTGCCGCGGCCGTCGGGGTTCAGCCGGCGCCGCGTGATCTTCATGCGCTTGGTGCAGCCGTGGAAGACCTCCTCCAGAGAGACCCTCAGCTCGTGGACCACCGGGGGGTCCTGCTGCTTGCGGCCGGTCCCCAGGCACTCGGACGGCGCCCCCCCCCTCCTCCGCCGGCCCTCCCCCGGGAAGCCGTTGTTGGCGCCCCCCGGGAAGCCGAACTGCCTCCCGATGTGAGCGAAGGGGTCGTCCTCGTCCACGTCCATGTCCTGCTCCGCCTCGTGGTCGCCGTGGAACGAGAAGCCGTTGGAGCGGCCGTGGCGCCCGGAGCCGAAGAACATGTCGAACGGGTTGGAGCCGCCGAAGAACGAGGCGAAGGTGGCGTGGGGGTCCCCGTGGAACGTGTAGTGGTAGGTGGAGCCGCCGGGAGCGCCGGAGGAGCTGCTGCCGCCCGTCCTCAGGCCTGAGGGAGGAGAACACCAGGAGGACATGAGGAGAACATGAGGAGAAGATGAGGAGAACACCAGGAGAACACCAGGAGAACACCAGACCTCAGGATGCTGAGCAACAACGTGAAGTCAGACGCCAGACACGTGACAAGAGGGCGCCGCCCACATGGGGGACCTCCAAAGCATCACTAATGTACACCGGAGGAGGGTTAGGGTTAGGTCCTCATGGAACACCTGGTCCCTCCTCCTCCACCTCCTCCTCCTCCTCCTCCTCCTCCTCCTCCTCCTCCTCCTCCTCCTCCTCCTCCTCCTCCTCCTCCTCACAACAGAGACGCATCACACTCCTACAAATGCAGCCGCATCTATTCATGTCTCAACCACGTCATGATCTGAAGTCATCTGTCTGTCAGCAAGCCAAGCCAACACACACACACACACACACACACGCTCACACACGCTCACACACACACACACTAGCAGCTGAGGTATAGTCTATAAGGTATCAGAGTCAGTAAGTGTTGTAGTTGTAGACAATCACACACACACACTCACACACACACACACACATGCACTTAAACTAAGTCCACATGGAGGATCCACAGTGTTGTGCCGTCCTGACTGCCGCTCTACGCTGATGAAGGACGTTCAGCTGTCTTATTATAATCCATGTTGGACCTGCGCTCTCTGATTGACAGACGGACCGTGGGACCCGACCCGCGTGACCCCTCCCCCCTCACCTTCCTCTCCCAGCTGGTCGTAGACGACCTTCTTCTTGGGGTCGCTGAGCACCTCGTAGGCCTCGGCGATCTCCTTGAACTTGTCCTCGGCGGTGGCGTCCTTGTTCTTGTCGGGGTGGAAGCGCAGCGCCATGCGGCGGTACGCCTTCTTGATCTCCTCCTCGTTGGAGCCCTTGGGGATGCCCAGGGTCTTGTAGTAGTCCTTCCCCATAGCAGCACACACGCAGTCACCCCCCCCCCCCAGTCTTCAGCTCAGGTGGTCACTGAAGAGATAAAAGGTTATCGTTAGTCTGTTGGTGTTAAAGACAATATATATATATATATATATATATATATATATATATATATATATATATATATATATATATATATATATATATATATATAAAAATATAAATATATATATATATATAAATAAATATATATATATATATAAAAATATAAATATATATATATATATATATATATATATATATATACTAAATATATATATATATATATACTAAATATATATAAAAATAAATATATATATATAAAAAATATATATATAAATAAATATATATATATATATATATATATATATATATATATATATATATATATATATATTCCTCAAGTGCTCGTATTCAAGTCTTTGCTGTGACCTCTATGTGGTGACAGCGGCTGGTTGTAGTATCTGTTGCTATGGCGATGTGGATGCTGTAGTATTACAATGCAGAGGGATCCCCTGTAACTGATTAATTAAGGGTTCTTCTCTCCCTCAGCTCTGACTGGCAGGTAGCCTACAGACAGTATTTGTGTTTCACGTGCACTTATTTTGAAATGTGATTTAGTGTAATCAATACATTTGACTAAGCTGTTGTTTGGCAGATGATCTTCATCCAGATTTGGTTTCTTCCCTTTTTTCTCCTGAAGGGTTTGGGAGTTGTTCCTGATCCGATGTGAGGTCAAAAGTCAAAGGTCAGGGATGTCTACGTGTACAGATTGTAAAGCACTCTGAGACACATTTGTAATTTGTGAAAATGGGCTCTATAAATAAACTGAACTGAATGAATAGATCCGTTAAGCAGCTGCAGACGCGCCGTCAGCCCGCAGCTGACCGGCCACCGGACCCGGTGTCTGACCACCGGTCCACGACAGCCCGACACTTTGCCCCGTTATAAAGATCCGCTTGTTTGAGTCTCTTTTCCTCAAACACCGCTATATATTAAAGTGCATGAGACGCCATGTTAAAACCCGACTCTCTAGTCACCAACATGTACTCTACTGGTTTAAACCGACGCCTAAACTCGAGATATCCTCATGTTCACCCGTGTGCGATGAAACGGAACCGTTATAGTGAAGGAACCGGATCAAACACACGGTACACGCGAGCACACTGGACTCACACAGACAACAGAGACAAGAGAAGCGGTGGAGGCGACATGAAGCCCTACCTGGCGGCTCCGCAGCACCGGCATGCTCCGGCTCTGCCTCGGTCTGCGCGGTGCCGCCCGGCGCGCTGGACCTCCTGATGCGGTGACGTCAGGGGGGTCACGGGCTCTGAATAACCCGTGAGCGAACACCGGGCGCGTCTGACGTCTCGCTGGAAAACCTCGGACAACTGCGCGTGCAGCCTGCCAGAGGACCGGGCGCGAGGAGGAGGACGGGATCCGGAGAGGAAACAAAGGAGGGGAAAGTTCATCTTCTGGTGCGCGCGCCCAGATCCTCATCATTCTTTAAATAACACACACCTATCAAACGGGGCGGTAACAGCTGTACCTCCTTCGGTTGGTAAATGAATCCCCATCCATCCTCGGGATCAAGGTTTTTATTGTTTGTATTCCTGTATATGCTCTGAAGCCTGAGGTGTAACGTCTGATCACATTCAGACGGGTTTAGCCTTAAAATGCATAAAACAAGAAATGGGGTTCCTTACCGAACCCGATGCTTTTGTCTGATCGATATTGTTATTTTTTCTTTATTTTATATACATTTTCAGATTTATTTGATATTAATTTATGATAGGAATATATAAGCATGTTTTGCTTCTACTATACCTTTTCAGTCTTTCTGTTTTGTATATTATATAGAATAAAATTGTCTTATATTTGATTTAAATGACTGAATAAAATAAAATACACAACAACAACAAAATACTGATCCAGTCTGTAAAGGATCCGCCTACAGACAGGAGGGCAACGCCAGCCCCCAGACAGGGGCTCTTTGTTCTAGGTCCCAAACACACTCAGCACTCATCCATCGAAGGTGTAGTTAGATTTATAATAACTGGAAACAGAGCAGCGGCTCTGATGTTCTCCTCTTGCCAGACGTACCAGTCTGAGCGTGTGAGGATGTGCAGGTAACAACATATTCATGAGAGGGAGAGAGGCACAGAGACAGAAGATGAATCACATGGTACAAAATAAAGATGTGTGTGTGTGTGTGTGTGTTAGTCTGCCTGGTTGTATAAACTCTGAGTCATGTGATGACTCCATGTACCTGAACAGATTTTGATCTTCTATCTTTGTAAAGACCGAGGTCACATCCTACTTTCTACATAACTAAACTCTAAAATGAGCCTCAACCATAACCCTGTTCTGAACTCTGCACCACCCCCAAAATAACCAATGTTTGACCTTTGTGCACGGCGACCCCGGGGTCAAACCCAGGGACGCGTTCTGGCATCGACTTTGAAACGTCCTCAACTGAAAACCGTGGAAGTAAACTCTAAACCTGTTAACACGACACACTATGGAGCAAGGGGAGTCTGAAACCTCTGAACATGGACCCCCTCTTTCAGGCAAGAAAGATCCAACTGAAGACCCTGATAGCCGATATCCCAAACCAATATCAATTAAAATATGAGCTATGGGCCTCGTGCTGAGACCGGGGGGATCTCCCCTCGCGCTACACCTCAACAGGAACATTTCTTCCCAAAATCCAGAGTTCTCCCTGCTCCAACAGATCGACACGCAGCCGACCAGCTTTCTAAAAGGTTGGCGGAGGTCTGCGTCATGATTGGTGACCGTTCCCGTTAAATACCGTCAGCGGGACGCAGAGCTGCCGCTCCGCCGGGTCAACGCCACGGAGAGAGAGGAATAAAGAGTACATGAAGCTGGAGGCATCACTCCTCACCGGGGAGGCGATGAGAGACAAGTTGGTTTCTCATGGGGAAGAGCCTGACACACACACACACACACACACACACACACACACACACACACACACACACACACACACACACACACACACACACACACACACACACACACACACACACACACACACACACACACACACACACCCACACACACCCACACACACACACACACACACACACACACACACACACACACACACACACACACACACACATTCCTGTGTGCCTGGGCAGCAGGAGGCCCTCCAGGCCGGTGCAGCTGTCCCGTGGTATTCGTGGCCGTCCGGCCCGTGATGGACTCAGAGTCGTGTTCAAGCGTTACACAACAAACAAACTGCTTCCTCTCAGAAGTCTCACTGCGAGTCCGATTCCTGGGAACGTGATCCCACCTCTGTGATCGGCACGGCGCGTCTGTTTTACGCCGGCAGACTAATTGTCAATGAAGCTCTGAGTGCCGAGGCGGTCGGGGAACAACTTCTCCTGAGCGGATGCAGGGTTTCCATGGCAACGCAGGAATCTGCCAGACAGCGATGCGTCTGCCGAGAACACTCCGTCTGGGCGCCGGCTGCTCTGAGCACGTGCGTACGGAGTGGCGTGTGTGAGACCTCGGGGTGGAGCTCCTGCCTGAGAGCGAGCCGAGAGACGGGAGAGCAGGAGGCCGACGAGGGGCGAGCAGAACGAGGCGCCGTGTGGCCGCGTGAAGAGGAGGCGGCGATCAGCGCCGTGAGCATCTCCCGCCGCCTCTCTCCCAGCGCCAGAACAACTCGTCCTCTCCTCCTCCTCCTCGCTCGTCTACTCTTCCTGTAACCATGGAGACCGCTGTGGCCCGAGGAGAGGTTTTGTCCCAGACTGGATGGTGTTAAATGAGGATGCTGGGTGTAACCGTGCACACAATAGCACGCCGCTCCGTTTACAGACCCCCCCCCCCTGAGCAGTCCTCATTCAGCCAGGGACATGTTCTTCACCTCCACATGGAAACAACAACAGGATGAATATTAAATGACTAAGACACAGGACTGGTCTCAACCTTCGAGGAGCAGGCCTCCCTTCAGTTGGACGTCTGCAGCGTCATGCATGCAGGGTGCAGATCGCCTGTTGTGTGGAGGTCACACGAGGTCACACGAGGTCACACGAGGTCACACAAGGTTCCCTGCGCTGCAGTCCGGACCCTTTGGTCTGTTTCCTTTCAGCTGGAGTCAGAACGCCGTCATGTGACCCTCAGATCAGTCCTCCTGCCCTCAGAGGCTCCATCTACTAGTCGGTCCCCGGTCCTGAGTCACTGAGTACCACCTGTGAGGCGTTCAGTAGTTGTTCCTGTTCCTCCTCCTCCTCCTCCTCCTCCTCCTCCTCCTCCTCCTCCTCCTCCTCCTCAGGCCTGCAGACCCATTCCTGATAACTGACTCATGAAACAGAAATGCTCCTGACATCAACGCTCGGCGCATACCGCCGGCGGTGAGGAGCTTCAGGCTGCAGGACGCAGCGCGGTCATGATGGAGACGGCCCAGAGCAACATGAGTGTGAATGGATGATGACAATTAAAATGTGAAAACTGCTCCTCCAGCGCCGTGTGGAGGGGGATAAATCAGAATTACAATCTGCCGTTGTCCTCAAACGACCAACTCCTCCGTTTCTGTCAGGAGGACGAGATGAACGAGAGTCTCTGTACTGACATCTCTGTTGTTGGTATATAGGTACTAGTTTAGCAACCTCAGAATATATATTTATATCTGCATTATTTATAACCTTTATATCATGTATTTATTAGGATACTTGCCAAACTGCATTAAGTTGCTCTGTACTTGTTTGTATATGTGTAATGACAATAAAGTTGAATCTAATCTAATATCTCTGTTGTTGGTCTATACTATAGACTCTATAGGTACCGACATCTCTGTTGTTGGTATAAAGGTACTGACATCTCTGGTTCTGTTATATTCTTATTGTTATGCTACATATACTATATATTACTGTTATATCATATTATATAATTTTCCCACTCTGGGACGAATAAAGGAATATCTTATATCATATCACATTATCTCATATATCATATCATATCATATGATATTATTTATATCATATATATCATATCATATATCAGCACTTGAAGCCCAATAAAAGGATTCTCCCAGAAGAACCTGTGTGTACACGTTGTCATGGTAACTCAGGCTTCCTGGGAAAGACGACTCTGGATCCAGGACTGACTGGACTCCCTTAACAGAGAACAGAACATAATAGATAGAGTAACAAACAGTTCTATAAACGCTCACTGTGGTCCCGTCCATCCGTCTCGTCTCCGGCGCCAACAGCACGAGGCTGCAGGCCTCAGAGGGAGAGCAGCAGCATCTTCATCATCATCATCATCATCAGCAGCATCAGCATCATCATCATCATCATCAGCAGCATCACAGCGCTCACACTACTTAATAAGGAAGCCGGCAGAGGGCCTCTGTTCTGTCTGTGTCTGTTCTGTGTCTGTGTGTGTGTGTCTCTGTTGTGTGTGTGTGTGTGTGAGTGTGTGTGTGTGTCTCTGTTCTGTGTGTGTGTGTGTGTGTGTCTGTGTCTCTGTTCTGTGTGTGTGTCTGTGTCTGTGTTCTGTGTGTGAGTGTCTCTGTTCTGTGTCTGTGTGTGTGTCTCTGTTCTGTGTGTGTCTCTGTTCTGTGTGTGTGTGTGTCTCTGTTCTGTGTGTGTGTCTCTGTTCTGTGTGTGTGTGTCTCTGTTCTGTGTGTGTGTGTGTCTCTGTTCTGTGTGTGTGTGTGTGTCTCTGTTCTGTGTGTGTGTGTCTCTGTTCTGTGTGTGTGTGTGTGTGTGTGTGTGTCTCTCTGTTCTGTTCTGCGTGTCATTCAGGCTGCAGACGGATGAAACAACTGCAGCTCATAGACAAGAAGGTTTAAGTAGCTGAGCAAATTAAAATAACATCTCTTTGGCAGAAACAAGGAGAGCACTTTGGGCGGAACATAAACACAACAATGAAACGTTCTGTTCTGAAGACGATCCCCTCATCCAGCAGCTCACCTCTTCATCTGGGCGTGCACAGCATCTGCCAAGGAGAGACTGTAGCTCGATGCTAGCAGCAACAGCCGGGTATCAAATTCGGCTTCAATAAATATGTGAAACTTTCTCTCCAATCAAGGAGAGAACAGAAGGAAGAGCAACAGGCAGATCTGACCGGGCGTGAGAGGAATAAGCAGAGTGCGAGTACAGATGAGCCCAGAGCAGTTCTTATGGCCGACCGGTTTATCAGCCTTCACTGAAGGTTACCAGTCACAAAGTATTCTTTACAAAACGCTCATGGAGCTCCGATGAGGCAGCGTCCGCCACACAGGGAGGAGGAGACACGTCGCTGGTACAACGGCAACGTCAATGTTACCGCTCGAAGACGTTCAGAGGTCGACAGAGGTCAACGGTCACGGTCAAATGCAGACGGGACACATGTCCACTTGGGTCCGCAGCGGCGTGGAGTCCCGGCTAACGGATGGCGTGCAGGTACCGGAGGTCGGGGTACAGCAGGTTGGCCAGCAGGGCCAGCAGCCGCGGCCCGTCCCCCAGGCAGTTCCCCGGGTAGCGGATGAACTGGACCGCTTTATTCACCGCGTCCTCCAGCTCGGCGTACTGCTTGTTGCTGGGCATGGCCTCCAGCACCGCCAGCATCTGCATCCACAGGAAGCACCACACACACACCCCTTATCTTTAGAGGAGGAATGCAGATAATAAAAGGAAACCCTGCTAGAGGAGAACGTTCCTGCCCACGGCCATGAGGCTCTAACAGATCACCTCCTGCCAGAAACTAGTGCAATAACTGCATAATAACTACCACTGTACACATTCACACTCATACTTAAACTGTGTTGATCTGCACTGCACACATTTCATTTACACTACACACATACACACACTCTGCATTTTGCACACTGTCTATATATATATATTATTTATTTAATTTTACATTGCTGTATTTACATATACGTTGTGTGTATATATATATATATATATATATATATATATATATACATATATAATTTTATTTTGCATTTTATATTTCACTTTGTGTACTTTATGCACAGTCACTTTCTTTCTTTCTTATATTTATATTTTATTGTGTTTAGTTTATTGGTGCTACTGTGTCAACCAATTTCCCCTTGGGGATTAATAAAGTATATTTCTATTCTATTCTATTTGCAGTCCTGGTGGCGTACCTGCTGTGCTTTCTCAGACAGCTGCAGGTCGCTGCCGGGCTGCAGGCGGAGCTCGCTCTCTGAGGGCATCTGGACCGACATGAAGGCTCCCAGGCTGCGGACAACCACCCTGAATCTAACATGTACACGAGACATCAGCAGGAGGGTTATCAATCCTGAGGAGTGCATACTTCAGTGTGTTCCCGGGCGATGGAGATGCATGAGCTACCTGTTAGAAACAGGAGACCTCCTCCCCAGGCCGATGGCTCCCAACAACCCGGAGTTCAGCCGCTCTTCTCCCAGCTGCAGCAGCCGGGTCTGCAGCCTCGACAGACCCAGGACGACCCCCGACCCCTCGGCCGGCCCGGCCTGCGGCGTCAGATGCTCGGCCGACAGACTCAAGGCTTTGTGCCACCAGAGGAACAGCTTGGCTTCATCGGCCGGCCCCCTGGACACACACAGGAGCACAGTGTGTGTATTCAGTCAATCAAATACAATACAGTAATATCCCATATAATATACAAAAGAGAAAGACTGAAAAGGTAGGAGCAAAAAATGCTTATAAATTCCTATCCTAAATTGAAAATAAATCAGAAAACAAAATATATTTATATATACACACTACCACATACATCTTCCATATTAATATGTTTTTAATTAAATGTATAACTCTCAAGAATTGTTTTATAAATAATTTCCTTGAAAACCAAAAAGGATGCTGACGTGCTAAATGGATTTTTTTAAAAGAAGCAAAATCAATCAACTAAAAGAGGACGCGGCGTCACACCTGGGGAACACTTGATTGGTCCACGTGTTAATTAGACCCAGAGTCCTCCTCTCATTGGCTGCTGTGTATTCAGAGTTGAGGCGCTGCAGGATGAAGGCGTAGAGCGTCAGGAAGCTGCCCCCTGATTGGCTCTCGGAAAGGAAGTCGTCGACTGTGAGCTCAGGCACCTGCAGGGACGCCAACACAGGACCCCAACCCACAGACTCCTCCCCCGCTGAGACAGAAACACAGTGGAATAAAACACTCAGGAACTTTTTGGAGGAAATGTCCAACTTGTGCGAGTCGAGGACCGGCAGTAAAAAGAATCTAACAGCAGCTCTGGACTTAAACGTCTAAGACGGTCTGATGTAGGAGGGTCCATCATGCTCACATGTGCACAGGACAGGTATCTACAAGAGGAGAACACTTTAGTGTTTTCCCTTTACTCTGACAAGCTTTCCCAAGAAAAGTACTTTGATAAAACGGTTGCTCTGGTTACCGTGGTTGAAGTACGCCGTGATGCACGCCTCCATGATCCTCGTCATGTGGCGCACCGACGCGAGGCAGCGGGAGCAGGCGGTGAGGAGGGGCAGGATGGGGAAGCCCCTCCCCTTCCTGTCCAGCCACGCGATGACACGAGCGGCGAGCGCCTCGCCCGTCGACACGCCGACGCCGTTCAGCAGAGCCAGAGCGTCGCCGAACAGCCGGCAGAACGCCATGTGCCTCTGCTCCAGACCCGCCTCTGGAGACGAGAGGAGGAGGAGGGAGGCCGGCATGAGGGGAGGAGTCACGGAGGAGGAGGAGGAGGAGGGGGAGGGGGGCGGCTCACCTGGCGGGTTGAAGGTGACCACGCTCTCCAGGAGAGCCTCCAGCTGAGCCTCCAGGGCGGCGAGGCCCACGGCGCCGCCGCCCTGCTCCAGGGCCGCCAGCGAGCGCACGCTCCAACACACGAGGGCCGAGGCCTTCAGGGTGTCCTCCTGAGGGGGAGGAGACATCACTTTGTCATTCAGGATACATTGTGAACAATAGAAGATACACATACCAGCTCCTGTCCCCCAACGTAGGCGTCAAGCATATTTATCATTACGGGTTGACGTACGACTCGTCTTATCCAAAAGAGATTTTCACTGAAGTAAAATATGTTCGTTACCAAAGAAATACATCAATACTTTCTGATATTCAACATTTCACTGATTTATGATGCAATGGTTGCATCTAGTTTCCAATGTTCTTCATTCATATTTTAGCGGTACTTAGCGGTGCCTTCAGTGTGTTTGACAGTTTATTTTTAGGGATGGAGTTGAAATAAACAACGGAGTAAAGAAATGACATCACTGGACCCTCGAGGGCTTCTGGGTCCAGTAAAGTGCCTTTTCATCAAGGTGTTTAAGATTACCTCCACCGCTCCACCTCTACCTCCACCTCCACCTCCACCTCTCCACCTCTCTACCTCCGCCTCCACCGCTCTACCTCCGCCTCCACCGTTCTACCTCTCCACCTCCAGCTACTGTCATTTACGTCGTGTGGCTGAGTGATTTAGAGCTGGCAAAGAAGACTGAATTGTTCATGTCTGAATTTAATGTGGATGTTCTAAGCCTCCCACGTTCACACACGGCTTCATCCTTCATCCGAGTGGATGAAGGAGACGCATTCATCTCTGTAGAAACAATCACACTGTATCGAGTACCGCCATTCATCCTATGAATTAACTTTCATAAAATCTCAACTGTCAGATGATATTTTACGTGAATATGAAATCATTGCCGAGTACGTTCTGTTATTTTTCTGAGCTTTAAACCTTCGACTGGGAGGCTAAACCAACGGTGGCTTCACTAACTCCACGTGGAGCTGAGCAGGTGTGCGATGCCTCCGTGACTCTGACTAGTGAAGCAGACTGTGTTGTCCCACCCTGTGTGGGACTTCTTGGGGGAGGGGCTGCAGCCCAGCAGCACGGCGCAGGGACGTCAACAGCAGCTG
This sequence comes from Liparis tanakae, assembly GCA_036178185.1. Lineage (NCBI taxonomy): Eukaryota > Metazoa > Chordata > Actinopteri > Perciformes > Liparidae > Liparis > Liparis tanakae. The sequence goes on along the minus strand of CM070094.1, from coordinate 26,211,143 downwards.
AAGAGCAGGATCTTCACTGAGCAGCAGGGAGGGCGCGTAGTGGGCGCCCACATACCCCAGAACGCCCTGGTAGGAGGACAGGTCCACCTGCTGCCAGGGCAGGGAGCTGGACTGGACCAACAGGCTGAGCAGAGGGGAGTCCTGCAGGAGGAGGAGGAGGAGGAGGAAACACATGAGACATGACTGAAGACAGGACAAGAGGACTCGGGGACCGGGAACTAAATACTCTGGCCTCACCGGCTGACTCAGGATCTGTTCCTCCTTTGCCAGAAACACCAGCATGTACAGAAGATAGACCAGCATGGTGAGGGACTCCTCCTGAGCGCCGTCCTGCAGGGCTGGATACGTCGTCGGGGGGGGAGGAGCCTGCAGGTGGTCACTCAGGACGCTGACCCAGTTGACTTGGCACAACACTTCCCCCAGGAAGAGGAAACAGCTCTTGGGACTTCCTCTCTCCACCTGCAGAGGAAGGAGAGAGCGTCGGTTACCTGAACGCAACACTACGCATGTTGTATCCTCACCGACCGCGCTCATGAAAGATGCACATTCCAGTATAAATAATCAGATTATCCTAAATATAAATACATGCATCATGTAAGAGTGCATGATCCTTAATGAATAGAATTACTGCAGGAAAACAACATATTTGTAAATGTGTCTGGCTTCATTTTTGGTGAGCTTTCCCATCCATGAATCAGCAGCTTTGTTCAAATTAAATATGTTTAAAATTGCATTTTCTATCCCGATGCATGAGGGTCTGGAGAGGCTGGAGCTCGTTTCCAGGAGCAGAGAAGTAAAGCTAAGGAGCGGTTTTGGGGTCAAAGACGAGGCCCGCCATTAACAAGCTCCCCGTGTCTAGACACCGAGCAGCGTCGGGGTCGGAGGTCGGAGGTCGGAGGTCGGAGAGCATCTCACATTGAACAGCTGCTCCATCAGCTGGGTGTCCGGGTGCAGCTGTCCCCAAGGCAGGCTGCGGAGGTGCGTGTGGTACAGGTAGAGCAGGTGCTCAGGTGTGTGGGGGGAGGTGCAGCTCTCACAGTAGTGCATCAGGCACAGCCACAGGGCGCCTCTCTGGCCGGGCGGCACGCGCTCTGAAACACGCAGCAGGTCAGAGTCACGCCAACGGGGCGGAGGAAACACATCCAGGGGGAGACACCCACCTCTGGACCTGTGGTGCATGGCGGCGGTGAGCCGAGCGTACAGGGCGACCAGACGTCCGGCTGCAGCGGCGTCCGCCTCCAGCCACGGGAAACACCGGAGCCTGACACAGAGAGGCACCTCCATCACACCTCCATCACACCTCCATCACACCTCCATCACACCTCCATCACACCGCCATCACACCTCCATCACACCACCATCACACCGCCATCACACCTCCATCACACCTCCATCACACCTCCATCACACCTCCATCACACCACCATCACACCTCCATCACACCTCCATCACACCTCCATCACACCTCCTCTTCATCACCTGGAGAGCACTGAGCTGCTCTCTGCAGGCATCAGCCAGGAGTCACAGTCAACACACCTCTCCCCACGAGAGACTTGGCAAAGTTCAAACTAATTACTGTATATAAATAATGTATTGTGGTCGTTCGTCTCGTTTGTGGTTTGTGTCGTGAGCTTCGGAGATGAATACAGGGTTCGTACGGTCATGGAAAACCTGGAAAGGTCATGGAAGTTTAAAATGGTCATTTACAGGCCTGGAAAAGTCGTGGAAAAAACTTAAATCATAAAAGTTTTGGAAAAGTCATGGAAATGTGTCATAATCACATGTTCATTTACACAGAGTTTAAATTAATTATTATATTTTTTAAAGAAAGAGCCGGCGATATCTCTCAATACGCAACATGTTCTACATGTTTCATGTTTATGCCGAGATTTCAGTTTGGTGATGGACATTTGGTTTAAAGTCCTGGAAAAGTCAACATGTGTCAGAACCCTGTAAATAGAAACCACCGTTAGTTCACCCGTCGTGTTCTCACCCTCCGCCCGCACAGGAGGGGCAAAGACGTGAAAACAGCTCGGCTGTGGGACGCTTACCCGCCATCACCGGCGTCCAGAGGGAAGATCCACGGCGTGAACAACTTCTCCATCTTCCTGTGGAGGTCCTGCAGAGCTGTGAGGGGAGAGGAGAGAGGAGAGAGGAGAGAGGAGAGAGGAGAGAGGGGAGAGGGGAGAGGGGAGAGGAGAGAGGAGAGGAGGGAGAGGGAGGAGAGGAGAGGAGGGAGAGGAGGGAGGGGAGGGAGGGAGGGGAGAGGAGGAGGGAGAGGAGGAGGGAGAGAGGGAGAGGGAGGGAGGAGGGAGAGAGGAGAGAGGAGGGAGGGAGGGAGAGGGAGGGGAGGAGGAGGAGAGGGAGGGAGGAGGAGAGGGGAGGGAGGAGGGAGGGAGAGAGGGGAGAGGAGGGAGAGGAGGGAGGGAGGGAGAGGGAGGAGAGGAGGGAGGGGAGCAGGGGGAGGAGGAGGAGGGGGGGGAGAGGGAGAGGGAGACAGGAGGAGGAGGGAGGAGGGGAGAGGGAGAGGGAGAGAGGGAGAGGAGACAGGAGAGGAGGGGAGGAGAGGGAGGGGAGACAGGAGAGGAGGGAGACAGGAGAGGGAGAGAGGAGAGAGGAGAGGGAGGGAGAGGAGACAGGGAGGGGGGAGAGGAGAGGAGAGAGGGAGGGAGGAGGAGGGAGGAGAGAGGAGAGAGGGGGGAAGGAGAGGAGGGAGGAGGGGGAGAGAGGAGACAGGAGAGAGGAGAGAGGAGAGAGGAGAGAGGAGAGCGTGACTCTCAGGCGGTTAAAATGTTTCCGGAGTCAATGGATGAAGCCTGTAGTGGATGCTCCCAGACTCCTGGTGACCTGACTCACATGTTCAAAATTAGATAATTATTGGCAGTCCTTTTTTAAATCCATTTCTGACATTTTAGGTATAACCGTCAACCCATCCCCACACACATCTCCTGATAGCCTTGCCACCTCAGCGACTCAGGACAATAGTATTGCTTTGGCCTCTTTAATTGCCCGTAGGAAGGTCCTTCTCTTATGGAAATCTTCACAACCCGTCCATCAAAGCATGGTTACACGATATCCTGTTCTTCCTTAAATTGGAGAAACTTAAATTCACTCTTAGAGGGGGCTCTGGTAGGTTTCACGCTTGCTGGAGACCTCTTCTTCGATATTTTGATGGACTTTCTTCTGATGAGGTGTTGTAGTAAGATGCCATGACCTGCTGTTACGGACTCTTTCCTTAGTGCCCCCCCACCCCAGAGCCTTGACCTAATAACAAAGTCTGAATTCCAGTTCCTCTTTTGCTAGGGCAGGTTCTCATTTGCTGAGCCAGGATGCGAGCAGCTATCGTGTAGCGTTGATTTTATATAACTGTTCATTTACTAATTCTTAATTCATTTTTATTTTTCATTAGATTTAGTTTAGTTTAGTTTTGTGTATCCTCAATTAAGAGGTTGTTGGTGGGGAGGGAGTTTCTCCATAAGAATGATGCTGTTGACTTGAATGCTTGAGGGGGGGAAAGAAAAATGCTAAATGTATCACAATTGCACTGTTTCTGTGTACTTGCCTTAAAATAAAAATATATAAAACATTATTTATTTTTTAAAGTCTCGCGGTCCTCAGGTGGCGGTTACCTCTCATGACGGTTACCTCTCATGACGGTTACCTCTCATGACGGTTACCTCATGACGGTTACCTCATGACGGTTACCTCATGACGGTTACCTCATGACGGTTACCTCTCATATGACGGTTACCTCATAACGGTTACCTCATGACGGTTACCTCTCATAACGGTTACCTCATGACGGTTACCTCTCATAACGGTTACCTCATGACGGTTACCTCTCATGACGGTTACCTCTCATGACGGTTACCTCATGACGGTTACCTCATGACGGTTACCTCATGACGGTTACCTCATGACGGTTACCTCTCATGACGGTTACCTCATGACGGTTACCTCATGACGGTTACCTCTCATGACGGTTACCTCATGACGGTTACCTCATGACGGTTACCTCTCATAACGGTTACCTCATGACGGTTACCTC
>CM070094.1:26152095-26202095 GCA_036178185.1 Liparis tanakae | reverse complement strand
GCTCCTGCCGGCCAGACAGCAACACCTCCGCGACCTCCGCGACCTCCGCGACCTACCTGACCAGCTCCGTGTGGAGCTGAGGCGAGGTGAGCTGAGGGGGGCGGGGCCTGTCGGGGCTGCCGTCGCTCTGGCTGTCTGATGAAGGGGGGGGTGCCGGGGGCGCCCTGAGCGCCTGGCTGGCCGCGTGGTGGAAGTCGGACACCTCCTGCAGTCTGAGTCTCAGGTCTCTGAGCAACGCGGCCTGAGAAGAGCCCTGGAAGAACCGTCTGCCGATGCATCCGCCTGCAGCCAGCCTGACGGAGGACACGGAGAGACGAGCGTCACGGGGGTCCGAGTCCCTCTGGTCCTCTGGGGGGGGGCACTGTGTGTGTGAGCAGCTCACCCGTACTCGGGGCCCGGCTGTCGGAAGTACAGCTGCAGAAACTTCTGCCACACCAGGGGGAGGAGCGGGTGGTCGAGGGGCGTGGCTAAGGCCTGACTCGCCCAGCGGTACACCTGCAGCCGCTGCAGGGAGGGGGCCACCGGCAGCTTCAGCCTCTGCTGGGCGTTCTGACACGACACACACACACACACACACACACACACACTAACTGTGACTAAATATAACAGGACTATACTAACGTGTATTCATCACACGTGTGTGTTTACATTGCGATGATATGTCGTGTTTTCTGATCTCAGACCAGATTCAAGGTCCTTTTATTGCTACTAAGTTTTTAAAGCCCATAACGGATGAAGCGCCGTCGGCTTTGAACGCGTTTCTTCTCGCCGACAGCGTGACGAGCGTTGACCTCTGGGGGGCGGAGCGGCGGCTCTGGTACCTTCAGGGCTTGTTCTGGGGAGACGTCGGGCTCGGTCAGCAGCTCCTGCTCAACGCAGCGCCTCAGCTGGGAGTCCTCCTCAAACACGGCCTCCGTATTCAGCACCTGCCACGCAAACCACACCTACAAGCACACGGCACACGGTGAGGAGTGAGGACTCCACGAGACGAGGCGCATGCCGTTGGTGCTCCAGAGGCCCTCACCTCGCCGCTCAGGGACGGGCCCTCCATGAAGGAGGGCGTGGCGCTTCCAGCCATCCAGCTGACCAGAGAGGAGAGCAGCCCTCGTTCTCCATGGAAACCCAGGGCGTTCTGCAGGAGGTGAGAACAGAGGCTCAGGTGACACTGGGACTCACTGGTCTCAGCCCACTGGACGGATGGAAACATTCTACTGGGGAGTCACTTTCAAGAACACCTTCAGAATTACATGTCTTCACACGTCATGTAGCAGATGCTTTTATCCAAAGAGACTTACAATAAGTGCATTTCAACCTAGAGGACAAACTAAGAACAACAAGAATACAGAAAGCAACATTTCCTCAACATAGTCAAACTACTAAAGTACCATAATAAGATATTTAAGAGCCACTGAAGTGCAATCCTGTGTTTTAATCCAGATATAGTCTAAAGGTGCGTTTTCAGTTTCCGGTGAAGCTGTAGAGACTTCCTGCTGTCCTGAGGTCAGTGGGGAGCTGGCTCCACCAATCAGGAGCAGGACAGCAGACAGTCTGATGTAGTGATGAGATGGAGGTTCTAGTTGATAGTTCTATCGCAGTATCAACTATTCAGCATCACACACACACACACACACACAATCTTGTTACTCTTTGCGGTCCTGAACTCATCATCTGCTTCCATACATGAAGCGTACCTCCTGACGGAGTCGCTACCTTGTGCTCCTGGTACAGGTGTTTCTGCACACATTCCTCCTGCTCGCGTTTGAACGCCGCGCAGCAGAGCTGGTCCAGGAGGAACAGGACGGTCTTGTCCCGGTACCACAGGTTCTGCCGAGTCAAGATCCTGACCCAGAAGTCCAGCACGGCTGCGGCGCCGACCCGGCCGGGCTGCGAGCTCTGCACCACGTGGCTCTGGAACACAGAAATATACACGTTCTCTTTGTGAAAGATCACCAACACACTGCAGATCACTAACACACGGCACACCGAGTAGATCACTGAGATCCTGGAAAACTCAGCACTTTACTTTATTTTCCCACCTGTATATTTAGTGATTAGTTTTTTAGTATTGTGTTTTGTGTTTTTTATTTATTTATTTTCATTGATGATCTGATTTTTTAAATGTCCCCACTGTGGGACAAATAAAGGAATATCATATCATATTATATTATATTATATCATATGGGAGACACTTTAAAATACAAGCCATCATTTGTATATGTTGTCTGCTTTTTATACATTTATTTTTACAAGTTAAGAGATTAAAACCCATTTGTGCATCATCAGTTTATCTAGTTTATCAGTTTATCTTGTCTATCAGTTTATCTTGTCTATCAGTTTATCTCGTCTATCAGTTTATAAGTTCATCAGTTTATCTTGTTTATCAGTTTATCTTGTTCATCAGTTTATCAGTTTATCTCGTCTATCAGTGTATCTTGTTTATCAGTTTATCTCGTATACCAGCTTCGTTCCTGCGTGACATTGTCGTCCAATCCCTTTGATGTTCGTGACATTGTCGTTCCATCCCTTTGATGTTCGTGACATTGTCGTTCCATCCCTTTGATGTTCGTGACATCAACAACGTAAACACTTCTCGGTCGTTTCTCTACAATAAGGCGTGGTGCGGACCTGGATGACGCTGTTGAGATGCCGGACGATGTCTCCGTAGTGGGTTCCCGTGAGCAGCGGGGCGACGCGGTGCGTGAGCTGCTGCGTGACGCCCTGAGGACACACGCCGTCGTACTGCAGGAACATCTGGACACAACTCACGAACCTGCATCCACAGAGGGTGAGGGTGAGGGTTAGGGTACCGATGAGCTGCTGGGATGAGGTGCTGCTACAGCCACGTGATGTGTGAGACGGACGCCTCCTACTGAGCGTTGCTGAGCAGGTAGAAGCTGAGCGGGTAGGTGGGGGGCAGGATGTTGTCCAGGAGATGCACCGCCGCTCTCAGGTGGCGAGACTGGATGAGAGTCTTCAGCAACTCGACTCCTTCAGTGCAAAAGTGTTCAAGACTAGAAGAACACAGGAAAAACATCTCAATTCAAAGTCCATGGAGAAATCAACCAGCGTGTGGGTACACACACACACACACACACACACACACACACACACCTACCTATGGCCCACTGTCGTCATGGCAATGGACAGGTAGCATCCAATAGGGATGCCTGCTTTTACCGCCCTGACAACAGAGTGCATGCTGGGGGAGTGGGTAAGCTCTGGAGGTGGGCTGGACGCCAGAGCGGGGACCGACCAGGCGCCTTTAGGGTTCTGAGCGTTGCCATGGAGTTTCAGCCTTAGCAACAGTTGCCAAGCCCATTGGCTGAAGGACGCTTCGGGAGACACGCCCAGACGGAGGACACTGGCCAGGTAGGACACCTGAAGGGGGAGGGGCAGAGCGAGAGATGAACAACGCGCCGTGCTGCATGGTTCACTCCACACCTGGGGGGGGGGGGGGGGGGGGGGGGCAGCACCTGCTTGAGTCCCTCTGAGATGAGGCCCGCGTACGGCTTGTCCGTGAGGTACTTCTGGTAGGCTTCAGCCACCAGCAGAGCCACGTCCCGGTGGAGCGACGCCGGCAGCGCCAAGCAGCCGTCCTGCAGGAGGAGACGGGTTCACCCACACGCTCCTGATCTCTGCACACGCACCCCCCCGCGGGTCGGTACCTGAGTGAAGCCCCAGTCGAGGCCCTCCAGGATGACGCACGCCAGCCGGTTCTCCACGGCGGGCAGCGAGTGCTGCAGCAGCCAGGCGCCGGCCACGCCGACCTCCTCCGGCCGCGGCCGCCACCGGCCCAACGGCAGCTCCTTGCACAGGTAGAGAGCCGCCTGGAACACACCAGGACCCAATGTTCACACGGACCGGACACCGGGGGCTGAACCACAGACACGATGCCCTGCCCTCAGAGAGGACACCGTGCAGAGACGTCTTCATGGAGGAACACCCACCATGCCCACCGTGTGGATGGTCTCCCTCAGCCTCTCCAGGAGCACAGAGATAACGAAGGGGTGGGCCGTTGCTATGGCAGCCAACAACTCCCTCCCCACCGTGGAGTACGTCTCTCTGGTCGTCTCGCTGACGTAAGACACCTGGAGGAAAGACGAGAGGCGTAAGAACAAGGTCCTGGAGGTCGTCCAACCAAGCTGGATTATATAATAATTCACAATAATCAATAATCAATAATCACATTCTTATTGCTAACTCTTCATCTTCACTCAGTAACTTCAAACATAGATTAGGGACCAGCCTTTTCATCATCTACATAGTGTTTTGTATTGTTGTTTGTTTTAGCACGTTAAATGTTATTCTTGTTTATTATCCACTACTTTAGGTGAGAACCTTGCATAAGCCCTTTGGGTTTCTTTTCTCACCTGCACTCATTTCTGTGTCTTTTAATAATGTAACATTTGTTACTTTATTTTGCGCGAATAAATAAATAAAACAAATCTTTTTTATAAAAGGTCCTCTAGACGAACACAGAGTACAGGATCTGAGTATTTAGTAGCGGTGTTCGACATCTTTACTGTTCACATCCCTCGTCAGGTGTGGTCCCTGGTCACTCATACCTGGTACATCAGCAGCGTGATGCTGGTGATGAAGGCGGGGTCAGAGTGCTGAGTGGGCGTGGCCATGTGAGCCAGCGCGGTGAGCAGAGCGACGCCGTCGGAGCTGTTCACCTCACAGAGCCAGCGCTCAAACCGCTCCTGGTGCTCCGGTTCTGCAGCGGACGAATACAAACGTAACATGAGGGCGGAAATATCGACATCAGGCCGGGAAGAACGGCGTGGTTCCCAACGCAGTCGATCTACAGAGTGTCCTGGGAATGGGGGGGGGCAGCTCGTACCTCTGAGCGCCTGGATGCAGGAGCGCGTGTCCGCGGCGCCGCCGAGCGCCCCCGGTTCGGCCGTCTCCGCGCGCTGCATCACGTAGAGGACCCTCCACAGCATCGGGCTGGACAGAGTCCCGTACGGCATCTCAGACATGAACACCCAGATCCCCAACCTGGGAGACAAGACAGACGGACTCTTATCAACAGACGACTCCCAGGAAGAGACAGATGCATCATTACCTTCTTTTAGAAAGATTAAAAAAGGTAAATGAAGATAAATCGTTTTCATTATGATTTTAAAGAATGATGAGGTTAACATATACAATTACCGTCACATTGAAGATGCAGAAGGTCATGTTTTGATCGCAGTGTATTTGTGTGCGTGTGTGTTATTCGCATAAGTAAAAAAGTATTAAACCGAATCGCATGACATTTGGTGGGATGATTGGTTATTATCCGGGGACCTTTTGATTATATGTTGGGATCGATCGGGTCAACGGTCAAGGTCATGAAAAGGTCAAAATCTTCTTTTAAGAATAGCACAGTAAATGTACATGTTCATAAACCAATGTCCAATCTTGTGATATGCGAAGGTGAGGAACCCTTCTAGTTTCATTTGTTATAATTTAGTTTAAAAAGATTAAAAAAAGTAACTGAAGATAAATCTTTTTCATTATGATTTTAAAGAATGTTTGTGTTAACATATATAATTTAGTATTGTATTTAAAAGCTGAAGAACTTGTCAGAATGGAAGCTTCCAGTCAGACGACGTGACGTCAGTATATCACCTGCGTGTCGGACCGTCAGTCAGATCTGAGCTCAGAGGTTGGAAGCGACATCGTTGTTTGACCGTGTTTTTGTAATTAATCTTATAGTTTATTTAATAAGGGACGGTGCACATTGATCAAAACATTTCAGTAAATGTGGCAGAGTTAGCCCAGAGGCTGTTTGTCATCTGTAGTCCCGCTGTAGTTCCCTCGTGTGAACATGGAACTACGTGTTCTAGTAAACCTTCTTTATGGATCTGCTACTCGTCTCCCTCGCGTGTCGATCAATAGTTTCTAAGACTGAACTCAGAAAGGTGGTGCAGAGACCCAGAACTAGACAGGGTGCCTCTACAGCAGTTCACATGGAGCCGTGAAGAGTCCCTCACCGCTTGTTTCTGAGTACGTGCCGCACGGCTCTCAGGAAGAGGTGGTCGTACTCCAGCTGCAGCTGCTCCAGAGGCAAGGAGTAGGCCTGAGAGCCACCAGCTCCACTCATGTACTGGGCCCAGTGGTCACTGACGTAGCACACCGTCATGCTGAGGGGGAGAGGAAGGTTTAATGATGACTGCTGACTGTATACAGGGTTCTTACACATTTTGACCAATGGATTTCATTACTTTTCTATGATTTTTCCAGGACTTTTAACCAAATTTCCATGACTAAACTGAAATCTCGGTATATGCATGAACATTTTAGAAAATGTTGCGTATCGAGAGCGTACGCCGGCTTATATTTTGAGCAACTTTCTTTAAAAAACATTAATTATTTCAAACTTTGCGTGAATGAACACGTGATTATATCACATTTACATGACTTTTCCCAAACTTTTCTGATTTAAGTTTTTTCCACGACTTTTCCAGGCCTGGAAATGACCATTTTAAAATTCCATGACTTCTCCATGTTTTCCATGAGCGTACGGACCCTGTGTAGTTTGACCGTGTCACCGGGGCACTGACCGCATGATGTGTCCGATGCGCTTCACCAGCTGTCGGTAGCGCGCTCTGTCGTAGGTCTGCAGGCCGAGAGCCAGAAGCTCGACCAGCGAGGAGGCGAAGGCAAACACACGCATCATCTTCTGACTGGAACAGGCCGTGGGTTGGTACACGCCTGGGAGGAGAGGGGCGTGTCAGTTCATTCAGTGAGCGATGCATTCGACCGGCGGCGGACAGCCTCTTCACCCTGCTCGCTCATCCCCAGCATGTGAGCGTAGAGCTGCTGGAACGGGAACTGGGCGAGCAGCGAGAGCAGGTCCTCCTCACAGAGCAGCAGCCAGCTGCTGTCCGGGTCCTCGTCCTGGACAGGAAAGAAACGCATTGGAGGCTGAATGACCGACACATGGAAAACCACAGGGATTCACGAGGAAGCAGGCTGACATTGCATGTGTACAGTGGGGGAAAAAGTATTTAGTCAGCCACCAATTGTGCTCCCACTTAAAAAGATGAGAGGAGAGACCTGCACCAGGGCCACATGTAGACCTGCATCAGGACCACATGTAGACCTGCACCAAGACCACATGTAGACCTGCACCAGGGCCACATGTAGACCTGCATCAGGACCACATGTAGACCTGCACCAGGGCCACATGTAGACCTGCATCAGGACCACATGTAGACCTGCACCAAGACCACATGTAGACCTGCACCAGGACCACATGTAGACCTGCACCAGGACCACATGTAGACCTGCACCAGGGCCACATGTAGACCTGCACCAGGACCACATGTAGACCTGCACCAGGGCCACATGTAGACCTGCACCAAGACCACATGTAGACCTGCACCAGGACCACATGTGCACCAGGCCATGTAGCCTGCATCAGGGCCACATGTAGGCCTGCACCAGGACCACATGTAGACCTGCACCAGGACCACATGTAGACCTGCACCAGGACCACATGTAGACCTGCACCAAGACCACATGTAGACCTGCACCAGGACCACATGTAGACCTGCACCAGGACCACATGTAGACCTGCACCAGGCTGGGGGGTCTGACTCTGCACTAGGTCAGCAGCTCGGTGTGAAGAAATCAACTGTAGGAGCAATTATTATAATTATTTCCCCCTCATGTTTCTCTCATAGTCGAGGTCTACCTATGATGACATCACAGCCTCTCTCATCTTTTTAAGTGGGAGAACTTTCACAATTGGTGGCTGACTAAATCCTTTTTCCCCCCACAACTGAATCATCCATCCTATGCACTCGGCCCGTCTCCACACACCTCCTCCCCCGCCTCATCGACGAGGGTCCAGTTCCCAGACTCGGGGCCGGAGGCCGCCGAGCTCTGGCTCTCACACGGCTTCAGGTGTCCCAGGAACTCTGCACGGTGTCTGAGTGAAACACAGACGCCCCGTTAGAGACGGGGTGTTGTGAGAGCCGAGGCGGCGTGCGGCTCACGCCGATCAGGAGCTGCAGGGGCTCGTATTTACCCTGAAGGCGACATCAGGACGGCCAGAGCTTGCATGAAGGGCAGCACGCCGCAGGTGTTCCCCCACACCTGGATCTGAGGCACACATTGGCAAGACGACTCCAGTCACTCTGTACAACCATCGCCACGACGACACTAGATGACGTCTCCGACTAACCTGAAGGAAGGGCGCGGCCCACTTTCCAACCCCGGCAGGACAGCAGAGGAGATGCCCCAGCAGGTACAGGTGCTCCCCTGAGCCCCCCACACGCAGCAGCACCGCCACCTGGAGGACGACCACAACCACGTCAGGAAAACACACAACGCCCGAGGGGACACGGGCAAGAAGGGGAGGCAGAGTGTGTGTGTGTGTGTGTGTGTGTGTGTGTGTGTGTGTGTGTGTGTGTACCAATCTCTCCAGCCAGTGATGGACGTCAGTCTGGAACTGCGTGTCGTCCAGGACTCTCCGGGTGAAGCTGAACAGGACGCTGATGGCCTCCTTCAAGGGGCCGCCGGAACAATCTGACCACAACAATACAGACGGTGGAGGGTCCATATGCACAACCCCACGAGCATCACGCTCAGAGGCGTGTTGCAACGGGCATGTTACGCCCACCCCGTGCAGAATCTCAGGGTTCTTACACATGTTGACCAGTGGATTTCCAGGACTTTTTCATGACTTTAAACCAAATGTCCATGACCAAACTGAAATCTCAGTTTATACATAAAAAGTGAGAACATTTAGTATTTAAACAATGTGAATACCAAAGTATACAGTATACATTTAATGAAACAAATGAATAAGAGACAGTATTTTATTTAAAGAATAAACATTTGCACACTTTCCAGATACGGTGCGTTCACTTGCAACGCGGGAAAAAAAGACGATTTCGCCGCCAGTAAGAGAGCCTACGCCGGCTTAGATTTCGAGTCTTTCTTTCTAAAACATATTAATTATTTCAAACTCGGCGTAAATGAACAAGTGAATATAACACATTTCCATGACTTTTCCAAAACTTTTGTGATTCAAGTTTTTTCCATGACTTTTCCAGGCCTGGAAATGACCATTTTAAAATTCCACGACTTTTCCAGGTTTTCCATGAGCGTACGAACCCTGAAATCTAGGCGCCTCTCACCTTTCAGTAGCCGGTGCAGGTACGACTCCACCTGCAGGCGCGACAGCAGAGCAGTGTAGGCGTGCAGCGCCACCTTCTGGTGGAGCAGCTCACGGCGGGCTTCCAGCAGCCGGCTCAGCTCCGCCAGGACGCTCTGCCCGAAGTCCGCCTGCTGGAAGCGGTGGTAGCCACACACCTTGGACTGGTCCGCACACACACCCTGCAGGGAGGGGGTACGTTGATGGTGACCAGGCAGCAGAGGAACATGACGTCATCGTTCTCTCCACACACGGTACTCCTGCGTTCTGCTCTCCCCACCTGGAGCGTGAGCTGCTCGTCCCTGAAGCTCCAGAGGCGGTTCTGAGTGCTCTTGCAGTCGGAGGACTGCGTGTGCAGCAGCGTGTGGGACTGGCTCAGCTGCCGGCGACAGCGCCAGTAGTTCTGCAGCAGCTCGGTCAGCTCGTGGCTCTCCTGCCGGGCCAGAGCACAGAACTGGGCGGCACACACCTCAACGCCCTCCAGCCACGCCCGCAGACCTCCAGCGGGCTCCCACACACTCAGCTGCTCCAGAGAGAAGGGCTGCAGAGAAACACAAGGAAGGCGTGACGAGGCGGCTTCACGCGTTCACACGCGATGATGATTTCATCACGTACTAAGTTAGAAATGTACTGACAGAAACGCTCATTTTCTGCTTGCAGAATCAGAAACTTCTTCTAAATCACTTCTTAAAACACATTTTTATAGAACAGCTTTTAAGTGATCTCGTCTTTTTAAGCAGAACTTTGGTCCCCCTATTTTGGTTTGTCTGTTTTTAATTTATTTGTAATTAATTTGCTTTTTAATTAATTTTTTTTTTTTTTATTTTAATATATACTCTTAAATATAATATTGTTTTTTTGTTTTGCTTTGACTCTGTGGAGCACTTTGTAAACATTGTTTTTAAATAAAGTTATTATTATTATTATTATTTAATGTAAGATTGCATTAGAAACTGAACGCATTTGACTACAAATCAGTTTATGACGTAATAATTAAGAATGAATTATTATAATGTGCTACCTTTTAGAGGTTGTCATATTGATTCAGAGGAACGACATTTGTAGGAGCCACAAGTGTGTTTTTAGTAAATTTAAGTTTCAGAATTGTTTATAAATTCATATTTAGAATTATGCTCACGGTGGAGGAACTAGAAGTTAAATATATTAAAAGATATTTATGTTAATGATGACGCTCGAGCCGGGCTATTTAATGACGTCATGACGGCAGCAGGTGGAAGAAAAGAGACGCATTAGACATGAGAGAGAGAGTATTTACACCATGTGACGTGAGATTGTTTTGAATGTTTAATATTTTGTATATTTTGTCTGCGTTTTTGCTGTTTGAATAAAATCTAAAGAAGGAAATGAACGTTCTGCTGTCACGACTCGTGAGAGGGAATTCAGTGTCTGCAGCTCTTTATCGGCTCAAGGAAACAACAACGACGGAGCGCCGCTACATCGATAACCTTCAGAACGGAGGTGTTGGACAACATAAACAAGGCCCTGCACATGCACACCTCCTGGTTACCGACCCACAGCTGTTCTCTAACGCATCGTTACCCCTCGGTCGATGACATTACCTTCATTTCTGGAGCCGTCTTGGGTAACTCTGGGTAGAGTTTGCTTCTAGAAAGTTCTACCACAGAATCCACAAGCTGCAGACTTGGGGGTGAAGACTCCTGCTCCGGCAGCGCCAGCACCGCCGGCCCCTTCTCCCTGTTCTGCACCTCTTCCTGGCAGAGCCTCATCCCAGGCCCCTCCTCCAGCGCGGGGAGCGAGGGGTACAGGGCGGGGTGCAGGGCGGAGTGCAGGGCGGGGTGCAGGGCGGGGGCGCTCGGGGCGCTGGCCATCTGAAACCCAATGGAAACCCACGGCCGAGTCCACGACCGCTCATCTTCTTCACACTCGGCGGTCTGCGCTGAGACTCTAAGCTCGGCCCCGCGAGCCGCCTCCTCTCCGGCCTCCTCTCCGGCCTCCTCTCCGGCCTCCTCTTCCTCGCGGTTCGACTCCGACGGTGCCGCCGTGTGCCGTGACGTCCGTGGCGGCGGTCGAGTCTCAGTTAACGCCGACGTGGATTCGGCGTGTGGCGAAGAGGTCAATAGCGTCTCAAGAGGAAGAACTGGAGGCCGCGCTGAGGCCTCAGGGGGACGCTCCGGCACCGGCTCCTCGTACGGCAAACTGAGGGGGACGTCGGTGAAGACGGCGGAGGCGGGGGGGGCCTCGATGGAGACGGGGGCCTCGCAGGCGGCCGCGGGAGCTGTGGCTCTCTGGTTTTCCTCCGCCTGCTTCTGCTTCCTGGCCAGCTGAAAACATCAAACAATCAGGGAAACAACAAGATGGACAAGTCGTAATGTGCAGCAGCTTCATGTGACGTGAGACTAAAGCACGAGGACTCAGGAGGCAGAACTAAAGCATCAGGACGTCCAGCCCAGTCATAAGCATTAGCTCCGTTGTGTTAAGCTTATTTATCTGTGGATGTTTGGTTTTGGTTTACATGTTTACAGCTTTTTAAGTTTCCTCCTAGTTCCTGAAGACATGTAAACAGGCCTCGGTTGTGAGGAGCAGCGTCTTTAGAACGGAGAGACTTTCAGCCTGCAGAGCGATCACTGTTGGAATAGACTTTCCACCTCAAACGAATATTAAATATATTTTTTTGTGTGTTTTTTTCTTGGGTTTATTTAATACGGGACATTAACAACATGTCAGTAAATGTGCCCGTTAGCCAAGAGGCTGTTTTTCATCTGTCGTCCCAAAGATGTGAAGAACAAGCTAAAGACACAAGATTACAAATACAAACTACAGACAGAATAACATGAGAGAACAATGTTAACATGAAGAGAAAACATCAGAGACACAAAGCAGACAGACGATGACATATATACTACAGACTAATGCCATATATACTACAGACTAATGACATATATACTACAGACTAATGACATATATACTACAGACTAATGACATATATACTACAGACTAATGACATATATACTACAGACTAATGACATACATACTACAGACTAATGACATATATACTACAGACTAATGACATATATACTACAGACTAATGACATATATACTACAGACTAATGCCATATATACTACAGACTAATGACATATATACTACAGACTAATGACATATATACTACAGACTAATGCCATATATACTACAGACTAATGACATACATACTACAGACTAATGACATATATACTACAGACTAATGACATATATAATACAGACTAATGACATATATAATACAGACTAATGACATACATACTACAGACTAATGACATATATACTACAGACTAATGACATATATACTACAGACTAATGACATATATACTACAGACTAATGACATATATACTACAGACTAATGACATATATACTACAGACTAATGACATATATACTACAGACTAATGACATATATAAACAGACAGACAACAACAACAGATAGACAGACAACAACAACAACAACAACAACAACAACAACAACAACAACAACAACAACAGACAGCCTGCTCACCTGGTGTGTCCCGCTGGTCTTTGCTCTGGTCTTCTTCGGTCTCGCAGCCTCCATCTTTAATGTTGTCTCTCTTCAACTTGTCCTCCTGAGACGTGCAGCTGACGTCACATGTCCTCGCGCGTCAACGAGACGCAAAACAAACAGCAGCTGGATTCGTGCGCGAGCTCTGCGCGCGATAAGCGGTGTCCGGCTGCGCTGAGCAGATAACTCCCGAGTCACGGCTCGTGAACACTTGGAGGGAGCTCTCCGCCGGAGGGCAGCGCGCTAACAGCGCTAACAGCGCTAACAGCGCTAACAGCGCTAACAACAGCGCTAACAGCTAGCATGAGCCGAGACGCGTCCAGAGGATCCATGTTCCTGAACCGAGCTGCTGCTGTGAGACTGCGTCGCCAACGTAAACAAGACGTCCAGAGGCTCAACTCTGCTCCCGCCACCAGCGGTCAGCTCGTTACTGTCACTTCTCTGCCGTATCTAATGTGTGTCCAGTTGTTAATCACGGGGTTGAAGTACGACGTGAACACGTCGCCGTCCGCCGCTCAGCTGTCGTTTGTTTTGTTTGTTTCAGGACTTTCGCAATCGCAATCACGTGACAACTCCACCTCTCTACGGAGAGTCAGAGAGACCAAACTTTGTATCATACGGGCTCCGAACAACGTAAACACAACCGAGACCACGCCGGCTGAGAGGCTGGAGACTTTTCTGTTTGCTGTTGACTTCAACTCAACCAGATTCAAGGATATCAACCAATCCTGCATCTCAATACTGCATCTTATCTATTCATTTGACTGCACATTTTAATCTATTTATTGCACGTTTTATGTGTTATTTGTTTTTTAAATGAATGTTCTTTTTGTTTTCTTTTTCCTTATGTTTTGATGCTTTTTATGGATTAATGTAAAGTACTTTGAATTGAAATGTGCTCTAAAAATAAACTTGCCTTGCCTTGTAGTGGTTCCCGAAATGTGTTTATATAATATTTGTATTGGTACAGACAACAGTAGAGTATGAGGTTAATTCAGCATTGTTTTCATTACTCAAAATCATCGTCAAATGAGATGCCCCTCGTCTTCCTCAAGTGGGATGGGTGGGTCGGTTAGTCAAATGTAAAACGTGTCTTTATTATTCAGATATCTTTTCCAAGTGAAAGTTAACATCACGACATGTCTTCCACACAAATAAACAGCCCTCCCCACCGCAGAGCTGGTGGGATGAACCGCGAAAGATAATCCATCTGGTGTCAGGATTGTTTACTTTGATCTCAACGAAGAGGATTGTACAAGAAAAGTAACTAAACTTAAAAAAAGTAACCTTACATTGCAATTAATAATTGCTCAACCGTGTCGACTGTAATAGACTTTAACCTCTTCCAGCAGTGTTCGTATGAAAGCATAGATGAGTCACAGACAAACACATTTATTTACACTTGTATCCTACAATGATGAAAGGAAAGAGATAATTCCCTTTAAGTTTCCCTCTCACTCTTGTCCCAACCAAAGATAATTGAATGTTCTAAGCCTGTGGACATTTGATCACAAGGAACATATTAAGCATTAGTTCTTATAATTAGAGCTGCTGTTGACGTGACCGGCCATCCAAATCTATTTGATACGAACCAGATTGTTTTCCAATCCAGCTGCGATGACATTATCAAATAAATGTGTTTCACAACTCTAACAAACACTCATTCATGGCATCCAGTCGTCACGTCATGCAACACGACACACAGTCTCTCGAGTCATTTTAATTTAGGAACCGACACGCCAGATGAGCCGCTTGTACAGATGAAGCAGTTCAGAGGCTAAATAAACACTTTAAATCCTGCATTTTAAGTTACAGGTGACATTGAGTATCCTAATAAACTAACAAAAAGAAAAGACAACATTATGTAACATGCAGAAAAGCTGCTCTTTGTACAAACAATTATAAACTGTCATGGCAGTTCAGCTCCATCCTGACGGTGACCTGTGATCGTGTGTTTGATGTTTGTCTTGTTCAGGTTGAACAGACCGTCAGCGGGGAGGCGCTCTGCTCTGGGCTTTTGTCTCGGAACTTCCTGTTTTATTTTGAAGCCTGACTCCTCTTCTCGTTTCAGGTCACTTGCTCTTCCTCATGTGTCACCGGTGTGACGGTCCCCCCTGACCTCTGATGGTCTCCCCTGACCTCTGACCCCTGATGGTCTCCCCTGACCTCTGACCCCTGATGGTCCCACCTGACCTCTGATGGTCCCACCTGACCCCTGATGGTCTCCCCTGACCTCTGACCCCTTGAGACTTTTCCTTTGTAAAGTTTCCAGTTGAGCTCCGTTTTGTTTTATTCGTCCTCCCTTTGGAGTGACTTTGTGTTTAGATTAGATCGTCATCATCAGGAAGTTTTTCTTTCGTGAGTTATCTTGCCAGACCGTAGTGATTCAGAGAGTTCTTTCACAGCCATTTATGTGTCTCTCCTCAAAGAGGATCTGAACTCAATAAAGTGGCTTTAGGTTCTGTCCTCTGCATCCGAGTCCTCCTGTGAGTCCAGGCCTGACCAAAACATGACACACATGTTTAAACTCTATGATCATTTTATATTTAATACGCTGATAACGTTATTTCTATACTATTTAATACATTATTGTTTCTCTGGTGGTTACAGACTCTGATGTCTTTACAGAAAATTCCACAGTTTTACCAAAGAGACGTGAAACCTCCAGCAGCAGTTTCACCTCATTCACACACGTGTTAGTGTCTGTCTTCTTATTTCTACCTTCTGCTTCAATCTCCAAGACGAGGCCCACGAGTCCACCGTGAGCTTTAGGACCCATAGGAGGCCGTGTGTTTGCCTGAGCTGCGGCGGGCCGCTTGCTTTGTGTTCCTGTGGAGGGTCGGTGAAGGACTGCGTGGGGGGGTCACCTGGCCGTCTGCCTCCTGGCTGTAGAAGGTCTGCAGAGGAAGCTGCTCTTGCTTGTGCGAGCGACTCGGCGCCTCGCTGAAGGCGTCGGGCGCGTGGCGGATGTACGCCTGGCTCAGAGCCAGACGGAGGATCTCCGTCTTCTCCTTGTAGAAGCGCAGCTCGATGCCCCCGCGGCGAGCCAGCGCCAGCTCCCTCTGCACCGCCTGCAGCTCCTCCCCGAGGCGCCCCGGGGACCTCTGCTCCCGACCCAGCCAATCCAGAGCCATGCTGCTGCGTATGTACTCATCGAAGCCTCGCTCAGAGTAATAGGAGATCACGCTCTGAGGGGGAGCAGAGAACACAGGCGATCACCGGGATGGAGCGGCAGAGGTCGTGATGCTGAAACCAGGGAGGAGGTACGGCCTCGGAGAGCTGTACCTGTCGGGAGCAGCGCCTCTCCCTCAGAGCCTTCAGGGTCCCGTTCCACTGCAACAACTGGAAGATCGTCATCATCTCCTGTAGAGAGAGGGAGAGAGAGAGAGAGAGAGAGAATTAATCCCATGAGTAATGACTTGAATAACCAACCCAAACATCCAGCTCTGCACACAGGTCTGATAAAGATAACATACTATGGAGGTGTTTCTGGAGCTCACACCAAAGCTGTGGCTGATTGTTTGAGAGGATTGTGTACATCTGTGCAGCCGGTAGGTCTCTCTCCGTGTGAATCTGTCTCCCTGAGCAGCCGCCGTGTGTTCAGAGCGAGAGGCATCGTGTTCCTCAGAGCGAGGCTCTTCAGGAGCTGAAACTGAGCGGATGAGACCCAGAAGGAGACGCGACACCGGTGGTCTGGGGGTGACGTCACGTTGCATCTGCAGGACCGGTTTAGATAACTCCTCCTGGACGGACGGCCTGCACAGAGCCTCTGAAGAAGATGCTGAGTGTGCAGAGATGTGAATGTGTGTGAAGACATGTCCTTGTGTGTGTGTGTGTGTGTGTGTGTGTGTGTATGTACAGGTGCTCACACATCGAGGTGTGTGTATTACTTGGTAGTTCCTTAGCAGGGAGGATAATGGACCCGTTGCCCCTGCTAACAACCCTTATACAGCAGACGTGTATTTACATAAAGGTATAAATATTAGATGTTACCGTGACGCCCTGCCGGTCCGGCTGGGAGGGAGACGGCAATAAAAGAGCAAAGCCCTCCTAGGGGGGCAATGAGGAGCATGGAGGTGGAATGACCCCCAGTGGTTGTGATGCTGGTCATGTTTGTCTTTATAAGTCCCATTAGTGTCAAATCATTCTGCTTCAATGGAGGTCCAGTTATAGAGACGCCATGTAAGATCCCTTAAGAGCAAAGCAGCCCTTTGCAAAACACGAATCCTTTGAAGTAAATAGATATTTCTTGAGATTACCACATGCTTTATGAGCACGGCTAGAGGAACAATAGCTTTGGGCTTAGAATAGAATAGAATAGAATAGTACTTTATTAATCCCCAAGGGGAAATTTGCGGACAGAGTAGCACCAATAAACATTACACTAAAACACAATAATACAATATACATATAAGAATAAGAATAAGGCTTCTTGTGTTACCTGGAACTGCAGCATCGTCTTCCCCAGGTGGGCGTGCAGCAGCACACTGTAGGCCCCGATGCTGGTGCTGGAGTCACGAGCATCGTCCACCGAGACCTTCAGGACAGGCAGGTCAACATTCAGGCTGCAGCTACAGGATCACGTTATATTTAATACGCTGATAACACTATTTATATACTATTTAACACCATTAATGTTTCTCTCGTGGTTACAGAACTCTGATGTCTTTACAGAAAAGTACAAGAAGAAAATTCCACAGTTTTAGTCAAAGGTCAAAGGTCAGGGATGTCTATGTGTACAGATTGTAAAGCACTCTGAGACACATTTGAAATTTGTGAAAATGGGCTAAACAAATAAACTGAATTGAATTGCTTGTGCGTGTGACTCGCTGCCAGGTGTGTGTGTGTGTGTGTGTGTGTAACCGGTTCACACTCACAGCGCTGTCTGCGGCCGCCTGCTGCAGACTGTGGGCGATGAACTGAGCGTCGATGCGTCGACACGGCAGCTCGTTCACCAGCGAGTTCATCAGCGCCACGCGGGCCGCGTCCCTCCGGGCTTCTGCCAGAGTGTCGCACACCTGAAGACGAGGAGGCGCACACACGGCGTCAGGGAGGAGGGGACAAGAAGAGGAACGTCGCCGGTCCAAACGGAAGCTTCTGGGCCTGCTGATGTGAGCCGAGGGTCTTTAAACCGGCGCCTGCTCTTAGTCAAGTTCTGATTTCACACTTCATTAGAGCTAATCATGGGATCAGACCTCAGCTCCTCAATGAGATTAGAACATAAGTTAGGGTGACCAGACGTCCTCTTTCCCCGGACATGTCCTCTTTTTGAGACCTAAACAAAGCGTCCGGCAGGGATTCCAAAAAGCGTCCAGGATTTAGCTTGGTGGGATGTTTGTGTTCCTCTGGGTCTTGGAGTTTTGTGAATGGTATCTCCCTTACGTTCCACTGAGAGAGGACCGTCATTGGTCCAGCCATCTCAGTGTTGCCAGATGCACCATCATTTTGGAAATGGTATCACAACATATTATTATTTTATTATTCTGCTATGAAGGAGCAGACGAGAAGAACACGACAAAACCTTCTGGAAAATGATGGCATCACAATTTTCAATAAACCCCAAATAGAAATAATATATATATTTATTATATATATTAGTTTTTTCTGTTTTGTTTTTTACAAGTTTTGTCTAAGTCCTAAACTAATGATTTTGCAGCCGGGCTCTACAATTTGGGTCCAAACAACTAAACTAACCGTGGTACATGGATGAAACTCACACGTGTTATGCTTGAATGGTTGTGCTAAGTGATTACATGCGTGTTGTTTGTAGAGGGATTAGTAAACTGAGTGAAATTAGGCACAATGTTTGATAATAAGGTTCCTGTAGAAACTAAAATTGAAATGAATGGAGCATATTTGGACATTTGCACCTCTGCAGCAACAATACTTAGTGTATTTTATTTAAAAATAAGGCAATACAGCTTAGGACTTTAATTATAATGTTGTTACAGTGTTGTATAACACTATACAGTGATTCAGAGGGAATGTTAACCCATTTCTAGAAATATTCAAATAGTAAATGAGTGATGTTTGTCAGATTATGACCTTATAACAGTTGTTTTATTGCATGTGTGTAATGTTTTAGGAAGTGCTGCTGCTGCTGTTCCTGGAGAGGAGGCAGCCTGCAGTGGAGGAGCTCCAGGACAGGAACAGATGGGCACCATGAAGTCCAAGAGGAGCTACATGGACTGTTCTCCTCCTGAGGTCTGACATATTTCAGATTCAAGGTCTTTATGGCTGCCGGCAGACAGATCGAGCTCCAGTATTGCAAATACAGATTTAACCATTTCAATTTGGTGAGTACACTAGTCTGATTTTAATTTGTTTTGAACCCACATACACTTTGATAATGTTGTGTCAGGGGCATCCGCTCCATATGATGCATTCTTTTTGCTGTGTATTTAATTGGGCATATATAGGCTACTGATTTCCTGTAGGAAGCTCTTAAGCTAAATTGATTTATAATGCAGCATGTTGATTGTATGAATGTGTTACATGTAATATGAATATTCATTGGGTTTAAAACCATACAGATTTTTAAATGCGGATAACAGTATTGTTCATATTTGTCCCTGCAGGAGATGACCAGTGTGCTTGAATACAGGTGGCCTGCTGCACACGATAAAGACGCTGCACACAAGTCCCCAAAAGACTGAATCCCTTTAGAAATGCTTTACTTGTTGAGCCTTTAAATGTAAACCAAATGTTTGTTTTTATTTATGCTTTTAAAACATTCATTTAATGAATTACACAAATGTTCTGCCTTGTGGCACTCGGCACTTTTCATCTCAATGGTCAGTTTGTGAACACCTCAATGTATTAAACAAATACAAATACTGTGAGACTATTCTGTTACACACACACACACACACACACACACACACACACACGTGTAGAATCACACAACGTTGTGTTGTAGAGGGGAGCAC
Source organism: Liparis tanakae (assembly GCA_036178185.1). NCBI lineage: Eukaryota > Metazoa > Chordata > Actinopteri > Perciformes > Liparidae > Liparis > Liparis tanakae. Next base: position 26,182,465 of record CM070094.1, on the reverse strand, counting down.
GCCAACGTCCTATGCAATTATTCAGTCTCACAAAATACTGCATAGTGTCCTCCTCTTTGGTGTTCTGGATATGGTCACCCTACATAAGAGGCATTCACAGATATCCAATCACATGCCGTCTCTGAGCTGGGGGCCGCAGTCTGGGCCCCATGAGTCTCTTGAGAGGCTTTATTGGATTACACAATATGAATTTAAATACACCTTAAAAGAGTATGTGACTGAGTGTTTATTCCTTCTAAATGACCTTCAAGTGTTGTAAGCTCGTACCTCGGATAGGGAAGTTAATGTGAGACAACGAATACTTTTGGTCAGAAAACAGTTATTTTATAATGTAGTTTAGATAATTTGTGCTGCTGCAGCTAAATGAAGAAAAGCAATCGCAGATCAAACACTGTTATTACTATGTATGGACGTTTGAAATACTAGTTCATTTGAATATACAGCCACACTAACTGTTTATAGTATAACAAGCTAAGTGTTTTTAATTACATTTACAACTGGGGTGTTGACGCTCTGCAACTTTCACCAGCAAGAGAGAAACAACACCTGCAGCGTGTTCCTTCACAATACTTCAGAATATGCCGACGACCAACTACGCCACGGCCCTGCTGAGACTCCGCCCACTCCTCCTCTCTACCTCCACCTGATGCATCATGGAGGTCTGGATGGTGGAGTATGCCGACTACCAACTCTTCATCATCTCCTCTTCATGGTGTTGTTCCTGTGTTTTAATGTGTGATGATTCCTTCTGGTCACATGACCTCTATGACACCTGTCCACCTGGAGAGGATCCTCCTCTGTTCTCTCCTCAAGGGTTCTCACCTTTTACCCTGAAGGCTTGTTTGGGAGTTGTTCCTGATCCCATGTGAGGTCAAAGGTCAAAGGTCAGGGAGGTATATGTGTTCAGATTGTAAAGCTCTCTGAGGGGAGTTTGTAACTTGTGAAAATGGGCTCTACAAATAAATTGAGCTGGTGGGTCGTTGTCGCGGGTCACGTGACTCCGCGTGGAGCTCCTCCCCCGCGGCACAGACGGTAAACTCACCTTGTAGTTGCCGAAGCAGCTTCCTCCTGGCAGCGTGACGTAGCAGACGTGCGGCGGCCCGGGGGCCGGGGCCGACTCGTACAGCAGGAGGCTCTCTGCACCGGGGGATCCACCGGAGGAGCCGCTCGGCGGGCCGCTCCGCCGCTGCTCCCAGAAGTTGTGGAGCATGGCCACGACGTTCACTGCAACATGGAGTACAGACACACAGCCGTGAGGACAGACACCTTCATGTGTGAGACATCTCTAGAACTCTCCTGTGTTCTCATCACGTGTTTCTTTGATCTCGCTCTGAGTGAACCTGTCAGAATATGTGTCAAAGTTAACGGAAATATGAAAGGAAAACATCTGTGCATCAGCTTTTCCAGACAGTGCATATTTAAGTAGAATCATTTTTAACACTTTGAGCTTCTTCTGACCCTGGGATAGGTTTAAATGTTTCCTGCGTCCTTCTTCTCCTCTTTCTGATGGACAACTTTTAAAGAAGCATAACAAAGTAATGAGAAAACAATCGGTTACGACAGTTATAACTGTTTAGAAAAAATCTAAAAGCAAAAAGATAAGTCCATTCCCTGTTGAGAGCCACTTTACAGCTCCTCCGGTACTCACAGTCTTTGGTGTTGGGGTCCGCCTCGTTCTGGGACAGGTACGACATGATGCTCTCCTCCACCTCCGCCTCACTCATCTTTACTCAGTTTACTGCCACAGCTTCCTCAAATATAGTCAGTCCACTTTCTTCTCATCAGGATGATCCATCAAAGCAGACAACGTGCCGTTAGAAGGAGCAACCGGCGGCGCTCCGGATGGGAACGTCACAGGAATGAGCTGAGACGTGAAAGACCCTCTTTGCTCCACCTCCCTCCCGTCTCCTCCGCCCTGTGTGAACATCCCACCAGGGCTGCTTAAAAGAAAAAGCGGACCACCTTTGTCACCCTCGCTGCCAATTAGCTCAGAGGGCCCCTCACTCTACACACACACACACACACACACACACACACACACACACACACACAGAGGTGCAGAGCTGGAATGCTGGCCCCTCCCCACGGCCGTGCAGCTGGCTAATCCCTGAACAGAGCTGGAGCGTTAGAGACCAGCACAACGTTGCCAAGTTAAACCACAGATGGCCCGATGCGCCAACTCAAGGAACAGGGATAATATGAATTTGGGGAAGGTTTATTACTGAATGCTTCACATACCCTCAGTGCCCACCGTGTTGGGGACCCTTCTACCCAACATGCAGTGCTCACGATGTGTGGGCGTGGGATACTTTGACTTCACACACTAATGTGGGACCGTGGAGCCTGGGGCCTGAGCTCCATTCAACCTCTTCAATATGAATGCCCATTGTTCAAGTCTGAATTCACTCTGAAAGCCTCTTACATATAAATGAACCAAATTCTGAGGAAGAAGTGGTTTCCTAGCTCCTGAGTCCTCTTCTTCTACATATTAGGCCCCGAGTTCAGTCCGCGTCGGTGTTGGGAGAGTTCCAGTTCACGCTGGATGTGTCGGTGTTGTGCAGCACGGACGCTCCCACATGCCTTTACCACGCTCTGCGCTTCTGATTGGTTGCTGGAAAGGTGGAGATAGAAATCTATTCAAGCTTCAATAATAGTTTGGAGATCTGAATAGACTGAGAATAAACACAAGCTTTTTATTAACTCTCATTCGGTTTGATTCTTACTCTCTAATTAGTCTCTTAGGAAGCCAGATACACAAAATCAACCTGAAACTAAACTAATTTAAAAAAAACATTACTTCATAGATTTCCATCTTTTGTTTCCACCATGAAGTTAATAATCCAGCATAAACTAAACAGAATATGCTCACTTGTCTACCAAGCAAGTTTAGCACAAGTGCATTTGACTCCCCCCCCCCCCCCTCATTTCTTAAAACTATTTTGAATAAACACAGAAAAACACTCATTAGTAATCTAAAAAAGGTTTATTCATCACTCATGCAGCTTCACTATAAGGAGTCGGTGTTTAAATGACACTGAATAGTCTCATCTGGTCCTCTGTGTATTTCACAGAGCAACTCCTGCAACGCTTCTTCAGAATGTTTCCATCAACGGACGTGTTTTAACTCTTCATGTGAACTAGAGCAGCGGGAGGACATAGTATCCATGGCAACCAGAACCAACCAACACGCCGTCCACCCGGCCGTCATCCCCAGAAGGAGCCGCAGTCCAGGCTGGACTTGATGTTGCTCTGGTTCTCCCGGCGCGTGTCGGTCACCAGGTTGGCTTCTCCTTTGTGCAGACGCCTCCTCTGCGCCGCCTTCTGCTGCTTGCTGAGCTGCATCCGGATCTTCTGACGGACGACCTCCTGCAGGGCGGAGACCACAGGCGTTACTACGGAGGAGCGGACGACCGACAGCCTGCGGACACGGAGCTTCTGCTTCTAGCCGACTGAGAGTCACATTGGTTCACAAAGTGAAGAATTTGAACACCAATTGAAACGCCATGTGAAAGCTCTTCAGCAGCACCTACAGGACACCCAGTTCCTTTCAGAACTGAATTATTAGGATGGCTACGTATTCAATTCAAGTCAGTTTATCTGTAGAGCCCATTTTCACTAATTATAAATCCCCTCAGAGGCTTTACAACCTGACCTTTGACCTCACATGGGGTCAGGAACAACTCCCAAACAAGCCTTCAGGGTAAAAGGTGAGAACCCTTGAGGAGAGAAGAGGAGGATCCTCTCCAGGTGGACAGGTGTCATAGAGGTCATGTGACCAGAAGGAATCATCACACATTAAAACACAGGAACAACACCATGAAGAGGAGATGATGAAGAGTTGGTAGTCGGCATATTACACCATCCAGACCTCCACCCTCCCTGAAGTGTATAAACTTTCAAGTGACCACACCCCAGAGTGACTGTATTTTATTATGACCCTGTATTAGTGTGTGTGGCGCCGTCACCTTCACGCTTGAATAATACACCTCACTGCCGACAGCTGTGTGTGTGTGTGTGTGTGTGTGTGTGTGTGTGTGTGTGTGTGTGTCCCTCACCGGTGGTATCGTGGAGCAGCCCCCGGTGCTGCCCACCGTCCCCTCGCTGTCGGTCCTCGTCCTCCTGTGGAGACCGTCCGAGTCTCTGAGGGAGAACAAACAAACAACACCATCGATATCAAGGCAAAACCGAACCAGTGAATCACTGAAAAATCTACATGTTAACGTCACGCTTAGTTTTATGCTAAGGATGCCATGTTTTATTCTCTGGGTTATGGACCAGCTGCGTGTGGCGCTCAGCCTTCATGTCATCTCTTCACATGAGCACTGAGTTTACCTGAAGGGTTTGAACTCCTTGTTGGCGGTGGAGAGGTCTGCCAGCTCCAGACACTCATCCTTTGCCTCATGCAGCTCTTCCTCCAGGTTCTTATCTGGCTCTTCATCACTTCTTGCAGGAGATGTCGTCTCAATCTCTTTGTGTTCTTCCCCTTCTTCACTCTTGCTCTCCTCAGTTTGGATGTCTGCAGGCGAGTCGTTGACTTTCAGACCTTCTAGTTCCAGCAGTGCATGCTTATATTCCTCCAAGTGCACACTCTCGTCATCCGTTTCCTCCTCCTCCTCCTCTTCCTCCTCTTCATCATCATCGTCCTCATCATCATCATCATCTTCCTCCTCGGGTCCAGCTGGGTGCAGCAATGCAGCGTCTCTCTCCAGGTCTTTGGTGAAGCCGCTCGCGAAGACGTTGACATCCAGAGAACAAGAGCGCCTGTAGGAACAGTCAGTGGCAACAGAAGATCCTTTAAGACTTGCTTTTCACCTCGAAATAACAAAAGGATCAAACTGTAATCGTCATAAACACGTAAACAACATTACAGTAAATACAATCCTTTTGTGTAACTGTATAAAAGAGCAACCGTCTGTCGGGGGAACTTGGCTCTGCGTACATACTTGACGTCTTTGAAGGTGGGAAACAGCTCGCTCTCGTATTGGTATCGCCTGGCAAAGAAATCTCTGATACATTTCACATCTCTGTCAAAATACCTGGAAGCAAAGTTATGAAAAGTGAACAACGGAGAAATCTTTGACCGCTTTAATAATCCACAGAGTTTGTTAATTCTCAATGTTATAAGGGAGAGCCCGACCATTCGGCATTAAGGTGCGAGGTGGACACCATCTGAGGGAAGTCGATCATGGTGATGTGATCCTGGTCGTCCAGCATGAGGTTGAACTCGTTGAAGTCCCCGTGGATCAGGCCGTGATTGGCCAGTTTGACGATGAGCTCCATGAACTCGTTGAACAAGGCAGGTGGGTCCTGCAGCCCGTGCACCTGACACCTGAAAGACAACAATACACAGTGTTGAAACTAAAAACACATCTTTAGACTAAACCTGGATTAAAACACAGATCTAGACTTCAGTGGCTCTTAAATATCTTATTGTGGTACTTTTGTAGTTCCACTATCTTGAAGAAATGTTACTTCCTGTATTCTTGTTGTTCCGAGTTTGTTCTCTTGGTTGATGTGGTTCATGTTATTGTAAGTCTCTTTGGATAAAAGCGTCTGCTACATGACACGTGATGCCGTCACTAAAGTAATACATAAAGCACGAAGGAAGGCTGGCTGACATACAAAGGGTATCCGTTGATGAGCTCCATCACAACGGCGTGTCTGTTATAGTCCACCGGTTTGGGAACAGGAAAGCCTCGATCATACAACGCCTGAAACATATGAAGACATTTTAGTCATTATTTCCCACATTCTCTTTCCAGTCTACATAACATGTACATAACTTTCTGATGAGGTCCATTACCTTCATGTAGGCAAACTCCTTCATGGCCGAGAGGCGAGAGAGATACAGCCAGGACATGTTCTTCCTGTGTTTGTGGTAATCTCTCTTGTTCTTCAGGTTCCTGAAGGAGGTGCGACCCAGTCGGTGAAGCTTCAGCGCGTACTGCTCGTCGTTTGGACTCGCCACGATGTAGATGTCTACAGGAAGGGGGATACAAATGTGTACATGAACAGGAGTTTCTGACAGTGTCCAAGCAGTCAGGGAAACTGACAGAAGAATACGATGTCAACATATGGGGGAACATTACATACACTACCGGGAGTTACAAGAAGTAAAGTATTTCTTTAAAGTTATTATGGGTAACAATGTACATACTCATTTGTAGAATTTTATTATTATTTATATATACACACACTACTGTTCAAAAGTATGGGGTCACTTAGAAAAAGAACACTGTTTTTTCCAATGAAAATGAATCACAAATCCTCTCTCTACATAGTTAATGTGTAAATGACTATTCTCTGTGTTTAGTGAAGTCTCTACAGAGGTGTGTAGAGACCCATCTCCATGTTCTAGTGCTACATTGTGTTATCGCCTTAGAAGACGAGCAGAGGGGTAGAAAACCCTTTAAACACTTTTTTTTACAACTTTTTATTTTTCATTTTCCACAAACAGATTATTCCTTGACATTGAAACCCTTTTTATGAGCGCAGCTGAAAACAGTTATGCTGGTGAGAGAAGCTCTAGAACTGGCCCTCCTTTAAGCCACAAGTTTGAAGAACATTAATATTTACAATTAAAATCATTATTTCTAACCTCGTCAATGTCTTGACTAGATGTTGTATTAATCTTGTATTCATTTAATAAATAAAAGTGTGAGTCTTCATGGAAGGCGGGAAATTGAACTTTTGAACGGTCGTGTATTTATATAAACATTGTAATGCTTTGATTTCTTTTGAAGTGTTCGGGCTACTCTTTACAAACTCAGTCTAACTATTCAACACGCTGCATCTGATCCATCGATGTGGATGAAACGCCACACGCCAGCCGAGCGGCGCCCGCGTGAACGCCAGCAGCCTGAACGCCAGCAGCCTGAACTCCGGCGCTCACCCGACTCTTTGCCCACGCCGATCTGGTTGCCGACGGAAATGAGAACTTCTCTGGAGCAGAAGGTCTTCAGGGCCAGGTAGTCGTATCCCCCGTTGTTCAGCCGGTAACCCTGAATAGCTGGAACAACAGACACGCTGCGTTAGGGTGATGACCTCAACGCCCCCTGTCCCCCAGGTGAGCCTCAGCTCCTGTGTGTGTGTGTGTGTGGTCTCACCCTTGGAGCGCTCGTAGGCCACCAGTGTGTGTGTGTGTGTGTGTGTGTGTGCGTGTGTGTGTGTGTGTGCGTGTGCGTGTGTGGTCTCACCCTTGGAGCGCTCGTAGGCCACCAGTGTGTGTGTGTGTGTGTGTGTGTGTGTGTGTGTGCGTGTGCGTGTGTGGTCTCACCCTTGGAGTGCTCGTAGGCCACCAGTGTGTGTGTGTGTGTGTGTGTGTGTGTGCGTGTGTGGTCTCACCCTTGGAGCGCTCGTAGGCCACCAGTGTGTGTGTGTGTGTGTGTGTGTGCGTGCGTGTGCGTGTGCGTGTGTGGTCTCACCCTTGGAGCTCTCGTAGGCCACCAGTGTGTGTGTGTGTGTGTGCGTGTGTGTGGTCTCACCCTTGGAGCGCTCGTAGGCCACCAGTATGTGTGTGTGTGTGTGTGCGTGTGCGTGTGTGGTCTCACCCTTGGAGCTCTCGTAGGCCACCAGTGTGTGTGTGTGTGTGTGCGTGTGCGTGTGTGTGTGTGGTCTCACCCTTGGAGCGCTCGTAGGCCACCAGTATGTGTGCGTGTGTGTGTGTGTGTGTGTGCGTGTGTGGTCTCACCCTTGGAGCGCTCGTAGGCCACCAGTATGTGTGCGTGTGCGTGTGCGTGTGCGTGTGTGGTCTCACCCTTGGAGCGCTCGTAGGCCACCAGCTTGTGCTTGACGAGCTCCCTGAGGATCTTGTTGCAGCCGCCGTGCTTGAGGCTGGCGATGGAGGCCAGGAGGCTCACGGGGACGATCTCATGGTTCTTCATTCCCATCTCCACCTGAGAGACGACAACAACAGACACGCAGGTCAACAACCGACCAGCAGAGGCAAGACACACAGAGACATGACAACAGACACGCAGGTAGACAACCGACCAGCAGAGGCAAGACACACAGAGACATGACAACAGACACGCAGGTAGACAACCGACCAGCAGAGGCAAGACACACAGAGACATGACAACAGACAGAGAGAGACCTGGCAACAGACATACAATAACAGACAGACAGCAACAGACAGTCAACAACAGACAGACAAAGTGAAGTCAGGACCGATGGAGGTCGGAGTCGTTACAGTCCAGTCTGGCGGAGCTGGTAGTAATGTAACATTTACTCAGCTTTAAGAGTTGAATGCTCATAGATCACTGATAGATACTAGGACGCGGTTGTTAGCTCGCGACGGGGTGGTCCATAGGGTTGTTTGGTTAGCTTAGCATAGCCGCTGAGCCGCGCGGACCGGAGGTCGCTACTCACCGCGGTCAGGACCCGGAAGTCATCTCGAGATAAGTATCTCAACACCACGACGTTCAGCTTCCCCATGTTTCAACCAGAGGACGACCGCAAGGTGAGTTTCTGTTCCTATCTCGTCCACATTTCTAGTAAACACACGTGCAGGTCGGAAGTGAAGAAGAACGGAATGTCGTCACTTCCAGTATACGAGTTGGACGTCATCATAACGCGCCAGCACCAGATCTCTATACAGGTGTTCTGTCATTTTTTGCTGCCTTGTCAGAATGTGCTACCCGCTGCATAAACTGATAGGTGTGTATCGATTCATGCTACCCTATCTGATAGGATGTTATTGTACTATCACAATATGCTTTTCTTTCAAAGTTCAATGTTTCACTTTTCACTGTTAAAGTGTTTATCTTCAAAATACCCTAATAATAAACCAGTGCTTTATTATGATAATGTGAACAAACTCATGTTTACAATAATTTGTTGACACAAAAGAAATAGCAACTGCTTATCACTCATTATTCTACATGTCATTACTACATAGTATTACTACCTGTACAATATACATGCTGAATGTACTTTTAACTAGGGAAATAATCGGGATTTTGAGGAGTCACTCCCCATTATCAAACGTGCATCGACAGGGTGGCAAAACATTATGGGCGTGTCAAAAAAAACACCTGAACAATTCAACATCATTCTACATGATAACAAAGAAAAGCTTGAGGACATATAAGCCTCATAGTGGTGGGACATTCAATGTTCATCAATCATGCATATATCTATCTATATCTATATAGGAGTATTTTTTATTTGGGGTTTAATGAAAATTGTGATGCCATCATTTTCCAGAAGGTTTTGTGGCGTTCTTCTCGTCTGCTCTCCGAAAGGCCTTCATAGTAGAATAATAAAATAATAATATGTTGTGATACCATTTCCAAAATGATCGTGCATCTGGCAACACTGAGATGGCTGGACCAATGACGGTCCTCTCTCAGTGGAACGTAAGGGAGATACCATTCACAAAACTCCAAGACCCAGAGGAACACAAACATCCCACCAAGCTAAATCCTGGACGCTTTTTGGAATCCCTGCCGGACGCTTTGTTTAGGTCTCAAAAAGAGGACATGTCCGGGGAAAGAGGATGTCTGGTCACCCTAGTATACTGGATATTCATTACTGATATCTGCAACAGCACTTTGCCCAAAGCTCTATTTTAAGATATATGTAAGCAAATTATTACTTATCAAAACTTGTTTATTAAATTAGTCAGAATGACGTAGATATATCTTGAACATATTTTATGTTTAGTGCATATAGTTTGTTTAATTAATAGGGCTGGATGTTAACTCATTCAACATTACCTGTGAATACAAAATAAAGACTCGGGGAAAATAAAATACATATAATTAAAGAAATATATGTACAGGAATCATTGCATTGTGTATGTGTGTGTTTGTGTGTGTGCGAACGAGAGAAGGAATTAAAATGATTTAAATGATTTAGCTCCAGGTTTCTGTTGCCATAGCAGCTGGATGGATTCTATGCATTCTGTGGGCCGGAAGGTTCTAAACAGTGTTTACTCTGGACTGCCCTGTGACAGACAGCTCTATGTTCTCCTCTCAGACACACACACACACACACACACACACACACACACACACACACACACACACACACACACACACACGCACACACACAAACAGAGTGAGCGCTCCACTTCCACAGGCTGTGTTGACTCAGTGGAATTCCTCCATTGGTTTATTCAACATTCTGCAGTTCAGCAAGTGCCTGTGTCCACAGAGAGGTCAGGCGTGCTCTGTGAGTGTGTGTGTGTGTGTGTGCGTGTGTGTGCGTGTGTGTGTGCGTGTGTGTGTGTGTGTAGGTGTGTGAAATAAAACCCAGCAGAGGTGTTTTAATGACCTTTGTGTACTCCATGTATCCTAGAATGAATTGGCTCTTTTATTATTAATCAATTAACTCTAAAAGCTGCTCAGTGTTACTGCAGGCGGCGCAGTGAGACCACGAGCTGCGAGTCCCTCTCTGCAAATGTTTAAAACAAGTTATTTACCCTCGCCGCAAAAATAACAAATAAACAAGGGATAAAAAGAAAAGTACTAAAGTAATTAAAAAGTTAAAAAGTACTAAAAGTAAAAAAGTAATAAAAAGTAATAAAAAGTAATTAAAAAGTAAAAAAGTAATAAAAAGTAAAAAATTATACAAAAGTAAAAATGTAGTAAAAGTAAAAAGTAATGAAAAAGTACAAACAATATTTTAAACTTTTTTTAAATTAAAATTGATCATATAAGTAATTCAAAATAAGAAATTGTTAAAAAAAACTTGAAGTGGCTGTCAATCACAGTGTGGCACCATGCATTCTGGTCGAGGGGGCTTGCCTGTGATTGGCGAAGTAGAGGGGAGGCGGGGTTAACCTGTCGGAAAAATAAATAAATAAATAAGTGATAAATAGATAAATAAGTAATAAATAGTAAAAAAGTAATTAAAAAGTAATAGAAAGTACAAAAGTAATGAAAAAGTACTAAGGTAATTAAAAAGTACAAAAGTAATAAAGAGTACTAAAGTAATTAAGAAGTAAAATAAGTAATGAAAGTACAAAAGTAATAAAAAAGTACAAAAGTAATATAAAGTACAAAAGTAATGAAAAAGTACAAAAGTAATAAAAAGTAATAAAAAGTACAAAAGTAATAAATAGTACAAAATAATAAAAAGTACAAAAGTAATGAAAAGTAAAAAGTAATACAAAGTGAATACAGTTACTTACCAATTAATTTAGTTGGTATGATTCTGCGTTAATGTTGCTACATCAGGTCAGTCAGAAGAAAAGGTGGAAAGACGACAGAGCGATCTGGCACACGAATAAAGGGTCGTCTTCAATTAAACGCGTTGATGTGCATCTAACATAAATAAATCTAATAAATTAAAGTCTACATTTTGTGTTACACTCATTATATATAAATATCGTCATTTTTGTAATTGATGCGGTTAAATGTATCAAACCATAAATGTGTCTCCTCTAAGCTTGAATCGTTTTTTTGAGTGCTGTTACTGGATCAATATCACTGTTATTGGATCAATCACAAACAGCCCAGAATATAATACAAAGTTATAAAGTAATACAAGTATTAAAAGTAAGAAAGTCATACAAAAATAATGAAATTCAATAAAAAGTACAAAAGTACAAAAAAAGGAGAAAAACGTATTAAAAAGTACAACAAAATAAAATAAGTAATACAAAATAAAGAAGTAATAAAAGTATTAAGTAATAGAAGTATTAAGTAATACAAAAGTAATACAAAGTAAAACAGTAATGAAAAAGTAATAAAATAATACAAAGTAAAACAGTTATAAAAAGTTATAAAAAAGTAATGAAAAGTTCCCAAGTAATACAAAGTTTAAATAGTTATAAAAAAGTTATAAAAAGTGATAAAAAGTTATAACGTTATAAAATAGTTAAAGTAATAAGAAGTAATAAAGTAAACAACGTAATAGTATAAAAAGTAAAAAAGTAATAACAAGTCAGAAAGTAAGAAAGTAAGAAAACGAAGGAAACAAATGTAATAAAGTAGGTTCATTTGAAACTACTTTGAAAAACAAATACAGTTACTTACGTAATTTAAGTAATTTAAATTTTTCCCAAATTAAACACATTTATTTTGCGTTGATATGCACACAATCTAACCTAAATAAATATAATACATGAAAGTATTCCTACATTTTGTGTAACACCCATTAAATATAAGTATCTTCATTTTTGTAATTGATGTAATCAAATGTATGAAACCACATTTAAATGTGCCACACTGCCACCTCTAAGGGGCTTGAATCTTTTTTTGAGTGCAGCAGGAAAGATTCATCCAAACAGAGATTTTACCTATTGCAGTCAACTTTTATGTAAGTCATCCTATTAAATTGCACTATGTTAGATTGTTCTGGATATTCTAAGTTAACAATTTTAATTCAAAACTAAAATTGTTTCTTATAAATGAAGTCAAGCCAGAAAATGTTGTTGCAATTCCTGAGGCGGACACTAGATGGCGCTGTGACACAAGTCTACTGGCGCTGCTGAGCCGCTGTCTTTTGTCTCATGTCGACCTTTTGTTGTCTCCAGCTCCTCCTGCGTGCAGCTGGCCGTCTGTCTGACCCACGTGTCTCTGTGACGTAAGACTCGGTGTCCGGTACCGGACCAGGCCTTCCATCACAGGGTGGGTGCAGCAGGGCAGTGCGCTGCTGTCTGGAGAGTGTACACCACTGGGTGTATTCCCCATGTTGCTCTGTTCCACATTGTGTATGTATTCGACACACGATTGTAAACGATTGACTCTCATATGTGCAGCTTATGTAATTAAACTCATAACTTTAATGAATGCAATCAATTCAGCCGACCTACCTCGGTACGACTGCTTAACAAATAATTGAAATCTATAATCCGAATGATCAATGGATTTACTATGCTACCTAATGACTCCGTAGCAATTATTACTAGAATTATTTAGATTGTTTTATTTCGGTCCACGCTGAAGGCAAATAAGATCACAAGAAAACTCTTCGCCTTTATTGGTTAATGACCAACGATGGTTTTCATATGATTATCATATTCTGTAACTTTCTGTTGTCACTTAAAGGTTTTTATTCGTTTAGACATATAAACATAAAACAAGTCAGACATAAACATAAATACACACACACACATACACACATACATACACGTACATATATACACACACACACACACACACACACATACATACACACACACACACACACATACACACATACATACACGTACATATATACACACATGTAACTTGATGAAAGGAGCCTCCGCTGTGTTAACAGGTCAGAGTCTGAAGTCCACATGATGTGATTGTTTCCCTTGAGAGGCTGAAGGCGTCTCTGACTGATAACACCTGCCGTTTGCTCCTCTGGCCAGTTTGGTAGTCGGCATATTCCACCATCCAGACCTCCACGATCCATCAGGTGGATGTAGAGAGGAGGAGTGGGCGGAGTCTCAGCAGTGGGCGGAGTCTCAGCAGGGCCATGGCGTAGTTGGTAGTCTTCATATTCCACAATCCAGACCTTTTGGCAAAGCTTCAACACGAAGCCGCTCTCTCGGCGCTCCGCTCCACCTCTTACTTCTCCACGTGTCGGTGTTATAGAGTCCAACACGTCTGATGAAGAGGTGCCGTGTGTTTGAGAAGGCTTCACCGTCACCGTGTCGGTTCACGGGATCACAGACGTCTTGTTTCAATGTGATGAGCCCATCTTCTCTCTGTGTGTGAATATCCTCAACGAAGCTGCAGCCAATCGGGATCCTTTGATTAGATATTGATGAGCCCTCGTTAGCCTGGATGAAGGTGGCAGAGGTCAACGTGATGAAAGGCTCTCTGCAGCAGCGACTGAAGTGATCTCTGTTTGATGAACACGGAGGGCATCAAAGCTACTCGCCCTTCCCCCGACAATTTCATTCACACAAAGAAAGAATTTGCTTCTCATGTTTTAATAAAAGCATAAAAGAAAAAAGAAAAGTGCTATCCTATTTACTCCCAATATGTATGGGCCTATTTCAACTATATATAAAACATGTATTTTACAGGATAATCACACACCTGAGAATACAAACCGTCACCGTCATGTTGTTCACGTCGTTTACTTCTGCAAACATCTGAACACGTGATCGTTTATGAATCCATGAAGAAGGTTTTCCTAAATGTTTAAAAGGTTATTTGTTCTCGACACTTCCGTCTCTCGGTGTTTGGATTTGCTCCCCGTTGCTGGGTGTCGATGTGGGATCACATGGGACTGGCCCACAGAGGACACACACACACACACACACACACACACACAAACACACACACTCACAGTGTCAGCCTGTTAAATTGCTTTCTTGTTGTTTTCCAGCGCTAAGCTGCAGGAAGAGAGTGCTGAACTGAGGCAAGAGCTGAGGGGCTCAAAGGGAGCGCTCCCACATCAACGTGGGCTTTGTTGAGGGTTCCGTCGCTGTGCCTTCAGCCAGCTGCCGCGTGTTTGGAAACATCACATTGATTAGATCAGAGCAGAGAGAGATCTACTCACTCCGCCTGTTCGGCTGCAAGGCTCCGACACAGTGATCTGCTCCCAGGTGCTGGTGTGAGGAGCAAGGAAACGAGGGCCTGAGGAGACACATGAGGAGGGGAGGAATCACCTGTTCCGAGCCCAGCTGATACAGGCGATACACACACATCCAGAAACCAGCATCTGCCTCAATTATCTCTTGATGTGTTCATATTCCCTCTTCCTGGAGTTGTAGTTCTCATGTGTGTTGCAGTGTGCATGTGGACAACGCCTCGATCCACACCAACAACACACAATGAAAACAGACACACCATGAAAACACACAACAGATGCAGGGAGCTTTTCAGCTTTCACAGAAGAATTATTCTGATTATATTTTGGCACAAATTGTACGAAAGGATGTGTCACGAAAATGACTAAACAGACGCCCTAAGAGACGTCATAGATCCACCCGCCTGATGGAGTGCGGAGGTCTGGATGGTGGAGGTCTGGAGGTTTGAGGTCTGGACGGTGGAGGTCTGGAGGGTGTAATATGCCGACTACCAACTCTTCATCATCTCCTCTTCATGGTGTTGTTCCTGTGTTTTAATGTGTGATGATTCCTTCTGGTCACATGACCTCTATGACACCTGTCCACCTGGAGAGGATCCTCCTCTGTTCTCTCCTCAAGGGTTCTCACCTTTTACCCTGAAGGCTTGTTTGGGAGTTGTTCCTGACCCCATGTGAGGGGATTTGTAATTTGTGAAAATGGGCTCTACAGATAAACTGAATCTAATATGTAAATATCTGGATGCAGATCAGTTTTATGCATCGTTTTAAAGACGTGTTTCATTGAATATTTGTTGCGTGTCTGTTTGGCCTGTTGATTCCTGTGGAGGCGTTCGCCTGGATGTTAGCGTGCAGCTCGTGATTTAACCGCCTCTCGTTCTGAGCCTCCAGTGTCAGGCAGTCGGCACAAGAACAACACAATGCTGGCGGAGCGTTGACATCCAGAGGAAGACGGTTGGCAGTCCGGTGTGGACACAGCGCCCCATGCGCAGGGACTCTGATGGGTTGCTGCTCGAACGCCATTGTTTTCAAAGTGTGGGATTGATCTGTGTGTGTGTGTGTGTGTGTGTGTGTGTGTGTGTGTGTGTGTGTGTGTGCAGGACCAGCAAGCTGGACTTCCCTGTTATCTCCAGTGGTACAAACCATACAAACGCCCCAAAAGGCGCTCAGGGTTGTTTTACTGGCTGAGCACAGACTCTCATCAGAGGGAAAGTGGGAGCGTGGGTTTGTTCTTCTGGGTGAGGATGTCGGCCTTTGAGCAAACCCTCACATCTTCACGTGTCTTGTCTCAGGTTGACTTGGCTGCAGGGTTTAAATTAGGCTGATGTCAAAGATTAGATGATTTGTCTTTTACTGGGAGCCGCATCCTGGACGTGTTCCCCGGTGGCGTGCGGTGACTCGTCTTCATCGCCGTGAGGTTCAGACCATCAGGGAGACTCCAGCAAGTCATTCTGCCCGGCCAATAAACAGCGCTGCACATAACTCCTCTTAAAGCCGTAAATCAATGTTTTTAGGGATTACACAACCAGGATAACACGCTAATTGGAGAGCTTTGGGCTTTACGACGCAGCGGCAGCTCTCCCTCGCTTTAAGCTTCTACTCTTAGTCACTTTGCTCCAAATAACAAAATGCTATCAATCTTAATCTCTTTTAACTCTGACAGGGAAAATAAGGGTATTTCTGAGAAACGGGGTACTGTTCCTTTAAGGTTTCGTATGTAGTATGTAGTGTGAGGAATAAAGAACGTCTGCAGTCAATTAAACGTCCTCAAAGTGTCAAGACAAATCCGCCCGTGTTCCTGCGTGTCGTTCATGTGTGTCGGACCTCCAGGATAATAACATGCCACAGTGATGGAGAACGCTGCTAACTAACAGCAGCTCACAGATGATCCTCTCCATCACACACACACACACGCACACACACACACACACACACACACACACACACACACACACACACACACACACCCCTTGCTTGTCAGACCCTTGTAATGGGATCACAGAGGGATTGGTCACAGCACAGGTGCAACCCACTCTCACACACACACACACATACACACACACACACACACACACACACACACACTCACATATCATCGCGACTGGAGGCTAAACATGGCCGCGTGTCATTGGAACAGGAACGCTGCTCTTTATCTCAAAGGTTGCCGTTGTTCAGGTCACCAGGTAGCAGCTATACGTTGTGTGTGTATGTGTGTGTATGTGTGTGTGTGTGTGTTTGAATCACATGTGAGTGCGTCTGTGTGTCTAGTTTAACATCATTAACTCCTGCAAGCGTGAAATGAGACGGTGTCCCTGCTTCCATCCGTTTGGATGGAAGCAGGGACTTAAGGAAACGTGTCTGAGTTCAGGAGGAAACGTCTCAACGTTACAACAAGAACCCAACATCACACGTTACATTCTGTCCTTAATGGTCATTTGTCACTTGATGGCTTGTTGTTGTTGTTTCTTGGTATCGTGTTCATTTATAAGGGAATGCAGCGGGTGACAGATTTATGATTGCGAAGAAAGGTTTCCTTCAGCTTCCCTCTGCTTCCTTCCCTCGGCTTCCTTCCCTCTGCTTCCTTCCCTCGGCTTCCTTCCCTCTGCTTCCTTCCCTCGACTTCCTTCCCTCAGCTTCCTTCCTTCAGCTTCCTTCAGCTTCCTTCAGCTTCCTTCCCTCAGCTTCCTTCCTTCAGCTTCCTTCAGCTTCCTTCAGCTTCCTTCCCTCAGCTTCCCTCAGCTTCCTTCCCTCTGCTTCCCTCAGCTTCCTTTCCTCTGCTTCCTTCCCTCGGCTTCCTTCCCTCAGCTTCCTTCCTTCAGCTTCCTTCAGCTTCCTTCAGCTTCCTTCCCTCAGCTTCCTTCAGCTTCCTTCCCTCAGCTTCCTTCCCTCAGCTTCCTTCCTTGAGCTTCCTTCAGCTTCCTTCCCTCAGCTTCCTTCCCTCAGCTTCCTTCCTTCAGCTTCCTTCAGCTTCCTTCCCTCAGCTTCTCTCAGCTCCCTGTTCATGTTTAGACTGGCAGAAGAAAAGCATTTAGTGTGAAGTTGTTTTGCAGTGTGAGAAGATGTAAACACACGCTTGTCAGACTCTCATGACTGCAAACAGAGGATGGCAGCGTCTCCTGGTGGTCCTGACAGCGGTCCTGGCGAGCGACCAATGAGATGCTTCCTAAGCCTAGCGTGTGGTCTGAGCCCCGCCTCCAGCTTTCTGACGGCCAGACATAACAGATATCTGACTGGCAGGACGTCTTTGGGGCTTTTCCTCGCTTGTGTCCGTCTCCCAGTTCTGCCTCAGCTGTTGCCGAGGGAGAAGAGAATTAACACACACACACACACACACACACAGGCATCGGGCCTGGGCATCACAGTAATCAAACCGCAAGGGATGCTGGGTAATTCGGTTAAAGATGTCAGGAACGTAAATCACCTCCAATCAGCCCTGCTCTGTCATTGGTCAATACGGCCACCTCCAGAAGGACTTCATTGGTCACTCGTCCCCCCGGCTGTCTCTACTGTCTCTGTAGCTCCTCTACTGTCTCTGTAGGTCCTCTACTGTCTCTGTAGCTCCTCTACTGTCTCTGTAGCGCTCCTCTACTGTCTCTGTAGGTCCTCCACTGTCTCTGTAGGTCTTCTACTGTCTCTGTAGGTCCTCCACTGTCTCTGTAGGTCTTCTACTGTCTCTGTAGCTCCTCTACTGTATCTGTAGGTCCTCTAGTGTCTCTGTAGGTCCTCTAGTGTCTCTGTAGGTATTCTACTGTCTCCGTAGTTCCTCTATTGTCTATTTAGCTCATCTACTGTCTCTGTAGCTCCTCTACTGTCTATGTAGGTCTTCTACTGTCTCTGTAGGTCCTCTACTGTCTCTGTAGGTCTTCCACTGTCTCTGTAGGTCCTCCACTGTCTCTGTAGGTCTTCTACTGTCTCTGTAGCTCCTCTACTGTCTCTTTAGGTCCTATACTGTCTCTGTAGATCCTCCACTGTCTCTGTATGTTCTCTACTGTCTCTGTAGGTCCTATACTGTCTCTGTAGCTCCTCTACTGTCTCTGTAGGTCCTCTACTGTCTCTGTAGGTCTTCTACTGTCTCTGTATGTTCTCTACTGTCTCTGTAGGTCCTCCACTGTCTCTGTAGGTCTTCTACTGTCTCTGTAGCTCCTCTACTGTCTCTGTAGGTCCTATACTGTCTCTGTAGGTCCTCTACTGTCTCTGTAGGTCCTCCACTGTCTCTGTAGCTCCTCTACTGTCTCTGTAGGTCCTCCACTGTCTCTGTAGGTCTTCTACTGTCTCTGTTTGTTCTCTACTGTCTCTGTATGTTCTCTACTGTCTCTGTAGGTCCTATACTGTCTCTGTAGCTCCTCCACTGATCCCTTTGGTGATGAGACTCAATTCCAGCTCCAGTTTGACAATCACAACCCAGACAACGTGAGTCCACAGTTTCCCGAGCAGAGAGGGACAGACGTGTCTCTCCTCAGGAAGAGTCCATCAGTGTTTTATTGGTTTCTTGCTGTGTCTGAGATGAGGAGGCGGACCTCTCACGCGTTAGCCAACCAGTCACATGTGAGCCGGGCCGTCCGGTCCCGCGCTGAGCTAACGTAGCATGTAGCTTCACGTTTAGAAGTCAGGGAGCTAACGTAGCATGTAGCTTCACGTTTAGAAGTCAGGGAGCTAACGTAGCATGTAGCTTCACGTTTAGAAGTCAGGGAGCTAACGTAGCATGTAGCTTCACGTTTAGAAGTCAGGGAGCTAACGTAGCATGTAGCTTCACGTTTAGAAGTCAGGGAGCTAACGTAGCATGTAGCTTCATGTTTAGAAGTCAGGGAGCTAACGTAGCATGTAGCTTCACGTTTAGAAGTCAGGGAGCTAACGTCGCTATGACGTTTCAGATTCTCTGTGCGTGTTCACTTTGAACCACGTGTGCCACTTCAGCTGCAGCCAGACGTAGAGATGTTTTCAATTTAAAATAAATTGCCACGCTCATTTTGAAGAACAGCGGTGAAATTACAAAGCAGTTCCCTTACTTAGGATAAAAAGATTGAATCAAAGATTGAAGTTAAATGTACTCTGTGCCTTATGCTTCACATTATTAAACAGGCGGTGGGAAAGTTCATTTTCATGTGCACACACACACACACACACACACACACACACACACACACACACACACACAGACAAACACACATTTATATATATATATACGCATTTTCTCCAGCTTGCATTACAGGATAGACAGCTGGAGATCTTCAAACAATACCGGGATAACACCCTCACTGCATATCTAGTTCTAATGATTACTTATTAAGCGCAACACACACACACGCACAAACACACACACACACAGGCCCAAACCCAGTTAATGATGCTGTGAACGCTGCACATCTCGCAGTATTTTCCATTCACTCTCTCCCCTCGGGCGAGGCCCATCAGCACCTCTCTGACCATCGATCGGACGATGCGGAGCATTAATAAATTAAAGAAGTGCACGTTGCCAACCGACACACGGCCGTGCACTCACAGGTCCGACCGTCACACTGAGTGCTGGGGGAATGTTGTCGGGGCAGCGGAGGGGATGGCCGGTGAAAGGAGCGTACGAACGAACAGCCACCCACGGGGAGAGACCCCCACACGGGGGGAGAGACCCCCCCACCGCCGGATGACCACGGCACAGGGAGCGCTCTGTGGGCTGTGGCCTACAATAAACACTCCTGGTATGTGTGTGTAGTGTACACTCTCTATAAGGGGGGCTATGTGGAGTGGGAGAAATGCAGTGAAAGAAGAGATGCTGTGTGTGTGTGTGTGTGTGTGTGTGTGTGTGTGTGTGTGTGTGTGTGTGTGTGTGTGTGTGTGTGTAGGTGTGTGTGTGTGCGCCCCTGTCCAGGTGGATGTATTCTGGGTCAGGCTGTTTGTCAGAGCGGAGAGCGGATCGATGCGGCTCTAATCTAAGGCCGTATGATTTGATTGATTACCTCATATTCTGAGGCCGTGCACATGGACCTCCATCGGGTGTGATGGACACACACACACACACACACACACTGTGGTCTGTTCACCCAAGCAAAAGAATAGATTGCGATGAAATGAAATAAAGCAGATTGGTTTTGTGTGACAGTCCGTCCGAGCGGGTCAGAAAGATGATGGGAGCAGAAAGAGTTCATTGATGCCATCTTTCATGCATTGGTGTCGGTGTGTTTGTGTGGAGGGATTCTTTTTTTATGAAAATAGTTTTTCCTCGTGGCTGCTCGCCTGTGTGTAGACGTGTGTGTGTGTGTGTGAGGGTGAGGGTGCAGGAGTGTGTTGAAGGAGCTGAGCGGCTCGCCCCGTGGCGCGGCGGCGTCTTTGCATAATTTGTCATGTTTGAAATGTTAACAACAGCTGTAGGCGACGGGAGAGGATCGGCTCGGGAATCAAATGAGCTGTCATTGTGTTCCTGTGAGTTAACAGGTTTACTCCGCGTGGGGGTTCTGTTGAGCTTAGTCTGAGTGTGTGTGTGTGTGTGTGTGTGTGTGTGTGTGTGTGTTTGTGTGTGTTTGAATGTTGTTGACACACGTTGGCTCAGCCTCCCCTCGTTGACGTGTATCAGCAGCCTCATGTGAACTCCCGGTAACGGGCTTCGGCCCCGTGTTCCCTGAACGCCTCATCCTCTGAGTCTCATTCTCATTGAGGAATAAACCCTTTATGTTTTATTAATATTAGTAAATGCAAACTTGAATTACTAACATGTTGATATCAAAGTTATACTTTAATGCCAAGCAATAATATTTAAGCCGGGCAATAGTTTGACATTTTAGGAGGTTTGCTCGTTCACTTGTTGAGAGTTAAATGTGGAGATTAATACCGTCGTCATGGTTTCAAGCTAAAGTTTGAAACCATGACGACAGTAGATGAGCATCAAAGAGCATCAAACACTAATTAATAAATAAAGAGACGAGGAGAAAGGAGTTCAGTGTATCCTGTCTTCTGGGTTGTCCGAGACTCCGCCCACTGCGGAGACTCCGCCCACTCCTCCTCTCTCCCTCCACCTGATGGAGGGTGGAGGTCTGGAGGGTGGAATATATCGACTACCAACTCTTCATCATCTCCTCTTCATGGTGTTGTTCCTGTGTTTTAATGTGTGATGATTCCTTCTGGTCACATGACCTCTATGACACCTGTCCACCTGGAGAGGATCCTCCTCTGTTCTCTCCTCAAGGGTTCTCACCTTTTACCCTGAAGGCTTGTTTGGGAGTTGTTCCTGATGCGATGTACACATCCCAAGGCATCTCCACCCCGTACACTGTGATGGCGTTGAGTCGATGGGGAGCAGCAGCCTCCGTGGAGAGAGCTCAGATGCAAAGTCTTTCCACTGGATTTGGTTTCTCTTCCTTCTTCAGCCGACACCTCTCATCACTCGCTCCTTCCTTCATCACGTTGACGGCTCCACCGACGCCTTTCATCTCTCCTCACGTGCTCCTCTTCTGTGACTGGATTTAAATAACGTCTGGACTTCAAACACAACATCACAAGATCCACTTGGCTTCAGGGCCGGAGGACCAGAGCGGCTCGGGTCTACAGGCACCTCACACACACACACACACACACACACACACACACACACACACACACACACACGCTCACACACTCACGCTCACACACTCACACTCACACACTCACACACACACACACACACACACACACACACACAAACACACACTCACACACCCACACACACACACACACACACACACACACACACACACACACCTGAGCACAGATAAGGCCCCTCTGCTGGATCCATCACTGTGAGCTCCCTTGACAAATGTTTTAACCACTCCCTGTCGGTCCCCACCTCTCTCTCTCTCTCGCTCTCTCTCTCCCTCTCCCCTCTCTCTGACTCCCCTCTTCCCCACTTTTGGACCTGCCTCGATGGCTCCATCTTGTCGTTTTATCTCTCTCCCACTTCTCCCCCTCCCATCCGTCAATCAGCCTCAATTGCACCATGGGAGGAGGAGGATGGTGCTTCATGTTGTGCCCGGGTTTGCCTCTCTGAAATAGCTGTGTGTGTGTGTGTGTGCATGAGAGGGGGAACATCTGAAAACACCATTAGAGACCAGGTGGCCATCCATCTGTGCGGATCACAGTCGCCTTCTTCCTCCCTCTGTCGTCCCCGTCCTGTCCTCACACGACTCGTCTTCGCCGCCGGGCAGCGCCACGCGGTGGAATCACATTATGCAAATGAGGACTTGAGCAAAAGCCACGGAAACGGGGAGGATAGGTCCGAAGAGGAGGGGTGGCGTTAAAGAAGCATCCGAAAAGAGGAAAGCAAGAAGGAGGAAGTGACCGAGGCAGAGAGTTAAGGAACAAAGGAAAGAAGACAATAAGGGAGGCGAGGGGGAAATGACCGCTTTACAAGGATGCAGATGGAAAACAACAACAGAGGGTTTCATGCAGAAGAATATATCAGTATTTGAATAAAGAAATGGGGCAAAGGCTAGGGGAATAGAACCGGGGCAAAGGCTTTGGTTCAGTCTCCACTGCTGATGCACATGCACTTTCATCTGGTGTTTGATGTGTGTGTGTGTGTGTGTGTGTGTGTGTGTGTCTCAGGAGAGCCAGGGGAGCCGGTGTAGTTCAGGCTCACCATTAAAACGTGTCTCCGGGCTGCAGGAGGCAGCTGAGCCCCCCCCAGGGAGGAGCCTCCTGGCCGGTGGAAGAGGCCTCTGGACGGGGAGGAGGCCTCTGGATGGGGAGGAGGCCTCTGGACGGGGAGGAGGCCTCTGGACGGGGAGGAGGCCTCTGGACGGGGAGGAGGCCTCTGGACGTGCACGGCTCCAGGAGGAGGAGCGGTCCTCAGGATGACGGTCAGGTGACAGCCTGATGTATCGGGAGAGACGTCCACCTGTAGAGGAATGGAGGAACATGACGTTGACTAAACATGAAGCTTCCAAACAGATGTGCGTGAGGTCTCAGTCGAGGCAGAAACGCTCGCCATGTCTCAGGATGGCTGTCGTTCACACGGCCGACAGAGAGAACATCAAAGTTCTCGCTGGGCGACAGACTATTGATTGTTTTATTGTAGATCTCTTCCAGGCTGCCAATTCTGAATTACGTTACACGTTCGTGGTTTGGGGTGAAGGCGTAACGTTCACCTCTCTCTCCGTCACAGCGTAGTGTTGGGGTCAGTGACCTCACAGCTCTCTCTCTGTGTGTGTGTTTGTGTGTGTGTGTGTGTGTGTGTGTGTGTGTGTGTGGGGGTACTGAAGGGGTTCCGACCCAAAGAGTCCGTCACCCAGTCCGCTGTCGCTCATGTCGACCCACACACTTCACACCGCCTCCTTCAGCCCTAACATATGGCCGAGCACTAAAGATGATGTTTGTTGATGTGTGTTGATGTTTGTTGATGTGTGTTGATGTTTGTTGATGTGTGTTGATGTTTGTTGATGTGTGTTGATGTTTGTTGATGTGTGTTGATGTGTGTTGATGTTTGTTGATGTTTGTTGCTCTTTGCCCCTCCTCCTCTCTGACCCCGGTGTTGTCAGATGTTCTGTGTCTCTCTGGTTTACTGACGCCGTGTGCTTCAGCTCAGGCGGGTGGAGGCTTCCTGTCAGTGTGATGCAAACCAGTCGGACGGCGTGGTGGGATCCTCCTCTCAGGAGCCAGCAGGTCCCTGAGGAGCGTTAATGGGTGCAGGTGAGGCTCAGTGGACTCGTCGAGCAGGTCTGCTCTGCTGGTTCAGACGTTTACCGGAGAGCTCAGACCTCATAGACCAGGAAGCACCGAGATGAGGAACAGGGCGGCGGCAGCTCAGGGGGTCAGGGGGTCGTCCTGCAGCCCCAAGGTCGTCGGTTCGATCCCCGCTCTCCCCCATTAGCGAGTCAAAGTGTCCTTGAGCAAAGCACCGGACCCCCAGTTGCTCCCCGGGCTCACTGCAGCCCACTGCTCCTTCATGACTAAGGAGGTCCTCTGCGTACCTGCACTCTGTGTACCTGTCCTCTGTGTACTCTGTGTACCTGTCCTCTGTGTACTCTGTGTACCTGTCCTCTGTGCACTCTGTGTACCTGTCCTCTGTGCAGTGACAATAGAGTGAATCCATTCCAATGCTGCACACCTCTCTCACTAGTAACCATGGTTACAATAACACACTCCCCCCCCCTAACATGGGCAGCGTGGTACTTGAACCTTTTCTTTTGCCCCGTATGTAAAAGCGAGGCTCAGTCTCCGGAGCGCCACCGAGCCGCTCGTCTCTAATCGCGTCTTACATCTCAAGAGTCCCCGCGGCTCCGGGTCACCCGGAGGCCGGCCAATGGGAGGGCTCGTAGGAAAGTCCTCGCCGGACCCCCCCGGCAGAACCAAGACGCACAACCGTGCATCATCTTAATCAGACAGACGTCTGGAGGGAGAGGGTCTGGAGCCCTCAGCCCTCGGGTTTATGAATGGTGTTCACGTCTCTCCTGTTGCCCCTCGCCTCAAACACAACAACAACAACAACAACAACAACAACATGCAGCTTCTGTGATACGGAATATGCAATATATGCATACATGGGAGGACGAGGCAGAGAGGAGAGTCACATCTCTGCCTCTCTGTCGTCGTCCCTCGGAGCTCATTTAAGGAAACAAACAGCACTTAGAAGCTCCGGAGTCAGGCGTCTGGAAGCATCGGCTCATCCATGCGTCTGTGTGTGTGTGTTTGTTGTGTGTGTTTGTTGTGTGAGTGCATGTGTGTGTCTGTGGGTCTGATCGAATGCATCATTGTGTGTGATGTGCTGTCTCAGGCACCTGCTGGCGCTCTTTTATGGGGCTGACCTCACCGACACACTCCGGCTGCTGCAGAGTGTTTAGTGCACTCAGTGTGTCGCTGGTAGGGAGATGGAAACATTCCCTCCAGCCTGAGAGACGTTTGTTTCATCCGCCACTTCAGAACAAACAGGTTCTCATTCACTGTGGAGGACACACACACACACACACACACACACACACGCACACACACTGTCGTATCTACGGGGTTCTTTTGTGGAAATTGCGTTGTTGTTTTTGGGGGTTTAAATGCCGATTTAATTCAGTTTACTTGTAGAGCCCATTTTCACAAATTACAAACTCCCCTCCGAGTGCTTTACAGTCTGTACACATAGACATCCCTGACCTTTGACCTTTGACCTCACATGGGATCAGGAACAACTCCCAAACAACCCTTCAGGGTAAAAGGTGAGAACCCTTGAGGAGAGAACAGAGGAGGATCCTCTCCAGGTGGACAGGTGTCATAGAGGTCATGTGACCAGAAGGAATCATCACACATTAAAACACAGGAACAACACCATGAAGAGGAGATGATGAAGAGTTGGTAGTCGGCGTGTTCCACCATCCAGACCTCCACCATCCATCAGGTGGAGGGAGAGAGGAGGAGTGGGCGGAGTCTCAGCAGGGGGCGGAGCCTCAGCAGGGCCGTGGCGTAGTTGGTAGGCGTCATATTCCACGATTTAGCACAGAGCTTTACGATAACATTGTCAAACAATAGGGATGCTTCAGGATGAATACCGATGAGAACCTGAGATATCGTCTTTTTCCTCCGATCGTTCTTCTTCCTCGATGGGGCGTTGGAGCGACCAGAAACGTGACAGAACTTTTTCCACACACACACCCCCAAGACCCGCTGACACAGTGTAACATGTGGGGTCAACGTTTGCTGCATTAGTAAATGATTCGTCCATATCGGTGTTTGACAGTTGTCTTCCTGGTGGTAGAAGCTGTGATGAGGACGTGTGATGAGGACGTGTGATGAGGACGTGTGATGAGGACGTGTGATGACGCCCTGCAGCCGCCACACGGGCCGAGCCCCGCAATTACAAGTTCCATCATGGGGGGAAGAAAAATAATTGATTGAATCTATTAGGAATTTAATTAATGACACAGTTAAAAAAGAGTAAGATAAGCTTTGAAATAAGCGTGATTTAAAAACAGTCATTATTTCGTCTCCCAGTGGATCAGCGAGTCCCCCCGCTCCGGCTCATCCGGAGCCGACTCGGGGAACGCTGCGCGGCCTTCCCTGTGTACATCGTCCTGAGCCTCCTCTTCTTCACTCTCACCTCGAGCTGTTATCCACCCCGGTTCAGCTCTGATTTCCTTCCCTCTCCTCAGTTGCTCCCTCTGTCTGCTTCCCTTTCTTCCTCTTCTGCCTCCATCCTCTTCCTCTGGTCGTCTGAGACTCTTTCGATGCGGTCCTCCGCCTGACGGCCTCCGACAGGAAACACTGGGGAGGGAAGGAGACGAGGAAGAGAGATAACAGGAGAACGGGACTCGAGGCCCTCCTCTCAGCTGTGTTGCTTGTTTTCCTTCCTTCCTTTCCTCTCTTTGCTAAATGTTTGAAGAAGCTTTTATTCCACAAATTCTCTGCGCTCTCATGAATAACACATGAGCATCGGCGGGAAACTCTCCCTTTGCTTTATCCCCACCCCATTTTACTCTCTCTCACACACACACACCTACACTCACACAAATACGCACACAAATATACTCTCTCTTGCACACTCCACTCACAGATGGCCTGGTCCAGGTCATTTCCTCTGTGGATAACTAGGTTTACCCGTCTGTTGTGTTCTGTTGTTCTGACAGATCTGTTTATGAGCAGAAAGGGCAAAAAACAGCTAATCAACTCCACAGTGGGTGTGTGTGTGTGTGTCTGGGTGCGTGTATATTTGTGCCTGTGTGCATGTGTGTGTATATTTGTGCATGTGTGCGTGTATGTGTGTATAGTTGTGCATGTGTGCATGTGTGCGTGTATATTTGTGCATGTGTGTATATTTGTGCATGTGTGCATGTGTGTGTGTGTGTATATTTGTGCATGTGTGTGTGTATATTTGTGCATGTGTGTATATTTGTGCATGTGTGTGTATATTTGTGCATGTGTGTATATTTATGCATGTGTGTATATTTGTGCATGTGTGCATGTGGATGTGTATATTTGTGTAAGTGTGCATGTGTGTGTATATTTGCACATGTGTGTGTGTATATTTGTGCATGTGTGTGTATATTTGTGCATGTGTGTATATTTGTGCATATGTGCATGTGTGTGTATATTTGTGCATGTGTGCATGTGTGCATGTGTGTATATTTGTGCATATGTGCATGTGTGTGTATATTTGTGCATGTGTGCATGTGTGCATGTGTGTGTATATTTGTGCATGTGTTTATATTTGTGCATATGTGCATGTGTGTGTGTATATTTGTGCATGTGTGCATGTGTGTGTATATTTGTGCATGTGTGTGTATATTTGTGCATGTGTGTATATTTGTGCATATGTGCATGTGTGTGTGTATATTTGTGAATGTGTGTGTATATTTGTGCATGTGTGCATGTGTGTGTATATTTGTGCATGTGTGTATATTTGTGCATGTGTGCATGTGTGTGTATATTTGTGTAAGTGTGCATGTGTGTGTATATTTGCGCATGTGTGCATGCGTGTGTGTATATTTGTGCATGTGTGTGTGTATATTTGTGCATGTGTGCGTGTGCGTGTGTGTGTGTGTGTATAAGTGTGCATGTGCATAGCTCCTGGAGGACTGTAGGTCTGCCCCCCCCCCCACAGTTCAGTAACAGTGTTGATAGTAAATATCTCTCCGCCGCCTGCTGACAGTCTAATGTTGAGTTAATGTGGAGAGCAGATTATTCCATTATGGCGCTCTGTGTTCCTGAGAGACGTGATGGTGTTATTCCTCATCCTGTCGCTGCGGTACGTTCCTGCTGCTTTGCGCCGTACACTCATCCATGCATTGGACTGGAAAGTGATCCCATCCCGTCTGATGGAGTTCCCAGTGAAGCCGTGTGCGCTGCTCAATACTCATACGTCATCTTTCGCCGAAAATGTTTCAGCCTCTAAAGTAAATGCGTTTCGTGCCTTTAGAGATGGATGAATATCGGTATCCATCAAACAGCTTTGAGGCGAGCAGGGAGGCGTCTGGTTGTTCAACTCTTTGTTCATTTTGTGTTATTCAGGCTAGAAAGTGGGATTTTGTATTGTTTAATCATCTGATGACGACACAACGGCGTTTCTCTTCATCTTCTCTTACCGCGCACACACACTCAGCTGGCAGGGCGTTACAACTTAGCAGGACTTTATGAAGTGTGTGTTTCTTGTGTGTGTCTCTAGTGTGTGTTTCTGGTGTGTGTTTCTAGTGTGTGTGGTTGGTGCAGGTCTGCCTGTGGATGTAAGTGTTGCACAGAAATAACCAAGTCTGCCAATTAACTGAGTGTGAAGTCATCAGCCCACACAGCCCCGCTGCAGCTTTAATACACAGGGGCACACACACACACACACACACACGCACACACACACACGTCTCCAAACTAAACAAACCGTTAAAGTTAACCATCCTTCTCGGGGGCGTCGTGTGTCGGGAGGTGCTGAAACATAAACTACTTCATGTTTGTGAGTGAAGCTCTCAGCCGGCTGCAGCCGGAGCTCCGGGTCCCCGGCAGGCAGAGCGGCGCTCAGTGAAGAGTCCTCGTCTTCATCATCCACACGGGGACGGCGTCCCGCTGCGAGGCGCTAATTCACACATCCTCACGTCGCCGCTTAGAGTCCCTCCAGCTGTAATGAGAGGGGCAGCCGCCTCGTTATCACGGCCCGGTCCCTTTGTTGTCCGCCTGACAGCGATGGATGCTGGAGGAAGACGGCCTTCCCCGTTCTGGATGCTGCCTGTGTGATTTGGCGGTTTGGTGTACCAGGTGGAGACAGGACTGGGTGAATTCAGATTGATTACTATTTGTCCTCGGAGCACCTGCTTAAACACGTACACACTCGCACGCGGCCGGGGATGAATACCCAGTCGTGTGTTTGAGCTGCATTACGGATGCATACGTCGTGTTTAGAGCTCCTTTCATATGGAGATGTGTCGCCGAGCCTCCCATCAGCTCCCCCTGACTTTACACAGCTCCCATCCTCCTCCTGCGTCTTCTTCTTATATATATAAATAATAACTCATAAATATGCACTGCACTTCTATTATTAGTGGCGGCAGTGGTGCCGTCCCAGTCGCTGGCCTTTGTTGGTAGCCTAGATACCACAATAATGACTCTAGATGCGGGGATTGAAATGTTAATCCACGGGATAAAACATGAGAATAAAAGAAGTCCCGATAGCGGCTCGACGGCTCGACTGCCAGGAGATAAACACGATGACATGAATGTCAGGCGGCTCGTTGTGCGGCTGCCGCGGCGTTGGACTCATCATGTATGTCAGCGGGTGTGTGCTAATTATATGCACGCCGCAGTCTGATTGTTAGTCTGACATGCGCTCACCCTTGTCTGAGGGAGGGGGGAGGCGGAGAACGGAGGGGGGAGGAGGGGGGGGCGGAGGGGGGAGGGGAGATGGGGGGGAGAGGAGAACAGAGAGAAGAGGAGGAAGGATGAGGAGAGGAGAATGGAGGGGGGGGAGGGGGAGACGGGGGGATAACGGAGGGGGAGAGGAGGAGAAGAGAGCAGCGGGTTAGACAAGGATTTGGAAGAAGTTTAAGAGGAAACAGGAGACTGATCAAGCTTTGCTAAGATGTGTGTGCGTGTGTGTGAGTGTGTGTGTGTGTGTGTGTGTGTGCGCGTGTGTGTGTGTGTGTCAGACAGAATGAGGGGAAGAAGCCGTGCCATGATCATATATTCGTTGCTTAGCTGGTGCAGGTTGGAACAACCCCTCCCCCCCACACACACAATCACACACTCCCCCCCCCCCCCACACACACACACACCTGCATCCCTCGTTCCTCTTCCCTCTCTCCCTCCAAACAAAGGCCTGCCGTGTTCCTGATGTCTGAACAAAGCCTCGGGATGAAGCTCTGAGC
Organism: Liparis tanakae; assembly: GCA_036178185.1. Taxonomy (NCBI): domain Eukaryota; kingdom Metazoa; phylum Chordata; class Actinopteri; order Perciformes; family Liparidae; genus Liparis; species Liparis tanakae. The sequence goes on along the minus strand of CM070094.1, from coordinate 26,152,202 downwards.
GGCGTTCTCTTTAACGTTCACGCCACTTCACAAAAACCTTTCGTTGATTTACTCCTGTGACACCGCCGTCACTTTTACTGCCATATGTATATTTATTTTATTTATTT
>CM070094.1:26139595-26144595 GCA_036178185.1 Liparis tanakae | reverse complement strand
GTGTCGGATCACTTATCTGTTGCAGGAGGCCCCGCCCACTCAGAGCAACACAACGACATGCCACATGTTTAAAATGTGCAACTGGTGCTCGAGCAGCTCCAGACGATGTTCCCGGTGCTTGAGCTGCAGCGAGCGTCGTGATGGATGATTCTGGATTATCGCGGTCGCTCACCTTGTACACTCACGTGATTTACGGCTTCCTTCTGCATCGTGTTTGTTTATGCTCGACGTGTCCGTCAGCTGGAGCTTCAGAGGCTTCTCACCGTCCTCAGATTATATACCTATCTGGAGTTCTGGCTTTTGCTTTTTTTATGTCTAGTTTTCAACACATGGGATTATTTAAAATATTTCAGGAAAATGAATATTTGATAGGCAGGGGGGGATGCAGAGGAACGCTGCTAGGAGTCCAGAAAATGATCCTGTTGTGAAATACGAGTGATTACGTTACTTTACTAATGACTCCAGATTAAAAGTCATAACAACACAACACATTACATTAGCATCAGCAGCCACCCAGTTACAGCAAAGCTGCCTCTGAAATACTTCTCTATGCAGCACATAAAGACTCTGTGTGGTTTTAGTCAGACGATGCTTTAGAGCTATTTACTGACCATTAGCATCCAGCTTAACGTCAGCCATAGAGGGGCGGGGTCACGCGCTTTGAGTCGCCTGGGAGCAGCTTGTGATTGGCTGATAGCCAGACAGCAAAAAACAAACAGAATCATTTTCCAGTTCTTGACAGTAAAATGTCTCCCCATCTGAAGAAGATGAAGACTAGCATCCCTGCTTTGTGCCAAACTGACACATGACCTGGAGCCGGTTGGGCATCTCCTCATTAGCGTTCCTTCATGTCATACACGTCACTCCACTGGGAGAGTTTGGGATCCCGTTTAAAACGCTGTCGGGTGAAAAAATCCTCCAAAACTGCTCAAACCTGAATTAATGAAAACGTGTCCATTCAGCTGCAGGATAAAACGAGTTTTTAACCCGGTTCCCTAGAGGATTAAATTAGTTTTACACTCAGGAGAAAGATTGAAGAGCATTTGGGGATTCTCCAAAGAGATTCAGAACAAGTGTTTTAAACGACCCAGCAAATCAAACTCTTCACCCTGAACAAGCCGCTGAAACGTTGATGCTGGTTTACTTTTATTTGTAACTATAATTAACTGTATTTCAAATTGTAATCCCGTACTTTACTTTCACCGTACAAAAAGAGATGTAAGCGCAGTAATATAATGCAGTAAGGAGAAGTTGTAACGCCCTGTTAGATCAGTGTGTATTGTTGTTTCCCTTCCCTCAGCCAGTCGTCTACCTCCCTGATTGCTCACGCCCTTCACCTGCCCTCAGCCACTTCTCTACCTCCCTGATTGCTCACGCCCTTCACCTGCCCTCAGCCACTCCTCTGCCTCCCTGATTGCTCACGCCCTTCACCTGCCCTCAGCCACTCCTCTGCCTCCCTGATTGCTCACGCCCTTCACCTGTGGGTTTGCCCCTGCCTCGTTGTCTTTGTAGTTCCTGAGTGTTTGCACCACCTTGAAGTCTGAGTTTCTTTTGTTTGTTTTTCACTCCACGCCCCCCACACACACACACAGTGTTTTACTCCGACTAGTAAAGAGATCTTTGCCCTCCCGCCACACCTCGGCTGCAGCCCGTTTCCTGAGCTCCCCCCCCCCCCCACACACACACACACACACCTCGGTGGTGACGGTTCGCCGGGCGTGACAAATGTTACAGAGAAATGCAAAACTCTCACAACGGCAACGTCACTGTGGCTCCTCGTCAAATAGTGACGGCTGTTCATAAATACTGATCGTACCTGGTCTGGAACAGGAGTCACTCTGTACGACGTTCTATTCTTTTCATTCGATCCTGATCTTATTAAAGATTTAGACTGAATCTCATTTTACAAAGAACAAAGCGCTTCTGGTTTTTCTTTCAAAACATAGAAAAATGATGATACAATTAGGGAATATTAGTGTAACAGCTGAAATAGAGCAGCTTATTAATATGATTATATTATCTCACCGAGTTTATATATATAAAATTATAATTATATATATATGCCTTTATCAATAATGCAAACATATAACTGTCCTGTCCTAGGAGAATAACATACAGTGCAACTATAATTCAAACAGATGTGACTGAGTTGTCTTTGTGTGTAAGTCATGCAACGTTACTGAAGGAGCAACACAGGGGGATGCCTTCTCACTGAGGAGCTGAGACACATGCACATACACACACACACACACACACACACACACACACACACACACACACACACACACACACACTCTCCTCCCACCTCACCAACCTTAAGGCAGTGCACCTGGGTACAGCTCTTACACACATGCAATCAAATACACAGATACATACATACATACATAGACACATTCCCCACACACATACACATGCAAAAGGACAAAAACACACTGGCACACACACACACACACACACACACACACACACACACACACACTGTGTCTAGTGTTCACTAGCCAATCAGACTGCATCGGACTCCATGTTTGGGCAGAATGCAGCTTCATCGCCAGGAGGTCTCCCATTAGGTCTCTTAACAGCTCCAACAGCATGACCACTTGAGAAATAACACACACACACACACACAAACACACACACACACACACACACACACACAGAACACACACACACACACACAGAGTGAAAACCACTGAGAGACTCACAGCAGGATTGATCTCCCTCCGTGGTATTGATTAGCCGACCCCCAGCTCCGACCTGAAGATGCCAGCTGTGTGGAGCCGCTTCCTGAAGCTCCGCCTCCTGGACGGAGGATGAAAATAAGGACGCTGCGAGCGTCTTCCATTAGAGAAATACTGCCAGCTGCAAAGGGCAGAACGTCCACGGGGGAACAGTTACTGCAGATGAAGGACGCTCCGAGCCTTCTGCGTTAACCCCTGCCCCGTGTGTGTGTGTGTGTGTGTGTGTGTGTGTGTGTGTGTGTGTGTGTGAGAGGATGACAGGGGGTGCCAAACTCCCAGAACAAAAAGTAAAATATTTAGCCAAAAGAAAAACAAAGGGAGAAAGAAGCAGTTGGCAGATGTATTAATGTCGATTGTGATGATCCACAGGAGGTCTCAGAAGTCGTCTCCTCCGTGACTCGGGCTGTCGTACCAGGAGACGGACGCTTCTCGAAGACTGGTTGCTTTGAGGTGATCGTAGTTCCGTCCCAGGAGGAATGCATTGTGTGTTATTACTGATGGCAGCTGTTGGCACATCGATGCGATGGGAATGAAATATTAAACAGTGTTTTTCTCAATATGAGTGGAACACCCTGTGGGTCTGACTAAACTTTAAAATGTGTGATCGCTGGTGTTGCTTCTGCTGACACATTGTTTTGTTTTTAAGGTTGTATAACATTTACTCAACAACGGTTTTAAAGCAAATCTAAAGAGAACAGCTGAGAGGTAATGACTCATTATGCAAATGAGACACATGAGAGAGACAAAGAGACACGGAGCAGGAGAACACCTGCAAGGCCCTCTACCTGCTCTGCTCCGCTATTAGCCCCCTGGTGATTGGGTGTGTGAATATGAGCACACACACACACACACACACACACACACACACACACACGGGCAGACACAATGGTCTCTGAATATTTCTCAACACACGGGCCTTGAGGAAAGCAGGATAAATCATGTGTGCAAATATTTGATTCACATCTGAATGAGTGAATAAGCCATCGAAGTGTGTGTGGCGGGTGAACATGTGTATATGTGTGTGTGTTTATTTTATTTGTGCAGATATATATATGAACTGCAGCCCTCATGTTTTTCTGTGAGCTTGTCATAAAACTGAAGGTATCTTCTTCAAGAGATGAAAGGAGTGTGAGCTGTTAGTCGTTTGAGTAAATTATGATAAAACATCACAGAGAAATGTGCACATTAAGCATATTTTAAAGAAATTCATGAATTACATCTGCTGTTGACAACAGCTGTTAAATTCTCATTTGGCCCGGAATTAACTTTATGATAAAACATGCATTACAAATCTGTCTCAATGAATTAGACCTTCTCATTATCATATTGCACCGATGCCTCATGCTGATGAACGGTCTGTCATCAATGATACTGTGTTTTTTAATTTTTTTAAATGGAACTAAATGAGAAAATCAGATGGGAAAATTTGTCGTGATGGATGACGTCTTTTGAACTTTGATCACGACGCCACGGGCGACTTTCAATCGACCGGACCGCGTTCGACTCTAACACACGCCGACGAGCATGTTGGGTTCTGTGAGGGTGACGGGGACTGGAACCCTAGAGCAGTAAACAGGGACGCAGGAGGAGGGTCTTGCAGGTGAGACGGGCGTGAGGACCAGGTGAAGAGAACGAGGGACTAATGAGGGGAGGGGCTAATGAGGGGAGGGGCTGCAGGTGAGACGGGCGTGAGGACCAGGTGAAGGGAACGAGACAATCAGGTGAGGAGGACAGGCTCTGGATGACAGGAGAGTTCATGAAGCGGATGAACAGAACGATGAAGAGGAGGAGGTCGTGACAGGTTCAGTACAGTAGATTAAACCAGATTGAGTTATGACATCGCTCCACGCTCTCGCTGCAGCACAGTTATTTGTACAGATTCAATTTCCATGCTACAAATAAAAATTCTAAATATTTTGAGAGCTGATTTTTTCCGTCTCCAGGCGGAAGATTGAGTTAGATTAAACACTATTAAAGTATTAGTTGTTTCCGGCGTGTTGTTCAGGGAGAGTCGGCCGCCCCCCCCCCCCCCCCCCCTCCCGGGTGGCCCGGCTGCAGGGTGCCCGGCAGGGTGTCGGTGGCCAGTGATGTGAAGTGACATGCTGTTTAAGAAATGGACCCGTCTGAATTATTCAGGCTGTTATTTTAGTGTCGACATTGGGTGATGATTTCTGGTTGTCACGGTAACATGGTCCCGTGATCCCGAGCCCACACGAGGCAGGAAGAGACCGGCATACAGAGAGGTTGTGTCCTCCAGACATC
>CM070094.1:26089595-26134595 GCA_036178185.1 Liparis tanakae | reverse complement strand
ACACACCACTTAAACAACATGGCACAGAGCGCTACTGTTAGCATAGCTCAGCTGCTATTTCCTAGCTGGGACTTCTTGTGACATTTATAAAATGAATTAATAATTGAACATACATTCTAAATAGTCTCAGTAGCATGTATGCACCACACAGAAGACGCCTGCCTGCACATCTGTTCCCTCAACATGACTAACGTCAGGAAACAGCTGGACGGAGCTTTGAAATCACGGATTTCGTGAGTTTGTTGTTTATTTGTTTGTTTATTTGTTTGTAAGCGTCGGACCAGCGGTGACGTCATGCGGAGCAGCCCCAGGAGAAACTCTCACAAGAACTCAGATGAACCCCCGACAGACATCAGACACATTGGGGGGGAATGATGACAGAGAGTGACTTTTATTAAAGAAGAAACAAAGTGGCTCCAGCAGAAAGGTTTCTCATCCAGGGCAAAAGGGGAGGAGCTTGAGCACCACGAGGGGTCTACCTGTGCAGGTGCCTGGTCTGAGCTACTTTTCTCTCTAGCTATTCAAAAGGTAAACCGACCCTGAAACGTCCCGCGCTGACACTGCACACACACACACACACACACACACACACACACACACACACACACACACACACACACACACACACACACACACACACACACACACACACACACACATGGACTCACCTGCAGCCGGCCGGTGGAGTGAGACGTCTGTCACGGGGTCGGGTTTCCACTCGCATCGCAGAGCCTTTGATACCTGGACCTTATCTTGTATGTTATCGTCTCAGATCAAGAATATAAACACACACACACACGCACACACACACAGGCCCCGCCCTCATGGAGCTCACCTGTCGGCCCGCAGCGAGGAGAGAAATAAAAGTGATTTCAAAAGAAAACTTAAGGCGGCAATAATCAGAAAGGAAATGATAGTAGATTAGGTTATTATTTTAGGAATTTGGGTATTTTTAACTTTTAATGTAAATGTTGTTTTCATAGTTACCAGTTACTTTCATTCTCCCAAAAGATAAAGATATTTGTTCCTTGAAATAAAACTCTTGTTCCCTCCGCTGCTGTCGGACGATTGTCGACAGTTTTCGATGCAAATGATTAGTTTCAAATTGGCTAATACTTTTAAATTCCTTGTTTTATTTGTCATAATTTGCTGCACTTCATTTTAATTGGTCAATACATTCGGTTCTTTTGACTTTTAATGTGATTTCCAACCAGGAGGAACTTCTCTTGCTGCGTCGTCAACAAACAAAAACATCAATATTCTCCATAAATAACAACACATGGGTCATTCTTCTATTCACTATTTTCACATCAATACGTATTCACTTTTACAAAGTATAATAACACTTCTGTATTACTGCGGTGGTCCACATTTGGTATTTCCTCCTCCACTTCATGTGTGATGAGTGTTGCGACATCTTCCACCCCCAAAGCTCTGCAGCCGCTGAGATGCTGCAACAACACAGACACTCAACACTCACACACACACACACACACACACACACACACACACACACACACACACACACACACACACACACACACACACACACACACTCCCACGCCTTGCAGCCACACACAGGTGAGCATGGAGGTGGGGGAGCCGTTTGTTGAATGACGGTCTGTTTGGAGTTGGGGGGGGGGGGGGTGGAGAGAGGCAGAAGTGGAGAGGGGAGGCAGAGGTGTGGAGGTGAAGACAAGCTGGACCTTCAGAGACAGACGCTCTTTGTGCCGCAGGCGCAGTCTGTAGAGGTGTGTGTGTGTGTGTGTGTGTGTGCGTGTGTGTGTGTGTGTGTGAGTTAGCTTCAGCGTTCTCTGCTCCCAGGTCGCAGCTGTGGCGTAATTGATTAAATTAATTAGAATGAAATATAGAATGAACCAACATGTGTTCTCAGGCTGCGCGTGCCGATGTGTGATTGGTGTGAAATATGAAATTACTCATGATGAATAGCTCCATATGCACTTGTTTAATTTAATTAACCAATCTCTGTTCAGAGTGTCGGCATAAAGGAAACCAGTGGGGCGGTGTGTGTGTGTGTGTGCGTGTGTGTGTGTGTGTGTGTGTGTGTGTGTGTGTGTGTGTGTGTGTGTGTGTGTGTTTGTGGAGGGGTGCTCGTTTAGTTCTGTCATAATATTTGACGCACATCTGGTCGGCAAATTCAGTGAATAAGCGTCACCAGAGCAGCTTCATGCTCCTCCTCATACGACCTCCACGTGTTCCTGGAGAGAGGAACGTCCTCCTGAGAGGTGTGACCTCATGACCTCATGACCTCATGACCTCATGACCTCATCTGATGTGGACGGAGATGCTGTAAACATCTTGGTCCAATAGTGGTTTTATTGAGTCTAGATTAGGCGACTATATCTAGTTAAGTAGAAAAGGCCTCTAGCATGGTGGAGTAGAACGTTAAAGTAGCATCACATGGAAATACTTATCGTAAAACTTATTCAACTGTCTGTTTGTTGATCTCCTGCAGGCCGAGACTCAGAAGACACTCAGCATAGACACTGTCCACGTGTGAGTACAACACCTGATGCTCAGGCATGGACAGGTGAACCAGAGGCTTCTGGCACAGGAAGTCAGGATGATGTAGACCGGAGGCGGAGCTCACGTCACGCTGTTCATCACGAGCTTCACCACCGTGTTGATGTCTCTCAGCCAGGGACTCAGGCTCAGGAGTCATGTGAGGGAAGATATCCACCATGACACATGGCACATGAAGAGGAGCTCCTCTTGTACAGAGCAGCTGCTGTTATGGACACACACACACACACACACACACACACGTGAACAAACTGTACACATTAAGGCGTGAGGCCAGGGTGGCACAGGGTTACAGCGCGTTGCCCCCCTGGCTCATCTCCAGACTATTGAAGGAACAAGCGAGGCGTAGATCTGCGAACAGAAAAGTATTGCTTGTAGACGCTTTGACGCTTTATTTGAAGACGTCTAACTCCAAAACCTCGAGTCGGAGAAGTGAACTTGGATCGCGTGAAACATCGTTGCAATAAAGACTGAAAACATATTTCAACAGCCTCCAGAAAGTGGGTGTGGAGAGATTCATTTGTGAGTTGTGGCTGGAGGGAGGGAGCGCTGAGCAGAGAGGAGGCGTGCGTCTGTGTGTGTCTGTGTGCGTCTGTGTGCGTCTGTGTGCGTCTGTGTGCGTCTGTGTGCGTCTGTGTGCGTCTGTGTGTGTCTGTGTGTGTCTGTGTGCGTCTGTGTGCGTCTATGTGTGTCTGTGTGTGTCTGTGTGTGTCTGTGTGCATCTGTGTGTGTCTGTGTGTGTCTGTGTGCGTCTGTGTGTGTCTGTGTGTGTCTGTGTGTGTCTGTGTGCGTCTGTGTGTGTCTGTGTGTGTCTGTGTGAGGCGGTGTGCGTCTGTGTGTGTCTGTGTGAGGCGGTGTGTGTCTGTGTGAGGCGGTGTGTGTCTGTGTGAGGCGGTGTGCGTCTGTGTGTGTCTGTATGTGTCTGTGTGTGTCTGTGTGTGTCTGTGTGTGTCTGTGTGAGGCGGTGTGCGTCTGTGTGTGTCTGTGTGAGGCGGTGTGCGTCTTGTCGTTGTCCCCTGGGGGTGTTTACATTGTCTGTGTTCTGTTCGCTGTAAAGATGGAGGCGCACATGTTGTTATTTCACAGAGCTGCTCCCTTTACATTGTGTTTATTTCTTCTATTGTGTGTTTTACAATAATTCAGTTCAATTCAGTTTATTTGTAGAGTACATTTTCACACATTACAAATCCCCCTCAGAGGCTTTACAATCTACACATAGACATCCCTGACCTTTGACCTTTGACCTCACATGGGATCCCTTGAGGAGAGAACAGAGGAGGATCCTCTCCAGGTGGACAGGTGTCATAGAGGTCATGTGACCAGAAGGAATCATCACACATTAAAACACAGGAACAACACCATGAAGAGGAGATGATGAAGAGTTGGTAGTCGGCATATTACACACTCCAGACCTCCACCCTCCAGACCTCCACCCTCCAGACCTCCACCCTCCATCAGGTGGAGGTAGAGAGGAGAAGTGGGCGGAGTCTCAGCAGGCAGCTCTCAGCTAACAGCGCTAACAGAGCTAACAGGGTTAGCCTGAGGGTGGGAAGTCGTTATTAGCCGTAATGCAGAGCGGCGGTGGTGAGCTAGCCAGCGGCGCGCTCACGTGCACGTGCACCGCCGTGCACGTGAGCGCATGCACGGCCGGCACGGCTATGTCAACAGAGCTCGGATGACAACACACACAGAGGGAGAGCACATTCCTTCTCTGCTGGTCCACATTACTCCAGATCTCCTCAAAGAGCCGTGTGCTGATCGTTAGCGCTGCAGGGCTAAACACAGCTCCTAAAGCGCTCATCACCAACAACACACACACACACACACACACACACACACACACACACACACACACACAGGAGCTAGCTCTCTGCAGGGCACGTCCACCAATTAGGCCTCATAACATTTATTTTCCAGAAAATATTTGGAGCTCATTGCTCAACGGGTCCAAAGTGAAGCCGATGAAGATCGGGAGGAGAGAGAGTCCCATGCTCAGCCTCGTGCCTCCTTCCCCGTGTGTCTCCTCTTGTTATTGGAGGCTAATAGTATTGTTAATACTATTATTAGTGTAGCAAGAAGAAGAATAAACAAGCCCACATCAGGAAGTATGGCAGCTCTCACTCAAATAAAACACCTGGGAGCTCGACCCATCACGAGCCATTACTGATCCACAGCCTGATGTAGACTTCATCTGGCCTCTTCATTATTATCTAGACTGCCCTCCCTCTCTCTCTCTCTCTATCTCTCTACTCTCTCTCTCTCTCTCTCCCTCTCCCTCTCTCTATTGTCTCTCCTATCTCTTTATCTCTCCTCTCTCTCTCCCTCCCTCCTTCCTCCCCCTCTCTCTCCCTCCCTCTCCCTTTCCCTCTCTCTCTCTCCCTCCCTCTCCCTTTCCCTCTCTCTCTCTCTCTCCTCCATCTCTCCCTCTCTCCCTCCCTCTCCCTTTCCCTCTCTCTCTCTCTCTCCTCCCTCTCCCTCCCTCCCTCTCTCTGTAGGCGGGGTTTCTGCCAGCAGGGTTCGGTTGATTCTCTATTGATTTGTTGGAGGGGCAGAGGAGGAGGAGGAGGCGGAGGAGGAGAAAGTGAAAGGGGAGGAGTGGAGGAGAAGCCCGGCCTGCACGGTGAGGAAGAAGAGAGGGATGTGATTGTGTTCGCGGCGGAGAGAGAGAACACAAAGTGATCCGGACCAAGAAGGCGAAAGTTACACCGAGCGCGAGCGCACCTGGATCACGTGGTGCGCGTGTCAGTCCGGGGACGTCAAAGTGTCGCCGGAGCGACTTGTACTTAGTTCCGTCCTCTCTTCGCCCCCCCCCGCCCCCGCCCTGCATTCCGCGGAGCAGCTGCGTTTTAATGCCCCTGCGCACCCGAGGTGGAGAGGACGGAGAGAAGAGTGAGGAGGAAGAAGAAGAAGAAGAAGAAGAAGAAGAAGAAGAAGAAGAAGAAGAAGAGGGGGAAGAAGTGGTAGTGAGAAGGCCTGGACACCACCCGTCCTCGCCCCTCCCCGCCCGGCCCCCTCTCCCCTCCTGGCCCTGCATGGACGGGGATGGGGAGAGCCGGATGCTGTCGCCGCGGGGCTGAGCGCCTCGCCTCCCGGGCTCCGGTGCGCCGCTCCCGGCCGCTGCTGCTGCTGCTCCTCGCGCTGTGCTGCGGCGCGCACGTCGGTAACTAACTGCACTCCAACACGGCCGCACCGCGCGTGTCTCCGCGTGTCTGTCCTTTACGCACTTTACGCATAAACGAGTGCGCGCGGCGCGGCGCGGCGGCTCCGGAGTCCCGGCGCGCCGCGGTGTGTTTCTGTCGTCTGCTGCTCCGAGAGGTGACCAGTGGCCACAGGGCCACTCCGTGACTTCTCCGTGTCCGCGGTGTCCGCGGTGTCCGCGGTGTCCGCGGTGTCCGCGGTGTCCGCGGTGTCCGCGGTGTCCGCGGTGTCCGCGGTGTCCGCGGTGTCCGCGGTGTCCGCGGTGTCCGCGGTGTCCGCGGCAGGCCGATCCCCGCGCTGGGCCCGGCTCTCTCTCCAGCGGTAGTGCAGCAGTCTGCGCGCGGATCGAGTTTCTCCTCCTCTCTCCTGGGCCGTCATTCTCCTGTCTGCCCCTAATGGCTCGTGGAGGAGGGGGAGAGAAGGCGAATCTCTGCTAATGTCCACATAGAAGAGATTACAGCTCCACTCTGAGCTGTGTAGAAACAGCCCCGTGTCAATGAGCACACAGGGAGGACCAGGGCTGCTTTGTGTGATCAGATGCTCCTGAGAGGCGCTATCAAAGTGATTTAAGTTACACTAGGTAACACAACAATGTGTAATAATACACTCAGTCAGCCCCAGGCTGGGCAGAAGAAGAGAATAGAGAACAATAAGTAGACAAAAGAAGAGTGTTCTCTGAAAAGCTGGAGTAGAAAAGGTGTCAGTCAGGATCTGACACCAATGACTCCTGTGGCTGCAGAGGCCGCTGACCAGTCGTTACCATCCTGTGTGTTGGTTCTAAACCAGCGCGGTGCTGGCAGCAGTGCCATGTCCTCTCCCTGGAGGCCGTCTCCTCGTGTGCAGGGGGTCGGCTGCTGAGCACTCACACCTCCAGTAATGAGTTCAGCACGGCTCCACAGCCGGGCGGGAGCAGGGAGACCCGCTGCACATTAAAGAGCCTCTTGGCACCTCCTGCTACACGTGCGTCACCTGGAAGGAATGCCTGTTATTCCCTCTGTTGGGACATTTGTTATCACTTGTGCATTTCAAGGCCTTTGTTTGATTCTCGCTCCGGCTGTCAGGCGGATGTGGAGTTGGTGACTGTTTGTGCTCCTGAGTGTCTGAAAGAGACACGAGGAGTGTGAAGCTGCGTTGGTGGGACTGGAGCGCTGTGTGTGTGTGTGTGTGGGGGGGGAGAGCACACACACACACACACACACACACACACACACACACAACAGGGTGATCAATAAGCACTTCACATGCCTTCCCCTCTGCTGAGAGATGATCCCAGTGGATCCTTTTCTGATCTCCGGAGATCAGAGCGGCTGCCGGATCGGGAGACAAAGAATCGCTAAGCTGAGCCTGAGAGACGAGGCCGTCCTCTGACCTCTGTCTGGAGGAGGAGAGCCAGCCTCTGGAGAGAGAAGGCTCCGGGCGAAAACCGAGTAGAACACTTCTACAATATGTCAGGATAGTGCTGATGGAAGGAAATAAAACATCTGACAGCAGAGAGGAAAGGAAAGAGGAGACGGGAGCTGGGAGAGGGGGGTGCAGTGAGGAGGAGGTGCATGTGGTGGGAGGAGGGCTGTGGGCATCGCCGGCTGTTTTATTGTGTGTATAATATCAGACCCTCGCCCTCGGGGGGGGGGGGGGGGGGGCTCTCATGTCGGCACGGATTGGATTTTCTTTTCAAAGTACAGCTGAGCTTAGAAAGACGGCTTCACAAAGAGGAGACCACCACCATGAAGAGCGAACGTATCCCAACGATGCCGTTCGTATTATTTATCCTCACATTAAAGTCCTCCTCCCTCTCTTGTTAGACGCGCTCACAGGAAGGCCGGCGTGACTCGTCGGGCAGAAGCTGCTCGTCAGAGAGCTTCAACCTTTAGAGGATCGCTTCTTGGGTTACAGGACGACTCTCTGCTCCGCTACGTCACCCTGCTGGGAACACGGCCGTGAAAGAGAGCTTTTGTGTGTTCCTCCGGCGGCTCATGATGCTGATACCCCTCCGACGGAGAATAAACCCAGTCTGATTAGATTGGGCGCGGTATTTAGGTACTGCAGGGCCGATAGGAGGAGAGCAGGAGGCTGCTCCTCCAGCCCGACACAATGTGTCCTCAGTGCTCGGGCGGCTGGACGCTGGTCGTGTGTGTGTGTGTGTGTGTGTGTGTGTGTCTGTGGGCTGTCAGTAGTTCACAGGCAGCAGAGAGATTCTGAGGCGCAGTGTGAGTGTGAGGGGGGGTCCTGGACCTAACACTCAGAGCACTACTGCCCCCAGATGGTGGGACCCGACTTCTTCACGGCCAAACTCAAATACATCAACAAAGAAGAGCAGGAATGTGCTGTGTGTGTGTGTGTGTGTATGTGTGTGTGTGTGTGTGTGTGATGTTGTGATTAATGGAATCCGTTGATTTCAGTGCAGACCATGAGGAGATCATACCGGCAACTGAAGATCACTGACTGCGTCAACGGAAACACAAACAGAATTCTTTCTAAGACTGTGTGTGTGTGTGTGTGTGTGTGTGTGTGTGTGTGTGTGTGTGTGTGGCTGCCCATACACTGCAGAGCCTCTCTGCTCTAATCTAATAGCAGCCCACTGTGACGGATGCATTAGGTCGGGTCTCTAATCTCCTCTCGCTGAAACTCTGATCTGAGATGTGAACGGATGTTTGACTCTTTGTTGCGTCACGAATAAAACAACAAATAAAACAACCAATAAAACATGGTGGTGGTGGTGGTGGTGGTGTTGGTGCTGGTGGTGGTGTTTGTGTCCGCGGCGCACGCCGTCCTGCCGCTCCTCTCTCTGTGACGAGCTCCCCAGCTGGAGGACGCAGACTTTCTCAATCCTTGTGGAAACATATTTCTTTATCTCTGTTCCCCGGTTGCTCTTTGGTTCACGGCTCCAGGTTTACGGCTCCAGGTTTACGGCTCCGCGCGGCGCTCCTGAAGCTCCGGGACTTTACACCAGCAGCTCTGTCGGTTTATTGGTCGGATGTAACGGGCAGCGCCGCGTCGTTAACTTCAAAGCTGAGCGATGAATCCGTCTCTCGTAGTAAACGCCGCGCTATCAGCCCTGTGATGATCTCTAGAGCTGATGTCACCGTGCCCCCGTCGCCATGGCGACCCCCGTGCTGGTGTCACTCACCGCGTCTCCCCCGCCCTGCAGGTCGGTGCCAGGTGGCGACCCCTCAGTGCCGGATCCAGAAGTGCACGACGGACTTCGTGTCGCTGACCTCCCACCTGACGCCGGCGGCCGATGGCTTCCAGCTGGAGTTCTGCAAGGCGCTGCGCTCGTACTCGGCGTGCACGCAGCGGACCGCCAAGGCGTGCCGCGGGAACCTGGTGTTCCACTCCGCCGTGCTGGGCATCTCCGACCTCATGAGCCAGAGGAACTGCTCCCGGGACGGGCCCACGTCCTCCACCCACCCCGAGGCCCCGCACGAGCCCTGCAGCTACCACAGCCGCACACAGCACGCCCAGGCCCACGGGCACGCACACACACACGCACACACACACTCTCATACACACACACATGGCCACACGCACTCACACACACACGCCCAGGGCCACGCTCAGGGCCACGCCCAGGCGCTCTCCCGGCCGGTGTACCTGTTCTGCGGGCTGTTCGGGGACCCGCACCTGAGGACCTTTAAGGACAGCTTCCAGACGTGCAAGGTGGAGGGGGCGTGGCCTCTCATCGACAATGACTATCTGTCGGTGCAGGTCACCAACGTTCCCGTGGTAACTGGCTCCAGTGCCACGGCAACCAATAAGGTGAGAAGAGAGTCTGTGTCTGTGTCTGTGTGTGTGTGTACGTGTGTGTGTGTTTGTCTGTCTGTGTCTGTGTCTGTGTCTGTGTCTGTGTCTGTGTGTGTGTCTGTCTGTGTCTGTGTGTGTGTGTGTCTGTGTCTGTGTCTGTGTCTGTGTGTGTCTGTCTGTGTCTGTGTCTGTGTCTGTGTCTGTGTGTGTGTGTATGTGTGTCTGTGTGTGTGTGTCTGTGTTTGTGTGTGTGTGTGTGTGTGTGTGTGGATCTTTAATGACCTCTAAGTTGCTTTTCTGTGGGACATCCTGTCAATGTGAGGCTATGAACACAGGCTCCCTCTCTCTCTCCCTTCTCCCTCTCTCTCTTCCTGCTCTCTCTCTCTCTCTCCCTCTCTCCCTCTCTATCTCTCTCACTCCTCTCTATCTCTCTCACTCCTCTCCCTCTCTCTCTCTCCCTCTCTTCCGCTCTCCCTCTCTCTTTCTCCCTCTCTCTCCCTGCTCTACCTCCCTCCCTCCCTCTCTCTCGCCCTGCTCTACCCTCTATATCTCTCTCCCTGCTCTCTCTTCCTGCTCTCTCTCTCTCTCTCCCTCTCTCTCTCAGGTGTGAGGCTCGCTCTCCGTCTCGTGACTTATCTCTTGTGACTGAAGCCGTGTTGAACTAACTTTGTTCATCCGGTACACAGCCAACGACATGAGACGTGTGAAAGGACCTACTGTTGACTGTGTGTGTGTGTGTATGTGTGTGTGTGTGTGTATGTGTTTGTGTGTGTGAGTGTGTCTGAGTGTGTCTTAAGTGGCGCTCATTACCCCGGCTTAAGGAACTGTGTGTCCTCGAGTCGTTATCCCTTTATGACGCTGAGGCACACACACACACAAACACACACACACACACACACACACACACACACACGCACACACACCCGCACGCCTGATGGAGGTCTGTGTGGTGGTGAAGAAGCGATGTTGACGTTCCCCGATGGTCGGCCCTCTCCGGCTCAGTCGATGGATTCAATTATTAAAACACACACACACCCTTACATACACTTAGTCATGTGTGTGTGCACAGAGACACACACACACACACACACACACACACACACACATTAAGCAAATAGAAGGGTTGCTACACCGTGGAGCTGAAGGTTTGACCTTGTGTCAGAGGTGGGGCGAGTTATTAGTCATGATTATTACACACACACACACACACACACACACACACACACACACACACACACACATTAGCAGCCCTCCAGGCTTAATGGGCTGCCAGGCCTCATTCCTCACGGCTGTCATGTGAACAAAGCAGCCATTCACCGGAACTCTGATGCTAGTGCTAACCGTAATGCTCACACCACACCCTGCACCACCACTGGAGCCCTGTGTGCGTGTGTGTGTCTCTGTGTGTGGGTGTGTGTGTGTGTGTGTGTGTGTGTGTGTGTGTGTGTGTGTGTGTGTGTGCGTTGGTCTGTGTGTGTGTCCGAGTGTTTCTGTCAGCATGTTTGCTTAGCTGTGTCAAATTACTTGTTAAAAAGTCATTTAGTCATTTCTCAAATGCAGCGTGATGAGAGTCAGTGACCTGTGTGTGTGTGTGTGTGTTTGTGTGTGTGTGTGTGTGTGTGTCTGTCTGTTGGTGTGCGTGTGTGCGACCATTTTCTTTCTCAATTAGACTGTTAATGTTTTAATGGATTGATTAAATGTTCTGAAACTTTCTCCAACCTGAAGCGACGTTGTTAAATTGTTTCTCGACTCATTCGAGTTTATTCTCGTTCACGATTAATTCGCAGATCTTTCTGTTGATTAATGATGAATGTCAGTAAAGTCTGTCCATGATCAAATGAAGATGTTTCAGAAAATCACAGCTGGGTTTTTAGGTTAATTCAATTAAATTGCCTGAATATTTATTAAATAGCTATTTTTAAAGGATTTTTTAATGGATGCTAATTTGTAATAGATTTTTTTAAACCTCACGTACCCCCAGGATGGGCTCCCCATTTGAGAACCCCTGAACTAACAGACTCTCCGCGGCCGCTCGGCCGAGTCGTGCCGCTCTGCTCGTCTCCCTAAACGTTGTTTGTCATCTGAAGACTTGACTTTGTACCTGAGACCTGAGCATCACGTCCCGTCTCCATGACTCCCTGATGCTCCGCCCCCTCTGCAGATCACCATCATCTTCAAGCCCTACGAGGGCTGCACGGAGCAGCGCGTCTACCAGGCCGTGACGGACGACCTCCCGGCCGCCTTCGACGACGGGACGGTGAGCAGCGGCGACCCTGTCCACGCCGCCGCCGGAGCCGACGGCGCCGCCGGCAAGGTGCGGGCGCTGTGGATCTCGGAGCGCAGCCCGGGGCGCCACGTGGAGCTGCACGCCGGCTACATCGGCGTCACCGTCATCGTGCGCCAGCTGGGCCGCTACCTGACGCTGGCGGTGCGCATCCCGGAGGATCTCTCGCAGGCCTACGACGCCAGCCAGGACCTGCAGCTGTGCCTGAACGGCTGCCCCGGCGGCGAGCGCATCGACCGCGCCGGGCACCTCCCCCTGCCGCCGGCGCTGCCGGCGCTCGGCCTGCAGCTCCAGCGGCGGCCCGGCTTCTCGGCGCAGACGCAGGCGTCGCCGCCCGGCGCCGCGCCGCCCTTCAGCGCGGAGGCGGCGAGGGAGCGCTGCCGGGAGCAGCTGGACGTGCAGGACATCTACTTCCACTCCTGCGTGTTCGACCTCCTCACCACGGGGGACGCCAACTTCACGGCGGCGGCGTACAGCGCCCAGAAGGACATGGAGAGCCTCCACCCGCACCGGGACAGGTGGAGGATCTACCCCCGCGGCGCCGCCGCCTCCGGCCTGCTCTGGGATCGCCCGCCGGTCAGACTGATGGCTCTGCTGCTGCTGTGGGCGCTGGGCGGCGGCGTAGCGCCGTGGGGGCGTGGCCACGGGAGGATTTGGGGAGTTCGTCGCTCCGTCTTCTCTCGTGTGGAAACGGCGAGTCGGACATCGGCGGGGAGCCGGAGCGATCGGCCTCTGGGGAACAACACTTGTTCAGCCGGAGGGGCGGGGCAGACACACCTGTACCTGAGGGTGGAGCGTGTGGAACCGTCAGACTGTAAATAGCTTCAGTGTCATTCGTAGAGCTCTTTCTGTTGTTTTGTGCCATTCGATGTGATTTCTCTTCATACCTCAGACGGAGGACGTTTGTTTAACAGAAGCACTTTATTTCGTTATTTTTTTTAATCCACATCAGTGTTCCTCCTTCTCACTAACGGTCCTCCACCGGCTCACGCTTTGGAGAACATCGATAATTAGATTTTTTAACCTCTCAATGTAAAGTCTGTGGAACACTAGGAGCGTCATCTAACTCGTCTTTATTCAGTTAATGTGAAGTGGTCTCTTTTGAATGTTTTATAAATATTGTCAAATGCCATCCGTACTATTTTGTTGCTGTAAGAATTTGTTCTTGTTCCTCAGTCCTGATTTCAAATATGTTTGCGCGTGTGTGTGTGTGTGCGTGCGTGCGTGTGTGTGTGTGTGTGTGTGTGACATACCTGGATATGTTTTATTTCCTCTGAACATCACGTCCGAGGCATTCCCACCTTTCGGCTGTGAGCGGCTCCTGATGCTCTGTTTTCTTTGTTGTGTTAATTTGAGCCAAAGACGAAAGAGATCAAAACTCACCACCACCAAACCAGCACCCTCCTCCTCCTCCTCCTCCTCCTCCTCTTCACACTCTAATGGTTTTAAAGTTGCTACTGTCGACTGTTTTACTCTTACCACCAGAATCGATGAGCTGCTCCTTACTGGAGGAGAATGTAGGAGTGATGACATCACCCTGCACGATTGAGATCTTTACCACACGGCCTGCTGAGGTGTGTGCGTGTGTGTGTGTGTGTGAGAGAGAGAGAGAGTGACCTTTCATCGTGTGTGTGAGTGTGGCCGGTCAATGTTGAAATACTTAACTTATTTATGAACGTCGTGTCCTGTAGAGGAAGTTGAGCTCCATATTCTTGCTGTTGGATAATAATGAAAAAGGATGTGATTGTGCTGCCACCTAGTGGCGCTGCGATGCTATGTCAGTGTGTTATTCAAGGCGCTAAAGAAGTGGAGACAACTGCAGGTGTTTTATTTAAAAAACAATAAAGTCAAAACAAATCGGACTTCATGTTTACATGTTTACCCACATCAACAGTAAGATAAAAACAACATGCACACTTTTACAATGGTTTAATTATATATTGACTCAAGTTTCAACCTCAATTTGTTTAGAAGGAATTCAGAATTGAAGATGAACACACACACACACACACACACACACACACACACACACACACACACACACACACACTGAAGAGCGTGTGCACGGACCCTCTGTCTGCGGTGAGGTTCGATCAGGGACCTCCCATTAGGGGACAGTTTCTTTTCCAGGTGACACGAGGCATCGGAAGCCCTTTACTTCCAAACATCTGACATGTCGTACATTGCTCAGGATATAATTTCAGATTAGAAATACATTTCCACACTGCAAGACAACATTATGCAGGTGAGTGAAGACCTGGTTATTATCTCACTGATGATCCAAAAAAGATGCTTTCCGTCTAAAGCAAAGCTGTAGGCGAGCTGGACACTTGGGCTTTTGATGGTGACCTCCAGCTGACCTTGAGGTGACCCCTCCTGAGGTCACTCACCACACAGACCAGCAGGGTCCAGCCCCGCCTCCCACCTGGCAGGTGGACAGGAGGCCAGTCGAGGACGGGAGGAGACAGACACACCTGCTGATGACACACCTGCTGATAATTAGCTCCCCGAGGTGAGACACCGCCCGGGTGAACACAGCAGACTTCTGTCAGGTACGCGCACGGGGTCATGTGCAGTGGGCGGGGTGTGACCTGTAAGGGAAAGTGAAACTCAGCAGCTGGGAGGCGAGGAAAGGATAACTGAGAATAACACACACACATACAAATAAATAAATAAATAAATACACAGCGATCAAAACATAACCTTCGAATGCGAAGGTAATTATCTCACCTGAAACTGCACCTCTAAACATGAGGTGTCTGTCTCCAAAGGGCAGGTCACCTGTCTCTCGATACAGGCTTGGGCCTGATTGGTTACCTGCATTTGGAGACGCACACTGCCTCTTAGCCGCCTGGAGGCTTTTTACCGGATGGATACTGACACCATGTGGCAGACATGGGGTACTACAGCCAACAGATATCCAATATGTATGCTGCGTCTAGTGAAACATCTCCACGTGATGCCAGGCGGTGGGGCTCCACTCAGCGGGTTATTCGTGTGTTCCAGACTGCTGGAGTTGGGTCTTGAAGGGAAGGTGGTCGGATCCCAGGACCTGACCTCTCATCACGATGGTGGCCAGGAACCCGCGGGGGCATCGGCTCACCTGGACCTTTGTCAGAACCAACTGGGACACGCTGGTTCAAAAGCCAGATTGATATATGATGCTATGACAATGCCATTTTGCTTTTTCAGATATATCAATGTCTTCTTACCTAGTAGAATTGCTCAATTTGGAGTTTTTAGTGGCTCCATGCCATTCGACAACCTGTGGAACAGGTTTTTTTAATCATAAGGACCGGGTTCGACCGCAAGCAGAACATTGGGTAGCACGAATAACAGAGATAGAGACACTAACTTCTTGTGGGTATCCTCTGTTCCTCTGCGTTGTTGTTCTGCTCCACAGGTTCCTGTTGGGCTCCTCTTGTATTAGAAACATCCTCACAGGCACCACAGGACAGCTCTCATCTGCAGAGGAACTCACTGAAGTAAATGCACTCTTATGTCTTAAAAGTATCTCTATTCTCCAAGGACATTTAGAGATTACCAATATGTCAACATGAGTATATCATTATTGGTATTAGTTAGTATTGGTAATATTAATATTATTAGTGATAATGATGGTGATTAGAGGTGGCACGGAAAAAATTTAATCATATTTTTCCTTAGTTTTTGACAGTGTCGAGCTAGAGATTGAACGTGGGCAGAGGGGGTTATGGGTAATGTACGGTAACTCAGAGGTACTCTCAACAAGGATTTCCAGTAGTTTTCCGTTTTAAAATAGTTTAGTACTGACCTAAAAATAAATGCGTAAGCATTATTACCTGTGCTCACTTGAGCAAAGATAATCGTGTCTTTAACAGGAAGAGGATGTAACCCGTGGGAGTGAATCTCGGCTGTGTGCTCGTTGTGTCGCAGTAACTGTCGGCTGTGTTTGATCCACAGGTGCAGCTGTTCTCTGAGTCTCAACTTTTTATTTAGGGGCTACGACTTATGCTACCGGTTAAGGACAGACATGTGGGTTAACATTTAGAGTTGGGCTGCAGGCAATGAGTCATGGATATAAAACAATGAAAGTATATACAAAAAAAAGTGTGTGCGTGTTTTTTGTTTTTTAAACTATTTATTTGAGAGTTCATACTTTTGTTTTAGAGTTAGAGTAACTAGAACAAGGGGAGTTTAGCTTCCTTTGGGCCAGGTTTGAGCGCGTTCCGGTTCAGTTTAGTGTGCGTGAGTCTGTGTGCGCGCGTGTAATAGACCCCGCCCTTAAAGTAGCAACGACCAATAGGAGGCGAGCATTGTAATTTGATGAGCGGCTGTCAACAACCGGCCGGGAGGAAGGACAGTGTCGTTTGTTCGTTCGATTCCCACCGAGCGCGTCAGGTGTGTTTACCTGCTGCGAGGGGAACATCAGGAAGGCGTAGAGAGAGCAGCGCGCCCTCGAGTTGGTCGACTAAAAACATCTAGTTATGGAAATGAGCTCGCGCTCACGCTATAGCTAAAGCTAGCTGGATGTCAGTCAGTCACAGTTGTCAGAAGTTGGCTCGAGGTTCGCGCTAACGGGAGAAACCGGGAGATACCGGGAGAGCTGTTTACCGGGAGTCAGTCGAGCTGCCGCGAGGGTTCAGCTCGGGTCGCGAGGAGCCGGTCCGCCGCCATGGATCCGTTCGACAGCAACAACTCAGGTAAGGGTCAGAGGATGGTGACGGCTAGCTAACGGCTCCGGCCGGCTAACGACTAACGGGGCTGTAGCGGGCACCGGGGACGACGCTTCACTCTCCTCTCCCGAGAGGTTAAAGTTATTACAGTTCTCGTAAAAATGTAGGGCTTTTAATTTGAAAAATCTCCTAATTACGACAGTACATGTTTGATTTCCAGGGTAATGAAAGTCAGGAGTCAGGACTGTCTTGAACATAGCTGCATCAGTCATTTCCTGGGACTATGAAGACAAATATATTTAAAGCACCTCAAACATTAAATAAATTACCGATTTATTTTAACATTTAGGAATTTTAATTTGAAACGTCTCTTAATTGTGACTACATATGTTTGATTGCCAGGCTAGGGGAAGTCAGGGACGTCCTGAACACATCTGCATCAGTCATTTCCTGGAACTCTTGGGGAAATCTATATACAGGACTTTAAATAATCAGAAATGTGCTTTTTTAACATACAAAAGTCTGACTTTTATTTTTATAAACTCTTTCTTGTTACACTCAACATGTTTTAATTGTAGCATAATTCAAGCTAAATCTCAGAAACGATCTATAAAGATAAAAAAATCAGTTCATTGTTTACATTTATTTGTTAGTGTATGATTTGTCGACATCTTATTTTGAAAATCGGATGTTGTTTCACGTGGTTCTTTTCGCTAACTTTGTAAAACCGGATGTTGTCTCGCGTGAATCCTTCCGCTAACTTTATCAAAACCCTCGCGCGCTCCCGATCGAATGCGTGTACCGTAAACATCAGTATAGAGGCGCAGACATTTAAGTGTCGGTTGAGTTGACGGTAATAGGAGAGAACTGAGCTCGCGCGCGCCTTGTTGTTAACTCTTAAGTCGATAATATGTACCGTGTGTCACGTGACTGGTCAAACACGACGAATTAGAAGTTGAGTCTTGAGGAAAAGATCTTTCCAGTTTCAAACGTCGCTCGTTGTTTGTGTTTTTAAAAGGTGAAGTTAGCAAATTGCCATTTTTAATTAAAGTTGATTATAAGATAAATAACATTACGTCATATATATTACAATATTCAATAGAAAACGACTCTAAAAAAAAGTTGTTAATCTGTGTCTATTAATTGTACATTTAAGGTGCTCACCATGTATTACCTTATTGACCTCTTAGTTCTTAATGTCATGCTTTCCTTGCTATTACTATTGTTAATAAGTTAGACAATACAGTAGACAGATGAAATTAACATTAAATAATGCGAAATATAAACATAAACTATCTGGGGTTGCTAAACTATTGTAAATATTCAGTGCAAATTGACTTGAGAGTGGAACAAATGGCATGACGTGTGTCCAGTGTGGATCGAGAGGTGATATCAGCCCTAAGGCTGTGATGCATGCCGCATAAACTATGTTTAATATGACTTAATGTTAAGCAGAAAACCGTCTCCAACGACCACAAAGTGTTTGTTTGTTTTTTACCAACTTTTTTGTTTCAAAAGAAGGGCAATTTGCTAACTTCCGGTTTCAACACTCGAAAGACTCGGCGACGCGTAATCCGTTTGTTTGACTAGAATCAAACAAGTCGGCTTTCACGAGGACAGCGACGTGTTCTCTCCCTGTTTACAACAACAACAGGGGTTTGGCTGAAGGTCACCAGTTAACACGGTCTCCTCTTAAACCGGAACACCTGTTTGTTTTTTTGAAGAGCCGAGGTTCGGCGCGTTTGTTCCTTCCAGTTCTCAGAAACTAAAATAATCTCAGTGCCGGACGAGATAACGTTATACGGCGCGCCACTGACGTCAGGCACGACGTCACGGCCGCGTCGTCGTGCAGCTCGAGTCGGGCTGACCGTAGCTGCGTTGCTGTGGAGACGCTGCTTTATAACCTCTATTATGGTCCTCGGGTGTCCAATACTTTATTAAAACAAACATGTCACCCGGCTCTCACTCCCGGATGGAGCTTCATTTATTGGTCTCGACCTCGAAGAGCGATCTCCAAATCTCAGCAGGAAGACTTCCTGTGTGTTCAGACGTTCAGTCACGTTGCACAACCGCATGTTGGTCAGGCGACGGGGAACACGGGCGCTTCCTTCCCCAAATCTAAATGACCGACCGGCCTCACATTGAGGCTTTCTGTATGAACGCTCTGTGTTTCATACGCGTTCCCATCAGCCACTCAGACGGGACGAGCCTCGTCAGGCGTCTGTAAAGCGGGAACGGACGTGAGGCGATCAGGGAAACCTGCACCGCTTGGAGTTTTACTTCTTCCCATATTATTAAATTAGGAAGACGAACATTCCTCTGATTGTTTCAGGGATTACTGGGAACTATTGTTGGGAGAATCACATGGCAGAAAATCACATGGCAGAGAATCACATGACGTAGAATCACATGTCATCACTCTGTCATGAGGCCTTTTATCAGAGGTGATGAATATTCACTTTATTTGCAACTGTGCCTTTTCCAAGAACATTTTCTCAGAATTATTTTTTTCTCCACATGAATTAACTGTGAAGGAAATTCAGCTGTTTCCTTACTTAATAGCACAAGTCTTACCGGCCTGCTTTGTGGGTCACAGTACCAGGAACTGGTGCAGGAGGTTTACCAACAGGAAGCTGAAGAAACGCGACGTCACACATGGTCACGCGTAGCAACACGCCGTGGTCACGCTCATGGGAAACATGGAGAAGTCATGGAGTTTTAAAACGGTCATTTCCAGGCCTGGAAAAGTCATGAAAAATACTTAAATCATAAAAGTTTTGGAAAAGTCATGTAAATGTGCTATAATCACATGTTCATTTATGCCGAGTTTACAATAATTAACATGTTTTTTAAAGAAAGACGCTCAGAATGCTCTCTGACTGTCCCCCTGTGCGTTGCAGAGCGAGCCAACCTGCCCAGGAACATGATCGAGAACAGCATGTTTGAGGAGGAGCCGGATGTCGTGGATCTGGCCAAAGAATCCGCGGCCTTCCCAGTGAGCGCCGTGGTGTTAATAATCTCAATAATCTCATTTCACACAGAAAGCATCTTTGCACCACTCTGACATTTGAAGATATAAAAGATAAACTAATCCTTGTAGATGCTGTCGCCTTCACAGCTTTGCCCTCCGGTTAGCTCCTGACATGACCGACATGGATCATAAAGCTTCATACGCAAAGTCTTATACACCTTATTTTAACTCTGGTCCCCATTACCTCATCCGACACCACATTTTATTCCACGTTCAAGATATTTATTTCTGCATTAACTGCAAACCTAATTAAAAAGAAAAGAAGCTCTAAAGCTCTCCCGTCTTTGTGATTGGACACATCTCTGACGTGTCTGTATGACTACATCTGGGAAGGCGATCCAGTTCTTATTAACACTATATATAGTGTTAATAATATGGTCAATAACAGCGCTCCTGTCCCTGCAGACGTTTCCGGCTCTGGACCCGGACGAGGTGGCCTTCGAGCCCCGGAGCTCCCGCCTGCTGGTGCGAGGCCTGGGCGAGAACGACATGGACGACGATGAGGAGGACTGCGAGTCTTCGGCCCGGCTGCTGGGAATGTCCTTCATGAACCGGAGCGCCGCGCACAGATCCAGCTCCTCCCCCTACGCCAGGCAGGCTCCACCCAGGTAATATAATAATAATAATAATAACTTTATTTATACAGCACTTTTAAAAACAAGGTTTACAAAGTGCTCTACAGATAAACAAAGCATAAACACAACTTAAATGGCGGCAAACAAAAAAGACCACACCATAAAAGCATCTAAACTTTTACAACTAAAACCAAACAAATAGGCAATTCAAATAATAATGTAAGAGTAATGCTCTGCAATAGAGATGAAAACAATCATGACCTGATTGAGGCGAGCACAGGACCACAGAACAGCGCCACCCAGTGGACACATACTTACATTTTCATTTACACATTTCGCTCTGACACAGAGTAAATATTCCCAAACAATTCTACGTTATTCTTCATGGAAAGGGCTTTTAGAAGAATAGAATAGAATAGAAATATACTTTATTAATCCCCAAGGGGAAATTTGTTGAAATAGTAGCACTGATAAACTAAACACAATAAAATATAAATATAAGAAAGAAAGTGACTGTGCATCAAGTATAGTATACAAAGTGAAATATATATATATATATATATATATATATATATATATATATATATATATATATATATATATATATATGACAGTGTGCAAAATAGAGGACCGAGCTGAAGCTCCCGTCCCACCAGTCTGCTGCTCTTCCTTTTCATCCTAAACGTATAAATTAAATTAAAGTAAGTGGGGTGGAACTCTGTTTGATCTCAGGTCGTGTTCACGGCCCTCGACCCGCACCTCGGTGGTGTGTGTGCTGTTCCTGCTCATCGTGGCCGCGATGACGATGGTCATGTATTTCTTACCTGGATGCATCTTCACCAAGGTAAGAACCTCAGTTTACTGTTTTGTATGTTTGGCTCTTTACGATATGTCCATCTCCGTCTGATTATGTCCCTCTGTAAGTTCTCTGTGGTTCTCCTCCCCCCTCCGTCTCTCTGCAGACAGGTTGTCCTCGGACCAATA
This sequence comes from Liparis tanakae, assembly GCA_036178185.1. Classification (NCBI taxonomy): domain Eukaryota; kingdom Metazoa; phylum Chordata; class Actinopteri; order Perciformes; family Liparidae; genus Liparis; species Liparis tanakae. The sequence goes on along the minus strand of CM070094.1, from coordinate 26,113,583 downwards.
AGACCACGCCCTCGGAGCCGGTGTACCCGGCGTCCACCAGCGGGGAGCCGTTTCCATGGACGCAGCTCCGGCTGCCGCGCAGCATCCATCCTCTGAGCTACGACCTCACCCTGGACCCCGACCTGGACACCATGACCTTCAGCGGCCGCGCCGTCATCAGCATGTCTGTGCTGCACGCCACCAAGCTGCTCGTGCTGCACGCCGCCCAGCTCATCATCTTCAGGGCCACCTTCAAGGTGCGGAGGAAGATGGGTGACAACACCTTGAGAGTTTAGATGGAGTAGTTGTGCTTTTCTTTTCTTTTACTAATTTCTTATTTAGTTTTCAACAACGTAACAATATATATGTTCATAGTCATTTCCAGCTGTATGTCTTGGTACACATGGTATTCAACACAACACCCATCACATGGCGCTCACTCCATGGAAAGAAAAGAGGGTAATAATGGGTAGATTGCATTAAAGATAATTAAATACAAATAAAGTAATCAATTTAAATAATTATTGTCCACTCCTGAGTGTAATAATAATAATACATTTATTTTATAAGGTCGCCGTACAACACATTAGAAACAGTTCAGACAACCGGAGAGCAGCGGCAGCTAAAGAGACGTAAAGGATGAAAGATTACATCATGAGGAGAGAGAGGAGGAGAACCCTCAGGCTCCTATAGGAGGAGAACCCTCAGGCTCCTATAGGAGGACAGACTACACTCCTATAGGAGGAGAACCCCCAGACTCCTATAGGAGGAGAACCCTCAGGCTCCTATAGGAGGACATACTACACTCCTATAGGAGGAGAACCCTCAGACTCCTATAGGAAGAGAACCCTCAGACTCTCCTATAGGAGGACAGAGTACGCTCCTATAGGAGGAGAACCCTCAGGCTCCTATAGGAGGACAGACTACACTCCTATAGGAGGAGAACCCTCAGACTCCTATAGGAGGAGAACCCTCAGGCTCCTATAGGAGGACAGACTACACTCCTATAGTAGGAGAACCCTCAGGCTCCTATAGTAGGAGAACCCTCAGACTCCTATAGTAGGAGAACCCTCAGGCTCCTATAGTAGGAGAACCCTCAGACTCCTATAGGAGGACAGACTACGCTCCTATAGGAGGAGAACCCTCAGACTGCTATAGGAGGAGAACCCTCAGGCTCCTATAGGAGGACAGACTACACTCCTATAGGAGGAGAACCCTCAGACTCCTATAGGAGGACATACTACACTCCTATAGGAAGAGAACCCTCAGACTCTCCTATAGGAGGACAGAGTGCGCTCCTATAGGAGGAGAACCCTCAGGCTCCTATAGTAGGAGAACCCTCAGACTCCTATAGGAGGACAGACTACGCTCCTATAGGAGGAGAACCCTCAGACTCCTATAGGAGGACATACTACGCTCCTATAGGAGGAGAACCCTCAGACTCCTATAGGAGGACAGACTACGCTCCTATAGGAGGAGAACCCTCAGACTCCTATAGGAGGAGAACCCTCAGGCTCCTATAGGAGGACAGACTACGCTCCTATAGGAGGAGAACCCTCAGACTCCTATAGGAGGAGAACCCTCAGGCTCCTATAGGAGGACAGACTACGCTCCTATAGGAGGAGAACCCTCAGACTCCTATAGGAAGAGAACCCTCAGACTCCTATAGGAAGAGAACCCTCAGACTCCTATAGGAGGACAGACTACGCTCCTATAGGAGGAGAACCCTCAGGCTCCTATAGGAGGACAGACTACGCTCCTATAGGAGGAGAACCCTCAGACGGTGAACTAGTGCGCCCTGTGTCCTGTGCTCCAGCGGGGAGACGGCGAGGCCGGAGCGGTGTCCGTCCTGGAGTACAAGCCCACACAGCAGATCGCTGTGAAGTTCTCCGAGGAGCTGAGGGCGGGCCAGCACTGCGTCCTGACCCTGGACTACTCCGCCAACCTCTCGCACACCTACGACGGCTTCTACAACAGCTCCTACACGGACACGGGCGGAGTCAAAAGGTACGCTCGGCCGTCCGGCGGTGGAAGCATTTCACGAGGGGAAAGATGACCTGCAGCGGAAGAACTCTGAAGGGCCTGAGAGGGCCGCGTGGCCCTTTGGCTCAGCCTGTGAACAAACACTAACTAGTTACCAAGCTGTGGTGTTAATTAATGAAGTTAGAGGCATGTTGTTGATTTTACAACGCGTATCTCATTTATTTCATCTCAGCATGACGTGCTCCTCTCCTCTCGTCTCCCTCTCGTCTCCTCTCGTCTCCCTCTCGTCTCCTCTCGTCTCCCTCTCGTCTCCTCTCGTCTCCTCTCGTCTCCTCTCGTGTCCCCTCGTCTCCTCTCGTCTCCTCTCGTCTCGTCTCCTCCTCTCATCTCGTCTCCTCTCCCTCTCCTCTCCTCTCCTCGTCCTCCCTCTCGTCTCCGTCCTCGTCTCGTCTCCTCTCCCTCTCGTCTCCTCTCGTCTCCTCTCGTCTCCTCTCGTCTCGTCTCCTCTCCCTCTCGTCTCCCTCTCGTCTCCTCTCGTCTCCTCTCGTCCCTCTCCTCTCCCTCTCGTCTCCCTCCTCTTGTCTGTCTCTCGTCTTCCTCTCCTCTCCTCTCCCTCCTCGTCTTCTCCTCTCCTCTCTCTCCCTCTCTCTCCTCCCTCCCTCCTCCCTCGTCTCCTCTCCTCTCGTCTCTCCTCTCCTCTCCGTCTCCTCCTCCTCCCTCTCCTCTCCTCTCGTCTCCCTCCTCTCCTCTCTCTCCTCTCATCTCTCTCCTCCTCCCTCCCTCCCTCTCTCCTCTCCTCCCTCTCCTCTCCTCTCCCTCTCCTCTCCTCTCTCCCTCTCCTCTCTCCTCCCTCCTCTCCTCTCCTCTCCTCCTCTCCCTCCTCTCTCTCCTCCTCTCCCTCTCCTCTCCTCTCATCTCCCTCTCCTCTCGTCTTCCTCTCCTCTCATCTCCCTCTCCTCTCGTCTCCCTCTCCTCTCCTCTCATCTCCTCTCCTCTCCTCTCCTCTCATCTCATCTCCCTCTCCTCTCCTCTCCCTCTCCTCTCCTCTCATCTCCCTCTCCTCTCGTCCTCAGGGTCTTGGCAGCCACTCAGTTCGAGCCGCTCGCAGCCAGGAAGGCCTTCCCTTGCTTCGATGAACCGTCCTTCAAAGCCACCTTCTTGATTCGAATCAGCAGGAAACCGTCCTACCTGACTCTTTCCAACATGCCTCGGGTATTAAAACCCCCCACACTGTTCCTAAAACAGACAACCCATCAGTTCTGAATGTCCATGCAGCGAGAACCCGGTCTGTTGGGTGACGAGGTTCAGCCTCCTCGTGATATCTGTGTGTGTGCTCGGCTTCTTCCTCTGCTCCCACACAGGCGGCTGCAGCTGATGTCGTGTGTGTCACAAGTTACACGGTCCCCTCTCCTCTTGAGGAACGGTTCCCGTGGGAACTGATGAGCAGACCACGTATTGTGTTTTAACGCAGTAATCACGTTCGTCGTGTTTCAGGCTAAAAGCACGCCGCTTCCCAACGGCCTCGTTCAGGACGAGTTTGAGAAGACGATCGTCAACATGAGCACCTACCTGGTGGCCTTCATCGTCGCCAACTTCATCCCCACCAGCAAACTGGTCTCAGAAACTCAGGTGGGTCTTACGGAGTGGGCCCCAAACTAAGGCCCGCCTCCACATGTGGCCCCGCCCCCTGAACAACACCAGAGACACATTCTGATTTATTTTCAATCTGGCCACGGAAATCCTCGACTAGCTGCTGTCAAACAGAACGGAATAATGGGGAAACGGTTAGGGAAGAGAACAAATTGTGTTATTTATTCACAGACTTTGTTTCTGTGAAGAACCCAGAGAGGGTATTTAGTTATTATTTATTTCATAAATAATGTTATTTATTTCCTGACTTTTTTTTTTTCTGTGAAGATCCCAGAAAGGGTTTTTAATATTTGGTCATGTGGCTTTCTGGAAAACAATACATGTTTACATTTAGGCACCCTGAGGTCATCACACTGTCTCTGTTACACACTGACCCCATCAGAAGGGACAGTGATGTCCCTCTCAGGAGACACTCTGGGGACCCCTGGTTTTCCACGACGATGATTCCTCTTTGCTTTCAATGCAGGCTCTACGCTTGTATTTAAATAGATTTAGGATTCAGGGAAGTTCTGTTTTTGCTGATAAAGTATCTTGATTATATATATATATATATATATATATATATATATATATATATATATATATATATATATAAAGACACAACATTGTCAATGACAATGTTGTGTTTTCCATGAAAACTCACACTTTTATTTATTAAATGAATACAAGATTAATACAACATCTAGTCAAGACATTGACGAGGTTAGAAATAATGATTTTAATTGTAAATATTCATGTTCTTCAAACTTGTGGCTTAAAGGAGGGCCAGTTCTAGAGCTTCTCTCACCAGCATAACTGTTTTCAGCTGCGCTCATAAAAAGGGTTTCAATGTCAAGGAATAATCTGTTTGTGGAAAATGAAAAATAAAAAGTTGTAAAAAATAAAGAAATGGTTTCAAGGGGGTTCTCCCCCTCTGCTCGTCTTCTAAGGCAATAACACAATGTACCACTAGAACATGGAGATGAGCCTCTACACACCTCTGTAGAGACTTCATTAAACACAGAGAATAGTCATTTACACATTAACTATGTAGAGAGAGTATTTATGATTAATTTAATGTCATTTTCATTGGAAAAAACAGGGTTTTTTTCTTCTTTTTTCTAAGTGACCCCAAACTTTTGAACGGTAGTGTATATATATATATATATATATATATATATATATATATATATATATGTATTTCTGTGTTTCAGGTGTCTGTGTACTCTGTGCCTGATAAGAAGAACCAGACGGACTACGCTCTGGACACGGCCTGCAAGCTGCTGGAGTTCTACAACGAGTTCTTTGAGATCAGCTACCCGCTCAAAAAACTAGGTGAGTGCCCAGAGGTCTCACATGTTCCACACGAGCTGCACACACACTCTGTTTCCCCCCCGCTCCACACCTCCCAATGTTCTCCCTTTCTCTCAGACCTGGTGGCCATCCCAGACTTCCTGGCGGGAGCCATGGAGAACTGGGGCCTCATCACGTTCAGGGAGACCAGCCTTCTGGTCGGCAAACACTCCTCCAGTCTGGAAAAGCAAGTCGTGGCCTCGGTGGTGGCTCACGAGCTCGCTCACCAGGTAGTGGCGCTGTCGTGTTTGTCTGTGGGAGCGCCGGAGGCGGGGCCTGCGCTCCGCCGGGTCCTGATCGTCTGAGCTTCTGTGTCGCAGTGGTTCGGAAACCTGGTGACGATGCGGTGGTGGAACGACCTGTGGCTCAACGAAGGCTTCGCCACGTACATGCAGTACATGTCGCTGCACGAGGTCTTCCCCCAACTGGACATCGTAGGTTCACACATCGCCCGTACGGAGCAGACGGAGCGGCGGGCTTCGCCGTGTGCCGTGACGGTACAGACGCTCCTTTGTGTGCAGGGTAATCTGTTCCTGGCGGTTCGCTTCAGAGCGCTGGACAACGACGCCCTGAACTCCTCCCACGCCGTGTCCATGGACGTCAACAAGCCGGAACAGGTGGAGGAGATGTTTGACTCCGTCTCCTATGAGAAGGTACACTTTCTAGTTTTTCTACTGTGTGTGTGTGTATATATATATATATATATATAATGCTCAGGGGGCGAGCGGTTGACCCGTAGTCGGTCCGATCCTCGCTCTCTCCCCATAGTTGAATGTCGAAGTGCCCTTGAGCAAGACACTGAACCCCCGTTGCTCCCCGGTGCTTCACAGCAGCCTCGGCTCCTTAGCGGTCGGCCCTAGACTTATCCCAGTACGTATCTCAGCCACTAGGGGGCAGACGGGGGAACGTGATCACACGCCCTGTGCCGTGCTGTGTCTCCGTCAATGGTTTGAATCCCTTCTCTGTGACACCGTAGCATAACATTAGCTCAATACAATCACTATACATTACACGTTTTGGTTACAGTAAACCTGTTGACCAGACGCTCAACAACTCTTTGGTTACCCTCCACTCACCTGTTCTGTGCCCACCTGTACTCCCTTTAATGGTACTGTGCCCCCTTGTGTTCAAATGGAGTAAGTGCATGGCCCAATTCACGCCGTGTTTCCTAGAAAGCATTAAAAAATTGTTTTGGGCTCGAACAATAACTGAGGATGGGTTTAAATGCAGAGTTTCCCCACGGGGATCAACACGGTGTCGAGTGGTTTCTGTTCCTGCTGTTTCTTCCGGTGTGTTCTCAGACGTTTGTGTCTTCAGGGCGCCTCCATCCTCCTGATGCTGCACGCCTCGCTGCCGGGGGAGCAGTTCAGGAAGGGAATCATCCAATACCTCAAACAGTTCAGTGGATTAAACACGGACACCAACGACCTCTGGAACAGCCTCACTCAGGTGTGTGTGTGTGTGTGTGTGTGTGTGTGTGTGTGTGTGTGTCGGCCTCTTTAGTTTTTTGCCGACATGGACAAGTTGTTTCTCTCTTTGGTTCATCCAACGTTTAACCTCCGTCCGTCCGCCATCCGGTTGAAATGACATCGGCTGCATTTGTCTAGTTTCCCTGTGGTCACATGAAGCGTAACCACGGGAACCGTCTCAGGAGCATCGTCGACATATAACGCAGTAAATGGCTTCTGATAATACTGATCATATCATCGTTTATTGATCCTGTACGAGCGTTCATCTTTTTTCTCAAATGCCTCGTTTCTTTTGCCTCGGTTATCGTCCCCTCTGGGTTTGTAGAAGTTGTCCTCTTCATATAGTCGTCTGTCTTCATGGATCCTGAACGCCCCACTAGACTCTCTCTCTGGGTTTCTCTCCCTGCCCTCAGGTCGAGGTCTCGCCTCAGCACCCCAACGTGTCGGAGATGATGAGATCGTGGACGTCGCAGAAAGGCTTCCCATTGGTCACCGTGAGCCGTGAGGGGGGTCAGGTGACCCTCACGCAGGAGCACTTCCTACTCACGTCTGACAACGCCTCGCACGCCTCCAGGTGGGTTCAGCTCCGCCCCCTCCACAGATCCGGGAAGCACAACACACAGGATTCGTACGGTCATGGAAAACCTGGAAAAGTCATGGAATTCTAAAATGGTCATTTCCAGGCCTGGAAAAGTCATGAAAAAACTCAAATCATAAAAGTTTTGGAAAAGTCATGGAAATGTTGTTATAATCGCATGTTAATTTACACCGAGTTTGAAATAATTAATACATTCTTTAAAGAAAGACGCTCAAAATATAAGCCGCCGTACCTCTCAATACGCACCATGTTCTACATGTTTCATGTTTATACCGAGATTTCAGTTTGGTCATGGACATGTGGCTTAAACTCATGGAAAAGTCCTGGAAATCCATCGGTCAACAAGTGTCAGAACCCTGAACACAGCCCTGACTGCATTCTGTGCTCCCTGTAGCTTGTGGAACATTCCGGTGATGTACGTGACCGACAACTGTAGTGTGGCCCCCGAGTGCACACAGGTGTTCAACCTGAAGAGCAAGTCAGGTAAAACACAAAAGTATAGCAATAGAAATCAAGTTAAGAGTCAAGAGCTTTGTGAATAAATAAATGTGTGTGTGTGTGTGTGTGTGTGTGTGTGTGTAGGGACCCTGAAGGAGGTGCCAGAGGGCGTGAAGTGGCTGAAGCTGAACTACAGGCACACGGGCTTCTACGTGGTCCACTACGGGGACGAGGGCTGGGCCGCGCTGACCGCCGCGCTGCTCGGCGACGTCGGCGTCCTCACGCCGGACGACCGCGCCTCGCTCGTACACGACGTGTTCGCTCTGTCCAGGTACGGCCACGCCACAGAGGGTTGTTCTTTCAATTAAATTCTTGAGTTTGAGTTTTAATGCGCTTGTCATTGTCCTCCGTTGTCCCGTGTGGTGGACAGACTGGGACGCGTGTCCTTCTCCCAGGTCCTCAACCTGCTGAGTTACATGTCCAACGAGATGGAGACGTCTCCTGTGGTGGAGGCCCTGCTGCAGCTCGACGTGCTCTACCACCTGCTGGACCAGAGACAAGAGCACAGTGTTGTGGCCCGCATGAAGGTACATACACATACACATACATATATATACATATGCATATATACATACACATATATACATGCAGGGGGTACGGAAAGTATTCAGACCCCTTTCAAATGTTCACTCTTTGTTTTTTGTTATTCGCTAGAATTTAAAAAAAAAACATTTTATTTGTCCTTAAAGTCCTCGGCTCCGTCTGGACAGAGAAAAACTGAAATGTAGAAATGTTTGCAAATTTATTGAAAAAGAAAAACTGAAATATCCCATGGTGATCCGCAAATGGCTGCAATGAAACAGAGTGAACATTTTAAAGGCGTCTAACTGTCTATTACACTACATTAAATTACATTACATCACATTATATTATATAGCATTAAATCACATTACATTACATTACATCATTACGTTATATTACATTACGTCACATGTCATGGAGCAGACGCTTTTATCCAAAGAGAGTCACAATAAGTTCATCAACCAAGAGAACAAACTAAGAACTACAAGAATACAGAAAGTTACATTTATTCAACTACAAAAGTACCATAAGTAATATCATGAGTTATACTATAAGTAATACCATAAGTAGTACCATAAATAATACTATAGGTAAGAGCAATTTCAGTCCCACTGAAGTGCTAATCTGTGTTTTAATCCAGGTATAGTCTGAAGATGCGTTTTAATCCAGGTATAGTCTGAAGATGCGTTTTAATCCAGGTATAGTCTGAAGATGTGTTTTAATCCAGGTATAGTCTGAAGATGTGTTTTAATCCAGGTATAGTCTGAAGATGTGTTTTAATCCAGGTATAGTCTGAAGATGTGTTTTAATCCAGGTATAGTCTGAAGATGTGTTTTAATCCAGGTATAGTCTGAAGATGTGTTTTAATCCAGGTATAGTCTAAATATGTGTTTTAATCCAGGTATAGTCTGAAGATGTGTTTTAATCCAGGTATAGTCTGAAGATGTGTTTTAATCCAGGTATAGTCTGAAGATGTGTTTTAATCCAGGTATAGTCTGAAGATGTGTTTAGAGACTTCCTGCTGTCCTGAGGTCAGTGGGGAGCTGGTTCCACCAATCAGGAGCCAGGACAGCAGCAGTCTGATGGGGTGATGAGTCAGGAGTCGACTGGCTGTACTTTCCGTACCCACTGTGTATGAACGTGTAAAGATGTAGATCAGAATACACTCTGAGAATAAAGAGTGTTTCTATCAGAGTTATTGTCTCAATAATGAGAAACATTTAAACACATGTTCACATCTGGATGGGTTTAACTTAAGAAGTTAAGACGTCCTGGGTCTGTTCCTGTGCTCTAACCCTCCCTCCTCTTTGACAGTCGTACATCCTGCATCAGTTCGGCTCTCTGATGGACAGACAGACGTGGGGGGGGGAGGAGGAGAGCGTCTCCAAGCAGGAGCTGCGCTCGGCGCTGCTCGCCACGGCCTGTGGGCTGAATGAGGAGCGCTGCGTCCAGAGAGCCCGAGAGCAGTTCAGCCGCTACGCCCGGTCCAACGGGACCGCGCGGTACGTACGGCACGCTCACTCACAGCCGCTGGGGGAGGTACGGTGGTCTGAAGCTGCAGGCACTCCGCAGATGGTGGAGAACAGGCTTCGGACGCGCGTGAATGAAGTTATCAACATTTAATGGCAGGAAGTGTAGAACAAACAATCAAAGCTCACGTTAATCGATTCCGGATACCTGTAGAAAGAGAAAGCTACCTCCAATGCCCAGAGTTTTTATCACCTCGCCCCGTCATTTACGGTCAAGTATTTTCACAATAAAAGTCCCGTCTATTATTGTCTGCATTAAGGTCACCTTCACAATAAAAGTCCCTTGTTATTGTGAGTCTCGTCACGGATTCCAACCGGCTCCGTCGATCTATAACACTGACATACAGTCTCTCTCATGAACATACATTCATTCTTACATTTGCATAGAGTAAGCATTACCCCTATGCTTCATAACACATTAACAACAATATCAATATTCTCCCTAATATTTTCTATTATAATATCTTTCTATATGTATTAATTTAAAACATAAGACCTCTGCAGATGTTATCAAAATAAACGATTACGACCTAACAGAAGGTAACGCGGTGGAATCGGTATCTGACATGGAGTTGTGGTCGACCGTGAACCTAAACATGTTTCTCATCTTTACGTCTCCGTCAGCATCCCAGGAGACCTGCAGCAGGTGGTGTTCACGGCGGCCGCTCAGTCGGAGGAGGGCTGGGAGGCGCTGCTCGGCATGTACGGACAAGCAACCTACGACGCGGAGAAGAGGAAGATGCTGCGCGGCCTGGCGTCCACGCAGGACCCGCGGCGCATCGTGTGGTGTGTGTGTGTGTGTGTGTGTGTGTGTGTGTGTGTGTGTGGGGGGGCTTCTGGTCATCAAGCGCCAACGTCTTTCCTCCTCCACCGAGAGAGAAGAACACAATACTCCTCAGAGCGGGTCCTGTATCGTCCTGTATCGTCCTTTATCGTCCTTTATTGGGACAAGCCTCGACAACATGGGTCACGGAGCAGCAGTATTTAGTGTCTTCAAAGGATTTCACTCTCTCAGGGTTCGTACGCTCATGGAAAACCAGGAAAAGTCATGGAAGTTTAAAATGGTCATTTCCAGACCTGGAAAAGTCATGAAAAAAGTTAAATCATAAAAGTTTTGGAAAAGTCATGGACATGTTATAATAGCAGGTTCATGTTCTACATGTCATACCTGCAAACTTGTCACTTGTCATAATTTTTGTTAAGACCCAGACATATAAATAATATCTAAATCTTTTTTTTTTTTTTAAGTCAGATGTTGTAAGAGTCTTCTAAGGCAGATAATGATGGATTAATAAAAAAAGAAGTGTTTGCACGTTTTTAGGGAAACGTGATATTGCACCGTTGGGCCTAGTTGGTAAAGACTGAGCATTGTCTCTCCTTGCTGGTGGCATTCTGAAATGGAAGTATAACTAATTCCAATGCAAATGAATCCTATTCAGGCGATACACTCCTCTGATGGCACACACTACTGTCTGGCTAGCCTAATGTGCCCTCTACTTACAATACAACCCCACCCAGAACTCTTACATCCCCATATTCCCAAACATTTACACCTCTCCCTGACCAATGCAACATACATGCAACTCCCACACTCCTGAACATTTACACTTGTCCCTGAAACCATCCTTCAAAGCTTTCTACAAACAGTCTACCCTAACCCATTAAGAATATTCAAATATGGTCTAAACTTAAAATTATAAGAAAGAACCCTTTTGTAAAGTGTGAATCATCAAATACATTATATTTCTGTAAGTATTTATCGTGTATCTGAACATCCGAGAGTGGAATGTCTCCATGCAGTGTGCAGTCTGCTATTTCAGCTCCATGTTCACCCAACGGTGTAAAAAAACAGCAATGACATAACAAGCTGTAAATCTAAAGTGATGCATTAATTCCACAATAACTTAGTATTTACATGAAGTACATAGTCTAACAATCTCCCAAAAAAATATTTCATGGAATTGAATTACTTCAATGTTGATATATCCAGTTGAATGAAACGAGGAGATGTGCTTCTGGAACGTTTGCAGGTAGAGTGAGTTCATGGCCTTATGGCCACACCTATTACACATTTACAATCCAATGGCATTAAAAAGGCAAGACAATAGGACCCATTGACGATGTCAATATGGTCTGTCCCCAAAAGACGTTTTTACAGATTTTTAGAGATAAAAGTGACGTTGTAATATGAAGACCAGGGGCCTTACAGGGAAAGCACATTTCTGATTATTTGAAGTCCCGGATATAGATTTCCCCAAGAGTTCCAGGAAACGACTCATGCAGATGTGTTCCATACATATCCATCTACACTGGCAATCAAACAATGTTAATGTACTACGTTTTAATTTTAATTGTAAATACTTAAAATACAAAACCAAAGCAGAAGCTGAGCTGCAGTGACACACCAGAACCAGAACCCGTGACCTCCTGACCCCTTGGTGTTGGTGGAGCGGCAGATCATCTCGTGCAACAGTCACGGTGAAGAGGAATCGACTAAACGGCTCCAGAATGTTCCATCATGTAAAGAAATGAAATAGTTTCTGGTGAGCGTCTCCTAAAGGGTGTCAAGGGAATGTTCTATAGCTTCATTCTCCTTGACACGATGTGAAGGAATCACTTGGAGACGCATTCTCCCAGAGGAGGATGAAGATGATGGAGTTATAGTTCACAGGATCTTTCCTCTGAGTCTCCTCATCAGGACCTGATCACCTGATTGATCATCAGTGATCGGATCATCTGGTTACTCGTCACATGACCTGAAGACAGAAGTCTCCTTCTGGCTCCTCCTCCTCCTCCTCGTTTCCTTAAACACATGATGTCATTGACTCTTCACTTCACCCTCACAGACCTCTGAGGGACTCCGTGTCACGGGGACTCTTCTCTCAAGAATAAATGATTCATAGACGAGTTCTCTGAGCCTCTGGGCGTCGTGTTGTTTCACCTGAACTCTGGTGACCTGTGTTCCAGGATGCTGAAGGCCGGCCTGCGGGGCGACCTGATCCAGACGCAGGAGCTGCCTCTGGTGGTCTACACCGTGTGCCGCGGCTTCGCCGGCTACCTGTTCGTCTGGGACTTCATCCAAGAGAACTGGGAGCGCCTCCTGGAGAAGTGAGCGACGAGTCGTGGCTGAGAACACGTCTTCAGGCGACGTCTCGTGAGATGAGGAGCTCAGCGTCTGTTTGTGTGTTTTGGCTGAAGGTTTCCTCTCGGCTCCTTCGCCATCCAGTCCATCATCAAGTCGGCCACCTCTCAGTTCTCCACGCAGGCGCACCTCAACCAGGTGTGTGTGTGTGTGTGTGTGTGTGTGTGTGGCCAATGTTGAAATACGTAACTTATTTCTGAACGCAGTGTCCTGTAGAGGAAGTTAAAGCCCCACTATGTAACTTTTCCTACCTTTTAAAATAACAGCTTGAAAAAAAAATGGTGCCGCTACAAAGACTTTTAATATGTAGATTTGCTCCTCCGTCACGGCATCGGGGTCTGTGGGGAGAAAACTGCTGAATGTAAGATGTGTGTGTGTGTGTGTGTGTGTGTGTGTGTGTGTCAGGTTGAGCGTTTCTTCTCCAGCCTGAAGGAGCGCGGCTCTCAGATGAGGAGCGTTCAGGAAGCCGTGGAAACCATCCGGCTGAACCAGCGCTGGATGGACAGGAACCTGCCGGCGCTCCGAGAGCGGCTCTGAGGCGGGCGCCGCGCCTCGGCCCCGCCCACAGGCCGGAGGGCCGCGTCGCCACGACGACGACGACGGCGTGGTCAAACTTGTCTCTGTTGTAGGACGCCGTCTCTCGACTCCCTTTTATCCAGGAGCAGTAATCAAGGCTGGAGGTGTCTCTCTACCTGTGTGGACACGATGTCTCTCTACCTGTGGACACGGTGTCTCTCTACCTGTGTGGACACGGTGTCTCTCTACCTGTGGACACGGTGTCTCTGTACCTGTGTGGACACGATGTCTCTCTACCTGTGTGGACACGGTGTCTCTCTACCTGTGGACACGGTGTCTCTCTACCTGTGGACACGGTGTCTCTCTACCTGTGTGGACACGGTGTCTCTCTACCTGTGGACACGGTGTCTCTCTACCTGTGGACACGGTGTCTCTGTACCTGTGGACACGGTGTCTCTCTACCTGTGTGGACTCGGTGTCTCTCTACCTGTGTGGACACGGTGTCTCTCTACCTGTGGACACGGTGTCTCTGTACCTGTGGACACGGTGTCTCTGTACCTGTGTGGACACGATGTCTCTCTACCTGTGTGGACACGGTGTCTCTCTACCTGTGGACACGGTGTCTCTCTACCTGTGGACACGGTGTCTCTGTACCTGTGGACACGGTGTCTCTGTACCTGTGTGGACACGATGTCTCTCTACCTGTGTGGACACGGTGTCTCTCTACCTGTGGACACGGTGTCTCTCTACCTGTGTGGACACGGTGTCTCTCTACCTGTGTGGACTCGGTGTCTCTCTACCTGTGTGGACTCGGTGTCTCTCTACCTGTGTGGACTCGGTGTCTCTCTACCTGTGGACACGGTGTCTCTCTACCTGTGGACACGGTGTCTCTCTACCTGTGTGGACACGGTGTCTCTCTACCTGTGTGGACACGGTGTCTCTCTACCTGTGGACACGGTGTCTCTCTACCTGTGGACACGGTGTCTCTCTACCTGTGTGGACACGGTGTCTCTCTACCTGTGTGGACACGGTGTCTCTCTACCTGTGGACACGGTGTCTCTCTACCTGTGTGGACACGGTGTCTCTCTACCTGTGGACACGGTGTCTCTCTACCTGTGTGGACTCGGTGTCTCTCTACCTGTGTGGACACGGTGTCTCTCTACCTGTGTGGACACGGTGTCTCTCTACCTGTGGACACGGTGTCTCTCTACCTGTGTGGAGGCGGCGTTGTGTTTTCTGAGCCCGGCCCTGTGGTTCTGGTTGTGTGTGAGACGGGAAGTGGTCAGACACACACTCCTCCTCCCGCTCTGCTGTCGGCCCCACGCTCCTCCTCCCACCAGACCGTCCTGCTTCCTCCACACTCCTCTTCCTCAGCTCTCAGGCACCGGACTAAGTATGAAGAACGTCAACACGACCGTCTGAGCGCACGCCGACTTCATCGTCGCCTCGGGCGGCTGATGGAGGCGGCTGTGGGGAAGTTTTTAAGTAGAAATTCCCGGTACTTTACAATGAAACTGACCTTTTTATCCCGATGGGACAAATAGCTGCCGACTCCAGTTCCACATGCAACTGGAAACGGTTCCTGATGGATGGTTGTCTGGTTGACAGCTTAAAATACCAAAGTTGTGTTTGCATCAATTGAATGTAGTGAAAAGCCTTCCCACTGTGGCCAGTAGATGGCGCACTGCACACCAGTGCAGGTGTAAAGCAACAACCAAAGTGTCTTAGGGAGAGCAGGTGGAGCCAGAGGAGGATCTACGGTCATCAGTTCAGCTCCGATGGTTTTTATTGTGGAAGCTTAAAGCTCCGGAACAACTCGTTCTCTATCAGTGTTCCTCTAAACCTGTAACGATAATGTAAATATCTCCACAGGACGACGTGTTCCTGACCGTGTGGATGTAATGTCGTAAACGTCTCTCCGCGTGAGGACTTCCTTTGTGTCGACCTGGGGGCGTTGGCTGAAGCACATTGAAGGTGCACATTGGGCTTGGGGGATCTGTCCAGGAAGAGTTCGTCAAGAGACGATACAGAACGTCTGAAGTTACTCCAATATTTATTTATTTTTAGAAAGTGTGTGAATGTGTTTCCCCACCTTGACTCTGGGTTTTATTTAAAGCCGTTGTAAACTGACCCTGAGCTTTATTTAAACGTATTCACTCCATCGCTGTCATCATGTTACAGATAATGAAGTAAATAACAGATTTTAGGATTTCTTTGGCCTTCGAGAGACGCGCACTGTGTGTCGTGGTTGTCCTGTCGTCCTCTTCTGAAACCTTTTGCTTCATCCATGTAAAGTTTGTAAACTCTTTCCTAGAGGAGTCTGAAGGTGAGCGGCGTGACGGTCAGGTGCGCGTGACGCTTTACTTTGAAGGAGCTCGCTGGCGTTAAAGTAAACGGCGTTAGACTCGACCGTGGACTCGTTCCGTCCGGTTCGCAGACGGTGTGAAGAATGTGAAGAATTTGAAGAATATGGCTTTAAATACACTTCACCTTTTTTTTTTTTTTTGCAGCTTCCAATTTCAGTTTATTTGTAGAGACTATTTTTACAAATTACAAATCCCCCTCAGAGGCTTTACAATCTGTACACATAGACATCCCTGACCTTTGACCTTTGACCTCACATGGGATCAGGAACAACTCCCAAACAACCCTTCAGGTAAAAGGTGAGAACCCTTGAGGAGAGAACAGAGGAGGATCCTCTCCAGGTGGACAGGTGTCATAGAGGTCATGTGACCAGAAGGAATCATCACACATTAAAACACAGGAACAACACCATGAAGAGGAGATGATGAAGAGTTGGTAGTCGGCATATTCCACCCTCCAGACCTCCACCATCCATCAGGTGGAGGTAGAGAGATTAAGATTCTTTGATAACGAGGTTTCCTGTGAGGTCAGTTGCGTTTAGCTTGAAGCCGGTTGGTTCAGGGCGTTGGGGGGGCGTGGCCTGTCCGGGCGTGGCCAGTCCGGTGACACCTTTGTGTTTTAACCCGATCAGAAGGTCTTTGTGCTCTGGGATGAACGTCTGCTGAGGCTTCTGAAACTAATAATAATAATAATACATTTATTTTATAAGGCGCCTTTCAATGTCGCCTGTGTTGCTCCTCACGTCGATGTGATCACAAATAAAAGTTGTTTTCTGAAGATGTTGGATTACATTTCTTTTCAATTAAAATGTAAAGAATATCTTTGTTTACGACTCGATGCTAAAGACGACGCGGCGTTTTACGATTTCTAATTCAGAATCTGTTTGATGCCTTGAAGCCGTTCCTCCTCCTCCTTTTACCCGCTTCATCACGTTGGAAGGCAAAAGTTCATTTTTCATTCTTGCTTTTGAAAAAAATCTATTAAAAATAATAACGATATAAATTGTAGCCTATTTCAAATATGGATTATGGCACATCAAAATATTCACTCATGACATGGAGAGATAATGATGCATCTTATCAATTCATAGTTCCAGGAGATTAAAGAGCAGACATGGTTAGACGGTAGATAAGATCCCGTATCGAGTCCCATCGCACGGCGTGGCTTCAGTCTGTCGCTCGGCTGACGTGTTGAAACAAGAAGAGCGACGAGGAAACGCGTCACGAGTCGCAAACCTCGTCCACCAAAACATTCGCCGTCGGCCCGGTTCAGTCACCGCCCGGATCCCCGGAGCAACAACCATCTGAACTATGCAGCCGGACAAATGGAGAAGCCAGGTAGACGCTATCAGCGGACAGGTGGCGGTTGCGCCGGTGAGATTAAATATTATTTGACGCCTGATCACTGATATGCAAAAATCTGTGGAGAAAGACTTGAATGAGGCGAGAGATACGAGACGACGACCCGACGCTGCACTCGTCCAGATGTCCACGCCTCCTCTTCTGTTGCTGTCAACTTCTCACCTTCACTTCAATTTTAATTCAATTCAGTTCAGTTTATCTGTAGAGCCCATTTTCCAAATTACAAATCCCCCTCAGAGTGCTTTACAATCTGTACACACAGACATCCCTGACCTTTGACCTTTGACCTCACATGGGATCAGGAACAACTCCCAAACAAGCCTTCAGGGTAAAAGGTGAGAACCCTTGAGGAGAGAACAGAGGAGGATCCTCT
This sequence comes from Liparis tanakae, assembly GCA_036178185.1. Lineage (NCBI taxonomy): Eukaryota > Metazoa > Chordata > Actinopteri > Perciformes > Liparidae > Liparis > Liparis tanakae. The sequence goes on along the minus strand of CM070094.1, from coordinate 26,096,267 downwards.
CCAGGTGGACAGGTGTCATAGAGGTCATGTCCGTCAGTCTGATACGAGGCTGAAATCCCCCCCCCTACAATACCTCAGGACTCATCACTGTCCCTTGCACTTTATCATTTTGCCACTTACTGTCACTTTACTTCACTTCACTTTACTTTACCACTTACTGTATACTTTTTTTGCACTACATAACGTCACTTTAAAGGAAACCCATGCTGCTGTAAATGTATCTACATGTTTATAACTATATGTATATATATATATATATATATATATATATATATATATATATATATATATATATATATATATATATATATATATACATATGTCTTGTCTTATCTGTTGTTGTGTGTGTATCTATATGTCTTATCTGTTGTTGTGCGTGTGCACTTATTTGTTCACCGTAGGAGGGTGAGAAACGTTTTTTCGATTACTTGTATGTCCTAACATGCGTAGAAATTGACATTAAAGCTACTTTGACTTTGACTTTGACCAGAAGGAATCATCACACACATTAAAACACAGGAACAACACCATGAAGAGGACAGTGATGAAGAGTTGGTAGTCGGCATATTACACCATCCAGACCTCCATCAGGTGGAGGTAGAGAGGAGGAGTGGGCGGAGTCTTAGCAGGGGGCGGAGTCTCACCTGGGCCATGGCGTAGTTTCTACTAATTTGAGTTTCTAAGTTCGGGTTCGTCTTGCTCTCCCTCTCCAGGAGGTCCTACCGTTCCTCCATCACTCCTTTACATACAGAGCATCTGCTGCGGCTCTGGACTATATTCAAAGTCAAAAGTCAAAGTAGCTTTATTGTCAATTTCTACGCATGTTAGGACATACAAGTAATCGAAAAAACGTTTCCCACGGTGAAACATATAAGTGCACACGCACAACAACAGATAAGACGAGACATATAGATATACATATAGTTATAAACATACAGATACATCTACAGCAGCATAAGTGTCCTGTAAAGTGACGTTATGGTAGTGCAGAAGAAGTATAACAGTAAGTGGTATATTACTGCTCTATGTGCAGTTCAGTTTACACTGTTGTGTCCACGCTGAGTAGATTCCATTGGTTATAGGTCCTGATGAGGTTTATCCACCTCACATATCTGTGGTGCGCCACAGCTCCACCCCCTGGCTGTGATGCTGTCTCGTGGTTCAGCTTCACAGGAAACGAGTGAACATCAAAACAACGGAAAGTATTCAGGAGATCAGTAGATTTAAAGGGCAAGCTGCACGAAGCAATTCAAAGGATGTGTTGATGTGATGGTCGTGATAACGCTCCGAGGGTTCGTGACTGATCACTCAAAGTCCTGCTGAGACTCCGCCCCCTGCTGAGACTCCGCCCACCAGGCACGTGCACAGACATTTTGGGGGGCAGGTGCTCAAACCCCCAAAAAGGGCACCCATTGCCAAAAAAAGATTCTGACAGAGTTGAAGCATGAGCAGCGTTACACTGATGAAACATGACCTGCGTTTCCTCTGGGCAGGATAAGACAGCTAGCTTACATGTTCATGAACAAAGATTAATTATGATATGGCAACAACAGCACAAAACTCACGGCTGAGACCCATAGAAAGTTCCCCTTAGCAGAAATTGTTATACCCCTCATACAGTATTCTCACCACCTTCCATCTGCCGTCCAGCACCGCCTGGACCAGCTCAATGACATGAAGGAGATAATAGAGAGTGACCTGCGGGCCTTGAAGAAGGTCCCGGGGAAACGTAAGGAGATGGGTAGGGATAACCTGTCGGCGGAGGAGTGCAGGGCACTGGCGGGACTTAGAGGTATCTCGGACTTGGTTCTAAAACCAGCGGACCAGCGGTCCAAAATAGTGATCCAGGACAAAGCCCAGTATTCCACTGAGGCAATGAGGCAGCTCCAAAACACCCGACATTACGTCCCTCTGCCAAAATCTATACAGCTCGAGACCCAAGCCAAAATCAGGGAAGTGGTCAGAGGCTTGTATAAAAGCAAATACATCTCAGCTAGGCAGAGGGCGTACTTGTCGGGTTCGGACTCCCCACGGGTCCGGAAGTTTTATCTCCTTCCCAAGATTCACAAGGATCCGGGGACGTGGACCATTCCACATGAGGTCCCCCCCGGCCGCCCAATAGTCTCGGACTGTGGGAGTGAATCGTATCAGATTGCGGAGTACCTGGAGCACTACCTGAACCCCTTGTCCACCCACCATCCGAGTTACGTTAGGGATACATATGATTTTATCAACAAGATTAGAACCATCTACTTACCTGCCGGTGCCCTGCTCTTCTCCCTGACTCTACACAAATATTGACACAAGCCTCGGGCTCCGGGCTGTGAGACGGGCTTTTGAGGCCAATCCGGATCCTTCCAGACCTGATGAGGCGCTGATGACTCTCTTGGAGCTGGGACTCACTTGTAATGACTTTGAGTTCGATTCCAGGTTTTATCTCCAGACACATGGTACCGCGATGGGCAAGAGGTTTGCCCCCTCGTACGCCAACATCTATATTACATTACATTACATTACATTACATGTCATTTAGCAGACGCTTTTATCCAAAGCGACTTACAATAAGTGCATTTCAACCTAGAGTACAAACTAAGAACAACAAGAATACAGAAAGTAACATTTCCTCATCATAGTCAAACTACAAAAGTACCATAATAAGAGCCATTCAAGTGCTACCAAAGTGCAAGTCTGTGATTAATCCAGATATAGTCGGAAAAGGTGCGTTTTCAGTTTTCGGCGGAAGATGTAGAGACTTTCTGCTGTCCTGATGTCAGTGGGGAGCTGGTTCCACCACTGAGGAGCCAGGACAGCAAACAGTCTGGATTTCGAGTGGTTAGCTCGAGGTGACGGAGTCACAAGTCGGTTGGCTGTTGCGGCGGAAGCGACGTGCGGGGTGTGCGGTGTGACCACATCCCGGATGTAGACGGGGCCCGATCTGTTCAGAGCACGGTACCAAGAACCAATGTTTTGAAGCGGATGCTGCTCCACCGGTAGCCAGTGAAGAGAGCGGAGGAGCGGAGTGGTGTGGGTGAATTTCGGGAGGCTGAAGACCAGCTTAAAACAGGAGATACAACAGTAATTTAGCAGATTTAACTAATTTAGAGAAGATACTTAACAGGATCCAAGAAGTCGGTAGTCGTTCCTCCAAGGTAGAAAATGCACACTGCTATATGGTGGACTGGGAGCATACGGTTCTGCCCAAATGTCCCAAGAAACCACTGGTCTACCTGAGATACTCGGATGATGTGTTCGGAGTCTGGACTCACTCGGCAACAGAGTTTCGCCAGTTTGTCCAGATTCTGAACCAGCATCATCCGAGTATCTCAGTATAGGACAACCTGCAATCAGAGCGGATCGAGTTTTTAGACACTGAGATTTAAAAAATATTTATAACGGGTACGGACCCAAGAAGGGAAGGCTTGGCCACCAAAGTGTTTTTTAAATCCACCGACACTCACGCCCTGCTCCACAGGACGAGCTATCACCCGAGACATACGTACAGGGGAATAGTGAAATCTCAGCTCTTGAGGTTCAGTAGAATCTGCACGAGAATTGAGGATGTGCAGACGGCCACCGGGATCCTCTTTAGAGTCCTGAGGACGAGGGGATACAGCAGGACCTTCTTGCGCTCCATCAAGACGGAGGTCCAGAACCTAGAGGACTGGGCTGACTGCCTGGTGGGCGCAACCAGGCCCTTCCCTGGTCCCCTTCATTACAACCTTCACACCAGCCTCCTTGGGCATGGGCAGTGTCATATGAAAACACTTTCAGGTACTCCATCAAGCCCTAGAACCATTGCAGGACCATAAGTCCATCATAGCATTTCGGAGGAACACAAACCTGAAGGACCTCTTGGTCCATGCCTCACTTCAGAGTGGTAGGCCAGCAACCGGGAACCCACACTTCCGAAACACAAAATTCCTCTCCAATCCCCACGCGAATCTCGGTGCCCCGATCCGCCAGGTCTTCCATCTAGACTCGGCCAATTTGGTGTACGCGATTAAGCTGCGCCTGCAAGAAAATATATATTGGACAGACAAAAAACACACTCCACCTCCGCCTCAAACAACATCTATACGAGATAGACCGGAGGCCCCAGGCCCTATACACCCATTTTCGGGAACATGGAAGGGAACACCTGGAGATCTCGGGCCTGGAGTCCCGGATGGGATGGTCCGGGTTCCAGAGATTGAGAGCCGAGAGGGAGTGGATCCAGAGGCTGGGAACGGTAACGCCATCTGGCTTGAATGAGGTCCTTTAGACTTGTTGGAATTGTGGTTCACTAAAATTAATTCCTGGATGGGGTTAGGGTTGGGTTTAGGACTGGGGTTAGGTTTATCGGTTAGTTTTCTTCGTTCCCGTAGTGGCGGACCGAAGTGATGCTCGGGCACAAGAGTTGGGAACCATCCAGGAATTAATTTTAGTGAACCACAATTCCAACAAGTCTAAAGGACCTCATTCAAGCCAGATGGCGTTACCGTTCCCAGCCTCTGGATCCACTCCCTCTCGGCTCTCAATCTCTGGAACCCGGACCATCCCATCCGGGACTCCAGGCCCGAGATCTCCAGGTGTTCCCTTCCATGTTCCCGAAAATGGGTGTATAGGGCCTGGGGCCTCCGGTCTATCTCGTATAGATGTTGTTTGAGGCGGAGGTGGAGTGTGTTTTTTGTCTGTCCAATATATATTTTCTTGCAGGCCGCACAGCGAATCGCGTACACCAAATTGGCCGAGTCTAGATGGAAGACCTGGCGGATCGGGGCACCGAGATTCGCGTGGGGATTGGAGAGGAATTTTGTGTTTCGGAAGTGTGGGTTCCCGGTTGCTGGCCTACCACTCTGAAGTGAGGCATGGACCAAGAGGTCCTTCAGGTTTGTGTTCCTCCGAAATGCTATGATGGACTTATGGTCCTGCAATGGTTCTAGGGCTTGATGGAGTACCTGAAAGTGTTTTCATATGACACTGCCCATGCCCAAGGAGGCTGGTGTGAAGGTTGTAATGAAGGGGACCAGGGAAGGGCCTGGTTGCGCTCCACCAGGCAGTCAGCCCAGTCCCTCTAGGTTCTGGACCTCCGTCTTGATGGAGCGCAAGAAGGTCCTGCTGTATCCCCTCGTCCTCAGGACTCTAAAGAGGATCCCGGTGGCCGTCTGCACATCCTCAATTCTCGTGCAGATTCTACTGAACCTCAAGAGCTGAGATTTCACTATTCCCCTGTACGTATGTCTCGGGTGATAGCTCGTCCTGTGGAGCAGGGCGTGAGTGTCGGTGGATTTAAAAAACACTTTGGTGGCCAAGCCTTCCCTTCTTGGGTCCGTACCCGTTATAAATATTTTTTAAATCTCAGTGTCTAAAAACTCGATCCGCTCTGATTGCAGGTTGTCCTTTACTGAGATACTCGGATGATGCTGGTTCAGAATCTGGACAAACTGGCGAAACTCTGTTGCCGAGTGAGTCCAGACTCCGAACACATCATCCGAGTATCTCAGGTAGACCAGTGGTTTCTTGGGACATTTGGGCAGAACCGTATGCTCCCAGTCCACCATATAGCAGTGTGCATTTTCTACCTTGGAGGAACGACTACCGACTTCTTGGATCCTGTTAAGTATCTTCTCTAAATTAGTTAAATCTGCTAAATTACTGTTGTATCTCCTGTTTTAAGCTGGTCTTCAGCCTCCCGAAATTCACCCACACCACTCCGCTCCTCCGCTCTCTTCACTGGCTACCGGTGGAGCAGCATCCGCTTCAAAACATTGGTTCTGGCTACCGTGCTCTGAACAGATCGGGCCCCGTCTACATCCGGGATGTGGTCACACCGTACACCCCGGCACGTTCGCTCCGCTCGGCAACAGCCAACCGACTTGTGACTCCGTCACCTCGAGCTCATCCCTCTACATCCAGACTGTTTGCTGTCCTGGCTCCTGATTGGTGGAACCAGCTCCCCACTGACATCAGGACAGCAGAAAGTCTCTACATCTTCCGCCGAAAACTGAAAACGCACCTTTTCCGACTATATCTGGATTAATCACAGACTTGCACTTTGGTAGCACTTGAATGGCTCTTATTATGGTACTTTTGTAGTTTGACTATGATGAGGAAATGTTACTTTCTGTATTCTTGTTGTTCTTAGTTTGTACTCTAGGTTGAAATGCACTTATTGTAAGTCGCTTTGGATAAAAGCGTCTGCTAAATGACATGTAATGTAATGTAATGTAATGTAACCCTAACCCTAACCCAACCCTAACCCCAGTCCTAACCCCAACCCTAACTCCAACCCTAACCCCAACCCTAACCCCAACCCTAACCCCAACCCTAACCCCAGCCCTAACCCCAACCCTAACCCCAGCCCTAACCCCAACCCTAACCCCAGCCCTAACCCCAACCCTAACCCCAACCCCAACCCCAGTCCTAACCCCAACCCTAACCCCAGCCCTAACCCCACTAGGTGTCTATCTGTGCACGTGCCTGCCGCCCACTCCTCCTCTCTGGATGGATGGTGGAGGTCTGGAGGGTGGAGGTCTGGAGGGTGGAGGTCTGGATGGTGGAATATGCCGACTACCAACTCTTCATCATCTCCTCTTCATGGTGTTGTTCCTGTGTTTTAATGTGTGTGATGAATCCTTCTGGTCACATGACCTCTATGACACCTGTCCACCTGGAGAGGATCCTCCCCGGCTT
>CM070094.1:26079419-26089095 GCA_036178185.1 Liparis tanakae | reverse complement strand
GTGTGTGTGTGTGTGTGCAGGGCTGGGCAGTGGCACATGTTTAAACTACTGTATGTTTAACACGCTACAAACACATTATTGCGTGCAGTCGGTGTGTGCGGTCGTCGTGACAACCCGCTGCCTGCGGGCGCCACGTGAGCCAAAGAAAATAAACACGCCCAGCGATAAAAGTTGATGGTGTAATCTCCTCAATAAAAGATCTTTGATGTGTCCGATCGGCGTTCCTGGAAGTCGTCTTCAGCGCACGTGCTGCTCGGCTCCTCGCCGCGTTGCTCGCAAGACAAGGGGGCGGGGCTTCCCGGCGCTCGCTCACAGCGATTGGTCGCTGGGGAGACACGACATCGAGTACCGGAGCTTTTGGGCCGCGGCTGCCACAGCAGATTTATTCACAAAACAAAAACTAAACTAAACACCAATCCCCATACAACAAAAAAACACAAAATGTATAACAAATATAACCAATCCACACACACACACACACACACACACACACACACACACACACACACACACACACACACACACACACACACACACACACACACACACACACACACACACACACACACCCCCCCCCGCTGCAGGCCCGAGTCGTGGCTGGAGATCGTCTGAAACCTGGCGACCGCTTCACTTGTCCACACAAGCCTGAAGCAGTGAGACGTCGGTGAGTCCTCGCGATGGGAAAGGGAAGAGAATAACGGGAAGGAGTGTCTGACGGGATAAGAAACCGACGGTCGGCAGCAGCCGCCTCCTCGGCCGTCGTCTCCTGACTCCCAGGAGCCGATGCGGCTCATCCGGCTCTCCTGGTGCAGATCAACACGTGTGAAGCTACATGATCATCTCGAGTAGCGCTGATCAGAATCAGAATCAGAATCAGCTTTAATGGCCATGAAAGTGTTCACATACATGGAATTTGTCTCCGGTTCCACTTTGCTCTCTCATACATACACAATATACATTAAACTAGATAAATATAAAAAAGATTCAAAAAGACATTAAAGGCAGTAGTTAAAAAAGTGCAGATAGTGCAGATGGAGAGTCTGATCAACTGTTCATCAGGGTGACAGCCAGAGGGAAGAAGCTGTTTTTGTGTCTGGTAGTTTTGGCGTACAGAGCTCTGTAGCGCCTCCCAGAGGGGAGGAGTTGGAACAGCTTGTGTCCAGGGTGTGACGGGTCTGTAGTGATCTTTCCAGCCCGCTTCCTGACTCTGGAGGTGTACAAGTCCAGGATGGAGGGCAGGCTGGAACCAATAGTTCTCTCTGCCGACCTGACGATCCGCTGTAGTCTGCCTCTGTCCTGTTTGGTGGCCGATCCAAACCACACAGTGATGGAGGAGCAGAAGACAGACTGGATGATGGCGGTGTAGAAGAGGATCAGCAGCTCCTGAGGCAGGCTGTACTTCCTGAGCTGGCGAGGAAGTACAGCCTCTGCTGGGCCTTTTTTCCGGATGGTGTTGATGTTGGAGGCCCACTTCAGGTGCTGGGAGATTGTGGATCCCAGAAACCTGAAGGTCTCCACTGCGGGACACAGTGTGTGTGTATGGTGAGGGGGTGTGCTGGGGGCTCTCCTGAAGTCCACTGTCATCTCCACAGTCTTGAGCTTGTTCAGCTCCAGGTGGTTCTCACCCACACCAGAGGACCAGCTGTTCAACCTCCCGTCTGTACGCAGACTCGTCACCGTTCCTGATGAGGGCCGGATGACCGTTGTGTCGTCTGCGAACTTCAGGAGTTTAACAGACGGGTCCCTGAGGTGCACTCTGTTGGTGTAGAGGAGAAGAGCAGTGGAGAGCACACATCCTGGGGCGCACCGGTACTGATGGTCCGGGTGCTGGATATATGTTTTTCCCAGCCTCACCTGCTGCGTCCTGTCTGTCAGGAAGTTAGTGATCCACCGACAGGTGGGGGGCTGGCAGTGAGCTGGCAGAGTTTGGGATGAAGAAGCTCGGGATGATCGTGTTGAATGCCGAGCTGAAGTCCACGAACAGAACCCTTGCGTATGTCCCTGGGGAGTCGAGGTGTTGCAGTATATAGTGCAGTCCCATATTGACCGCATCATCCACCGACCTGTTTGCGCGATAGGCAAACTGCAGGGGGCCTGTGATGTCCTTCAGGTGGGTCAACACAAGTCTTTCAAAGGACTTCATGACCACAGACGTCAGGGCAACGGGTCTGTAGTCATTTAATCCTGTGATGGAGGATTTCTTGGGGGACCGGATGATCAAGGCGCGCTTGAAGCAGGAAGGGACTTCACACAGCTCCAGTGATCGGTTGAAGATCTCCGTGAAGGTGGAGGCCAGCTGGTCAGCAGAGGCTTTCAGGCAGGAGGGGGACACACCGACTGGGCCCGTAGCCTTCCTGATCTTCTGTCTCTGAAAGAGCCGCCTCACATCCTCTACGCAGAACGTCAGTGCCGGTGGGGGGTTGGGTGGGGGAGGTGAGAGGGAGGCAGATGATTGTTTGTTGATGGGGCAGTTGGGCGTGGCGGAAGTGGGCTTGTTGAACCTGCAGTAGAACACATTCAGGTCGTCGGCCAGACGGTGATTGTCCACAGTGGGGGGGGATGATCAACGCTCCGATAACATTCGGTCGCTGATCGTTAGCTGTGGAGATCCTACAGGCGTAACGATTGGTCAGCCACGTCACACCAGGACCGACCAGCTCAACAGCTGTTGCTGTCACCTATTTGTCACCATACCTCCATTTAGGCCACGCCCCTCTATAAGATAGTGGAGCTGGATTGGCCGTTGGTCTCCCGCACCAGAAAACAAAGACCACCGATCACCAACTCAACTCAATTTAAATAAGCAAAACAAATTAGAAAACTAACATATTATTATATATATATATATATATATATATATATATATATATATATATATATATATATACACACACCTTATTATTATTATTAGTATTATCTAACTTTATCAACATATATTATCAGGGCTACATATATATATATATATATATATATATATATATATATATATATATATATATATATATATATATATATATAATTTTCCATTGAATGGTATATTTGACACTGAACTAGTTTATTTGTATCTGATTTTGTCCAAATAAGAATAAAATATCACTATGACCCTGAAATGATGTCCCGGTTAGCCCCCCTTTGTCAGGATCTGGAGTTTGTGTCTCGTTTTATGTCTTGTTTTGAAGTCCTTGACCGTTTCTCAATCAGCGTATTTGTGCCTCCTTTCCTCTCCTCGTGTCCTTTCCTCTCCTCGTGTCCTCGTGTCTCCTCATCAGTCTCAGCCCGGGTACATGTTCACATTCAAAGTTCGCTTCTCGCATGTGGTGACGTCATCAAGTCAGCTGCTGGTCCATCGCAGAAAGACCGTCCTCCCGTCCTCCGGAGTCTGGAGTCTGGACTCCCGAGTCCAGACTCCAGAAGAACACAAGTCTGCAGTCGTGTTCTTTGAATTGAGAAACGGCCACAGTGTCGTCGGTCTCCCTGTGATTGGCCGCCCTGCTCCTGATTGTTTCCTCCTGTGTGATTGCTGGCCCCGCCCTCATTGTGTCCACCTGTGATTGCTGGCCCCGCCCTCATTGTGTCCACCTGTGATTGCTGGCCCCGCCCTCATTGTGTCCTCCTGTGTCTCGTTCCCCGTTGTCCGATCCTCTCACCTCGCCTGTGTGTGTAAACCCTGTTTGTCTCATTCCCAGTGTGGCTTCGTACGGTTTGGTCCGCGTTTTTGTCGTTCCTGTCTGGTCTTGGGAATTAAATATTAGTTTGTGAAACTATGTCGGCATTTGGGTCCTCTCTCGCTATGACAACCGCGACTATACATGACACCCTTAGGGTGTAGCCCCCCTTTGGTCTTAACCCCCTTTGGGTTTAGCCCCCCTTAGGGTTTAGCCCCCCTGTTTGAATCCTAGGAACACCCCTGTCTGTACCATCTGGTCCGATACCGACAAAAGGCTGACGTTGCTGTGTTTAATCAAAGCCATGATGCCCCAAGTAGTTTTTATTAACGTCTCGCCGTAGGCTAAAACTAAAACTAATATTAATATTAATACTATTTGTTAAGTGTTCAAAAAGCTGGGCATCGAATGCTCCAGGCTACGCAGCTCAGCCGAGTCCCTGAAGGCCTCGTCTGTAGCTTCTGTTGGACCTTGAGGTCTCTGCTCCATGAGGTCGTGACCCCGTCCTGAAGCCTCGGGTTCCACTTTATGGGAGCTTCACCTGTTTGGTGGACTGGATGCACATCGCTCTGCTTCACGTGAGACGTGTGCAGAGGTCATGTGACCATGACGAGGTCATCACTGCAGCGAGGATAGACGGCCTCGTAGAGGTGGAGTTAAAGGCCTCGTAGAGGTGGAGTTAAAGGCCTCGTAGAGGTGGAGTTAAAGGCCTCGTAGAGGTGGAGTTAAAGGCCTCACAGAGGTGGAGTTAAAGGCCTCGTAGAGGTGGAGTTAAAAGCCTCATAGAGGTGGAGTTAAAGGCCTCACAGAGGTGGAGTTAAAGGCCTCACAGAGGTGGAGTTAAAGGCCTCATAGAGGTGGAGTTAAAGGCCTCACAGAGGTGGAGTTAAAGGCCTCATAGAGGTGAAGTTAAAGGCCTCACAGAGGTGGAGTTAAAGGCCTCACAGAGGTGGAGTTAAAGGCCTCACAGAGGTGGAGTTAAAGGCCTCATAGAGGTGGAGTTAAAGGCCTCATAGAGGTGGAGTTAAAGGCCTCACAGAGGTGGAGTTAAAGGCCTCACAGAGGTGGAGTTAAAGGCCTCATAGAGGTGGAGTTAAAGGCCTCATAGAGGTGGAGTTAAAGGCCTCATAGAGGTGGAGTTAAAGGCCTCATAGAGGTGGAGTTAAAGGCCTCACAGAGGTGGAGTTAAAGGCCTCATAGAGGTGGAGTTAAAGGCCTCGTAGAGGTGGAGTTAAAGGCCTCGTAGAGGTGGAGTTAAAGGCCTCATAGAGGTGGAGTTAAAGGCCTCATAGAGGTGGAGTTAAAGGCCTCACAGAGGTGGAGTTAAAGGCCTCACAGAGGTGGAGTTAAAGGCCTCATAGAGGTGGAGTTAAAGGCCTCACAGAGGTGGAGTTAAAGGCCTCGTAGAGGTGGAGTTAAAGGCCTCACAGAGGTGGAGTTAAAAGCCTCATAGAGGTGGAGTTAAAGGCCTCACAGAGGTGGAGTTAAAGGCCTCACAGAGGTGGAGTTAAAGGCCTCATAGAGGTGGAGTTAAAGGCCTCATAGAGGTGGAGTTAAAGGCCTCATAGAGGTGGACTTAAAGGCCTCATAGACCCACAGAGGTGGGTTAAAGCCTCATAGAGGTGGAGTTAAAGGCCTCACAGAGGTGGAGTTAAAGGCCTCATAGAGGTGGAGTTAAAGGCCTCATAGAGGTGGAGTTAAAGGCCTCATAGAGGTGGAGTTAAAGGCCTCATAGAGGTGGAGTTAAAGGCCTCATAGAGGTGGAGTTAAAGGCCTCATAGAGGTGGAGTTAAAGGCCTCACAGACATGGAACTCAAACATCAAACAAAACCAAAGCTTCTCATCTCGTGGAATCCAAAATCATGAGAATTCTGAGATCGTGAGATTTTTGTTGATTTAAGAGATTATTTGAACCATCTGTGGATTTTATAATGTAAGTTCCATTCAGTTTATTTGTAGAGCCCATTTTCACAAATAATAGTGAGAACCCTTGAGGAGAGAACAGAGGAGGATCCTCTCCAGGTGGACAGGTGTCATAGAGGTCATGTGACCAGAAGGAATCATCACACATTAAAACACAGGAACAACACCATGAAGAGGAGATGATGAAGAGTTGGTAGTCGGCATATTCCACCATCCAGACCTCCACCCTGCAGACCTCCACCCTCCATCAGGCAAACGGATCTGTGACGTCTCAGATGGATCTTTGGTACAACTGCTAACAACTTCTGTAAATATTTATTCTGTTGTACACAATGAGCATCAAGAGATGATATCAAAGTCATCAGCAGCACACACACACACACACACACACACACACACACACAGACAGACTCACAAGAGGATACTGCGGGAGCATGAGTGTATGTTTGTTCCTTTCGCATTTATTTAGTCGTTAAACATAATTACCGTCTCTTTGATTGTGCTGCAGACATCGAGTCATCGCTGAGGAAGGAAGAGGAGTCGCCTGGAAGAGACGCACAACTCTTTTACATTACATTACATCACATGTCATGTAGCAGACGCTTTTATCCAAAGAGACTCACAATAAGTGCATTTCAACCTAGAGTACAAACTAAGAACAACAAGAATACAGAAAGTAACATTTCCTCAACATAGTCAAACTACTAAAGTACCACAATAACATATTTAAGAGCCACTGAAGTGATAATCTGTGTTTTAATCCAGATATAGTCTAAAGGTGCGTTTTCAGTTTCCGGTGAAGCTGTAGAGACTGTCTGCTGTCCTGATGTCAGTGGGGAGCTGGCTCCACCAATCAGGAGCCAGGACAGCAGACAGTCTGATGTAGTGATGAGCTCCAGGTGACGGAGTCACAAGTCGGTTGGCTGTTGCCGAGCGGAGCGAACGTGCCGGGGTGTACGGTGTGACCACATCCAGGATGTAGACGGGGCCCGATCCGTTCAGAGCACGGTACGCCAGAACCAATTTTTTGAAGCGGATGCTGCTCCACCGGTAGCCAGTGAAGAGAGCGGAGGAGCGGAGTGGTGTGGGTGAATTTCGGGAGGCTGAAGACCAGTCGAGCTGCTGCATTCTGGATGAGCTCAGAGGCCGGATGGCCTTAGCAGGTAGACCAGTCAGAAGGGAGTTGCAGTAGTCGAGGCGCGAAATGACCAGAACCTGGACCAGAACCTGCGCTGCCTTCTGGGTAAGAAGAGGTCGTGTTCTCCAGATGTTGTGCAGCATGTACCTACAGGAACGCTGTGGCAGCGATGTTGGCCGTCAGGGAGAGTTGACTGTCTAGCGTCACCCCGAGGCTCCTGGCAGTCGGGGTAGGGGCCAACACGGAGCTGTTGGAGGTGGTGGTCAGGTCCTGAGTGGGGTTCAGTCAGGGTAGGGACCAACACGGAGCTGGTGGAGGTGGTGGTCAGGTCCTGAGTGGGGTTCAGTCAGGGTAGGGGCCAACACAGAGCTGTTGGAGGTGGTGGTCAGGTCCTGAGTGGGGTTCAGTCAGGGTAGGGGCCAACACGGAGCTGTTGGAGGTGGTGGTCAGGTCCTGAGTGGGGTTCAGTCAGGGTAGGGGCCAACACGGAGCTGGTGAAGGTGGTGGTCAGGTCCTGAGTGGGGTTCAGTCAGGGTAGGGGCCAACACGGAGCTGTTGGAGGTGGTGGTCAGGTCCTGAGTGGGGGAACCTTTCCCTGGAAGGAACAGGAGCTCGGTCTTGTCAGGGTTGAGCAAACTCTTAAACCCTTAAGAGAGGAATGAAGGACACACGGCTCGGTGTGCTGTCCCTGGTCAAATCGTGAAGAGACATTTTAGCAATAAAAAAGATATATTTACCAATTATATATATATATATATATATGTATATATATTATAAATAAATATATATTATATATTATAAATATATTTATATATATATAATATATATTATATATATTATATATATATATATTAAATATATATATATATTATATATACAGTAATATATATATATATATAATATATATAATATATATTATATATATTATATATATATATATATATTAAATATATATATATATATTATATATACAGTAATATATATATATATATATATATATATATATATATATATATATATATATATATATATATATATTACTGTATATATAAATATAAAAGTGATGGTGACCTATAAGAGACATTTTAGCAAAATAAACTATATTACTGAGAAGTGAAAGCTTTAAGTTGAGTGTTCATGGCGCCTATGGATGCAGTTATGTAATATTGTAATTATGGCTTTGTTGCACCTCTCCTCCTGGAGGTCGTGGCGCTACAGGCAGACGCTCAACGTGACGCACACGCGTGGTGTGTGTGTGTTTGACACCACTCAGCGCTGCCGCTCCCATAAGGCGCACTATACGCTGAGCGAAGGGCACAGACAGTCATATATAATAATTATAATGCCGATATTATTTCAGTATTGAAATATTAGGCACCTCACAAAACAGGCAGAACCAGAGATATTGAATTGCCCAAAAAAGTTACGATGGTCCCCCCCCCCAAAAAAAATACAAACATTTAACTTCCCAAGCTCCCGTGGGCCTTTCCTCTCAGCGGCCTGACGAACTTTGACAGTAAGCTTCGCATTTTCGAAAATGGCCTCAAAAAGACAAAAAGAGTCAAGGCAGAAAACAGGAAAAGAAAGAAACAGCAAGATGACTTACATCACTTACAGTAAGTTCATGTTTAATCATTGTTAAATACGGGGATGTGCTGATAACATTTTTTGGGGGGGGGGGGGCGGCATCATGAAGGAGTTATGCTCAGGGCGCCGACATGGCGAGCAGCGGCTCTGCTCCCACCAGGCCGTACAGAAGGTCAGCGCGGGGTCAACGAGCCCAACGACCTGCCCGTCACACCCAGGCCCTCCTCCTCCGCGAGACGTCTCGTGGGGGACGGATGTCGGTGAGACAGGTGTCTTCTAATAGTGTTGAACATGAAGTCCTCTCTGATGCCGCAGTGGTCTGTAGACATGAAGGTGGACGGCGACACCTAGTGGAGAGATGAGGCATGACGCATCAGCCGTGTGTGTGTTTCCTTCCTCGTGATCACTTGACCTTTGGCCTCTGACTGCATCAATCCAACACGTTTTTTCATTTGTCTTCAAGCAGCTTTTTGTTTACGACTGTCTGAGGAGATGTTCTCTCAGATAAAACACAAACTATTGCAAAATCAAACTAATCAGGCCAAGCTGCACGCCGGATCAGACACTCCACCTCCTCAGAGATCTGACGCCATGCAGGCAGCGAACTGCTCCGGGGCTACGGAGAGCCCCACGCGTGTGCGTGTGTGTGTGTGTGTGCGTGTGTGTGTGTGTGTGTGTGTGTGTGTGTGTGTGGTGTTATGGGGTGGTGGGGCTCTCCAGTCTCTGCCAGAGTCTATGGAACCTGATACTGGATGACTCCCCATTACAAGAATGTGAGTTTCCTTCTCTCGGAGCATCTGGCGCGACGCCCAACCACATCTCCATCTGTGTGATTGTGTGTGTGCGTGCGTGTGCATGTGCGTGTGCATGTGCGTGTGTGTGCGTGTGTGTGTGTGTGTTGTTACTATTTGCCCCTTTCTCAGAATGAGCGGCCTCTCTCCGCGCAGTGAGACATTCTTTGCATGATGGTTGTCTGATTTGTTTTCTGCTGACATGCCGTCACTTTCATTGGAGAAGAAGAGATGCTGCAGATTGAACCAACACACACATAGTGGTATTATTATTTACACAGAGCAGAAACAGCTCCACCATGGTGCAAACCAATCGAGTCAGAATAGAAAACATCCTGCATATCCTCAGACAACACAGTATGATGTCATCCAGATGTGATGCCACCAGTTGGTGGTTTGTATGTGACATTTAGATAAACATTAGTCATCAAACGGTACAAAGGATCAATCCACTTAAAGTGTGACAGTAAGTTACAGATGAATGACAACACCTGTGTTCATCAGAAACCATACAGTATTTCTACAAGTTTATATTCTCTTTTCCAAAAGACCCAAACTATATTTATATGGAT
>CM070094.1:26074419-26076919 GCA_036178185.1 Liparis tanakae | reverse complement strand
TAAGTTGGTTTAACGTGTGTCTGTAAGTTGGTCCAACGTGTGTCTGTAAGTTGGTTTAACGTGTGTCTGTAAGTTGGTTTAACGTGTGTCTGTAAGTTGGTTTAACGTGTGTCTGTAAGTTTGTCCAACGTGTGTCTGTAAGTTGGTCCAACGTGTGTCTGTAAGTTGGTCTTAGTGTGTCTGTAAGTTGGTCAACGTGTGTCTGTAAGTTGGTCCAACGTGTGTCTGTAAGTTGTCTGTGTCTGTAAGTTGGTCCGACGTGTGTCTGTAAGTTGGTCCAACGTGTGTCTGTAAGTTGGTTTAACGTGTGTCTGTAAGTTGGTCTAACGTGTGTCTGTAAGTTGGTCTAACGTGTGTCTGTAAGTTGGTCCGACGTGTGTCTGTAAGTTGGTCCGACGTGTGTCTGTAAGTTGGTCCGACGTGTGTCTGTAAGTTGGTTAACGTGTGTCTGTAAGTTGGTCACGTGTGTCTGTAAGTTGGTCGCGTGTGTCTGTAAGTTGGTCAACGTGTGTCTGTAAGTTGGTCCGTGTGTCTGTAAGTTGGTCCGGCGTGTGTCTGTAAGTTGGTCTTAAGTGTGGTAAGTTGGTCCGACGTGTGTCTGTAAGTTGGTCCGACGTGTGTCTGTAAGTTGGTCCGGCGTGTGTCTGTAAGTTGGTTGGCGGTGTCTGTAAGTTGGTCGGCGTGTGTCTGTAAGTTGGTCCGACGTGTGTCTGTAAGTTGGTCGCGTGTGTCTGTAAGTTGGTCCGCGTGTGTCTGTAAGTTGGTCGGCGTGTGTCTGTAAGTTGGTCCGACGTGTGTCTGTAAGTTGGTCCGACGTGTGTCTGTAAGTTGGTCCGACGTGTGTCTGTAAGTTGGTTTAACGTGTGTCTGTAAGTTGGTCCGACGTGTGTCTGTAAGTTGGTCCGACGTGTGTCTGTAAGTTGGTCCGACGTGTGTCTGTAAGTTGGTCCAACGTGTGTCTGTAAGTTGGTCCAACGTGTGTCTGTAAGTTGGTTTAACGTGTGTCTGTAAGTTGGTCCGACGTGTGTCTGTAAGTTGGTCCGACGTGTGTCTGTAAGTTGGTCCGACGTGTGTCTGTAAGTTGGTTTAACGTGTGTCTGTAAGTTGGTCCAACGTGTGTCTGTAAGTTGGTCCGACGTGTGTCTGTAAGTTGGTCCGACGTGTGTCTGTAAGCTGGTCCAACGTGTGTCTGTAAGTTGGTTTAACGTGTGTCTGTAAGTTGGTCCGACGTGTGTCTGTAAGTTGGTCCGACGTGTGTCTGTAAGTTGGTCCGACGTGTGTCTGTAAGTTGGTCCGACGTGTGTCTGTAAGTTGGTCCGACGTGTGTCTGTAAGTTGGTTTAACGTGTGTCTGTAAGTTGGTCGCGTGTGTCTGTAAGTTGTCGGCGTGTCTGTAAGTGGTCCGCGTGTGTCTGTAAGTTGGTCCGACGTGTGTCTGTAAGTTGGTCCAACGTGTGTCTGTAAGTTGGTTTAACGTGTGTCTGTAAGTTGGTCCGACGTGTGTCTGTAAGTTGGTCCGACGTGTGTCTGTAAGTTGGTCCGACGTGTGTCTGTAAGTTGGTTTAACGTGTGTCTGTAAGTTGGTTTAACGTGTGTCTGTAAGTTGGTCCGACGTGTGTCTGTAAGTTTGTCCAACGTGTGTCTGTAAGTTGGTTTAACGTGTGTCTGTAAGTTGGTCTAACGTGTGTCTGTAAGTTGGTCCAACGTGTGTCTGTAAGTTGGTCCGACGTGTGTCTGTGTTGGTCCAACGTGTCTGTAAGTTGGTCCCGTGTGTCTGTAAGTTGGTCCAACGTGTGTCTGTAAGTTGGTCGCGTGTGTCTGTAAGTTGGTCCGGCGCGTGTGTCTGTAAGTTGGTCCAACGTGTGTCTGTAAGTTGGTCCGACGTGTGTCTGTAAGTTGGTTTAACGTGTGTCTGTAAGTTGGTCCAACGTGTGTCTGTAAGTTGGTCCGACGTGTGTCTGTAAGTTGGTCTAACGTGTGTCTGTAAGTTGGTCTAACGTGTGTCTGTAAGTTGGTTTAACGTGTGTCTGTAAGTTGGTCTGACGTGTGTCTGTAAGTTGGTCTAACGTGTGTCTGTAAGTTGGTCCGACGTGTTTCTGTAAGTTGGTCCGACGTGTGTCTGTAAGTTGGTAACGGTGTCTGTAAGTTGGTCCGACGTGTCTGTAAGTTGGTCCGACGTGTGTCTGTAAGTTTTAACGTGTGTCTGTAAGTTGGTTTGACGTGTGTCTGTAAGTTGGTCCGACGCGTGTGTCTGTAAGTTGGTTTAACGTGTGTCTGTAAGTTGGTCTGACGTGTGTCTGTAAGTTGGTTTAACGTGTGTCTGTAAGTTGGTCCGACGTGTGTCTGTAAGTTGGTCCAACGTGTGTCTGTAAGTTGGTTTAACGTGTGTCTGTAAGTTGGCCCGACGTGTGTCTGTAAGTTGGTCCGACGTGTGTCTGTAAGTTGTGTTGGTCGGTGTCTGTAAGTTGGCCCGACGTGTGTCTGTAAGTTGGTCCGACGTG
>CM070094.1:26066919-26069419 GCA_036178185.1 Liparis tanakae | reverse complement strand
TCTCTCTCTCTCCCTCCATCCCTTACGTTCTCTCAGTCTCTCTTTCCCTCCATCCCTTACGTTCTCTCAGTCTCTCTCTCTCCCTCCATCCCTGACGTTCTCTCAGTCTCTCTCTCTCTCCATCCCTGATGTTCTCTCAGTCTCTCTCTCTCCATCATCCCTGACGTTCTCTCAGTCTCTCTCTCTCCCTCCATCCCTGACGATCTCTCAGTCTCTCTCTCTCTCCATCCCTGATGTTCTCTCAGTCTCTCTCTCTCTCTCCATCATCCCTGACGTTCTCTCAGTCTCTCTCTCTCCCTCCATCCCTGCGGTCGCCTCCAGGCTTCAGCCACTCAGTCAAAACATTGGCAGCTTCAGTATTGAATTCCTTCTTGAAACTGATTTTCCCCTCCGTGGCTCCGCTCATCTGTTTCCACGTGGCCGTGACCAACAGAATAACGCTGTTAGCGTCCAAGTGGAGAGGCGGGCCTCGTTGGGGGGGGGGGGGGGGACAGGCTGGAAACAGCAAGTCAACGGATCTTTGCGGCGAGCCAGAGTTCTCCCGCTCCCTCTGCCTGTCGCGCTTTGATGGACGTCCGCGGCTCCGGAGCAGATGGCGGAGGCATCAGGGCGCGCTCTTTAGAAACCAGAGAAGCAAAATGATTATCTCTGACATTTCAATGCAGCCTTTAGTCCAAGCTTCCACGAGGGCTTCCAAATCCATTTAGGCTAATCTAGAGCCCTCTTCACAAAGCTGATCCCTCTCAAGGCTCTTCCTCCTCAAACCCCTCGGATCACCGCCATTCACAATCGTCTCAAAGCGTTTACAGCGCGAGGAACGCCCCGACACCAAGACACGTCGCCTCATGACATGTAAACCCTCCGATGAAGATGGAGCGACCGCGTCCGCCGCTCCCCGTGTTCAGGCTCTCGGCGGGAGAGGCGGGACACGTCCACGGCGCCGACTCCGAGGATCAGCGTCGAGACGTCCTCACTTCAGCAGCGATGTGAGCGGTGATCAGAATCACACAAGAGAGGCTGATTATGCATCAGAGGAAATGACTAATATTTAATGAGACCCACATTTAACCTTCTAATGGCTCTTTGTTAGACTAACAAGCGAGGCCCCAGTGTGTAGGCTGTGTGTGTGTGTGTGTGTGTGTGTGTGTGTGTGTGTGTGTGTGTGCGTGTGTGTGTGTGTGTGTGTGAGAGCAGCAGTGAAACACTAATTAAGCTGTCGGGTGGTGCAGCAGATTAGCCGGGCCTCCTGTAGAGTCGGGCCCCAGTAGGCGAACAGGCTCCATCCCTCAGAAGCCCAAACACATCAGAGCCCAGCAGAACTCTGAGCCCAGAGATCTGCAGTGAGGATCAGAGGAGCCGCCGGAGACGAGGGTCCAGCTGCTCAAAGGAGAGCTGACGACACTTTGTCTCCACACACACGTGTGTGTGTGTGTGTGTGTGTTCCTGTGCATCGAGCCGCACACACACACCAACACGTCGAGATGCTCCGACACAGGAGGAGCTGTCAGGGATAACGTCTGGGACGAAGAGCAAGAGAAGAGGAGGTTCAATGTCTTGTTTCATGGTTACAAAAAACACCAGAATATAAAGTTATTGTGTGTGTGTGTGTGTGCACTCAAAGAAATGGCTCATTGGATGAACTCAATTGAAGTGTTGGCAGGTGTTCCATCCAATAATTATATGCAACTCCAACTCAAATTTAGCACATCAGTGCAATACAATGTAATTGAGTTAGTCCAACTCATTTTTATCAAACACATCTAAAAAAATAAAATAACGATATTTATATAATTGAATTCATTTGAGTTAGTCCAACTTATTTGTATCAAACACATCTAAAACTAGAATGGGCACTCGGTAGAGCGCATATATTCGCAATTTACGTTTTTCACCTTTTCGTGACCTTGACCTTGACCTTTGACCCAATCACACCCAAAAAACTAATCGATTGTTCCTTGGTTCATGACCAATCATCCCACCAAGTTTCATAAGAATCGGCTCAGTTTTGTCTGAGTTAGACGAATAACTGACGGACGGACGGACGGACATATTACAAATAAATAAATACACGCCGGCGAAAACATTACCTTCTGCATTTTAAATGCAAAGGTAATAAAATAACAATATTCATTCAATTAAATTAATTTTTGTTTGTCCAAGTCAAAATATAAATTGGAAATTAAATATTTTCTACCGCTTTGGGGTCTTTGGAGCCGACTCCAGCTGACATTGGGCGAGGGGGGGGGGTCCATCCAGGGGTCACATAGAGACACACAACCATTCAGTCTCACACCTATGGGCAATATAGAGATGAATTAACCCGACTGCAAGTCTTTGGACTGAGAAGAAGCTGGGGAACCCACACTGAGAACAAACTCCGCACAATAGGACCACACAGCCCGGGAATCAAACCCACAACCCACTTGCTGTGAGGCGACAGTGACACCCACTACACCAGCCCTGACAGCGTGTTCATCTTGTGAAAACAACCGATTTTCAG
>CM070094.1:26036919-26061919 GCA_036178185.1 Liparis tanakae | reverse complement strand
GATGTTTACGTTGTTTACGTTGTTGACGTTGTTGACGTTGTTTACCTCGGCGTGGAGTAACTTCCTGTCCAGCGTCATCTCTCCTCCGCTATGAAGCGCTCTGGAATATGACGATGTGCCGTGTTAAGATGTACAATAGAGACTGAATGGTGATTCATTCACTGTAAAGCTGAGGTGCTTCTGTAAAACAGCTTCACGTCATAGTGGGAAAAGATCAAAGGATCAGATCAATGTGTAGATCTGAAACTCTTCTGTGTGAATCTGAAACTCTTCTGTGGGGATGCGCCGCTCTGCCGGTGGCTCTTCAGCCCAAAACGAACAACACGGCAGATGAAAACTAAACGAGGAGTTGAAATCATTTTCAACACCGAGGCTCCCTCCCTGTGCGTCTCATAATCCCACCACCGAGGGGTGTGTGTGTGTGTGTGTGTGTGTGTGTGTGTGTGTGTGTGTGTGTGTGTGTTCGCTAAGGGGCTCCATTAATAAAATATGACTATCATATAATAAACTCATCTGCCAGATTACAGGAGACAGAGAGACAGCTTATTAGGAGGATTGAGGGGGAGGTGTGTGTGTGTGTCTGTTTGTGTGTCTATGTTTGTGTCTGTTTGCGTGTGATAGAGAGAGAGAGAGAGAGAGAGAGAGAGAGAGAGAGAGAGAGAGAGAGAGAGAGAGACAAACAAGTCTTTCCTCTCTGTTGATTATCATATTTTGTTGATTTCTTCATGTTTTGCCCTAGCAGATGGTTTTGGAGAAAATTATTCAAACGGCCGCTCTCAAAGACTTCTATACAACCAGAGGAGTCGCCTGGTGGTCAGTAGAGAGAATGCAGCTTTAACACATGACGCATAGACTTCTATACAACCAGAGGAGTCGCCCCCTGGTGGTCAGGAGAGAGAATGCAGCTCTAACACATGAAGCAAACCTGGTTTTAATAGAGATCCCATTCCTGCTTCCCCACACACAGCGAGGTGGAACACTGTGTGTGTGTGTGTGTGTGTGTGTGTGTGTGTGTGTGTGTGTGTGTGTGTGTGAAGCCTGAATAGAGAGATTAAGTGGTCTGCTCTCGTCAAAAAGACACATTACCTAAGCGTTGGCATCAGTAATGAGACGAAGGCCGAGCCAATGTGCAAACAAAGCTGTATCTGGGCCGAGGAGACAAGGACAGGTCCTCCTATGAGGAGACGAGGACATGAGGTCCTCCTAGGAGACGAGGACAGGTCCTCCTCCTATGAGGAGACGAGGACATGAGGTCCTCCTAGGAGACGAGGACAGGTCCTCCTCCTATGAGGAGACGAGGACATGAGGTCCTCCTAGGAGACGAGGACAGGTCCTCCTCCTATGAGGAGACGAGGACAGGTCCTCCTATGAGGAGACAAGGACAGGTCCTCCTCCTTTGAGGAAACTCTATGTTTACCTTTTATTTCTTTAAATGCACATTTACAGTATATATGCGTTTATTCACATACATGCAAATAGCTACACGTTCACACATATGCACATCCACACACAGCTCACACACAAAGCAGGGCACCGCTCTAAATCCAAATCAAACTGCCATGAGTCACACTGTCACCGTGGCAACAGTGGCCAGCTCCATGCAGAAACACATTCTGTCATATCACTGGTGGATTCTCTCCTCGTGCGCCACACAGAGACGTACAGCCGCTCCTGCTCTGATCTCTCAGGTGCATCATGAATAACTCAGTGGCGTGTGCAGCGATGACTGCTGCAGGTCGGAGGTCAGATGGAGATCATTCACATCCATAAAGGACATGTTCATCTTCCTCCATCTCAAACTGGAAAACTGCATTGGTGCGGCCGACCCTCGATTCGATCTGCCTCGCCTCGGTGAGCGACGCTGCCGCCCGAGCCGTGAGGGCCGTGAGCCGCACCGCCACGACCCGCCACCAGAGGGTGTCTCCATCACTGAGGAGCAGGAGGAGGTGCTGTGTGGAGCTGCTGCTCCATCCGTCTTCATGAGCAGAGCAAGAGGCTCTGAACACCGCAACAGAGACGGATGGGGCGGCTTCACGGCAGGCCTGCTGGTTAGTGGCCCGGCGCTGCAGGACGTCTCTTCTGGGAGTCTCTGGAGCTCGCTCCGACAGTCAGACTCATGTTAAGGCCTGGAGCCGGTATTCCAAAACTTGTAATCCAGGTCAGAATGATCCGGATAACCAAATCAGAATATGTATCTTCAGGATCAGATTTGCTTTGAAATACCTGGTTTTGGGATCTGATCAGGATTTAATCCAATACAGGAGGATTAATCCTGGTGGATCATTTTGAAATCATCGTCATAACTTCCTCTCCTTCATCGTTCTGTTCATCAGCTTCATGAACTCTCCTGTCCTTCTAGATCCTGTCCTCCTCACCTGATTGTCTGGTTCCCTTCACCTGGTCCTCACGCCCGTCTCACCTGCAGCCCCTCCCCTCATTAGCCCCTCCCCTCATTAGCCCCTCCCCTCATTAGCCCCTAACACAGACACCTGGGTGACAGTTTCAAGAAACAGCGCATGCAGGCTCTGATACATCTCCACGAACGTCTCCTTTATCTTTATCTACGCCTGTCATGTTTAAATGTGTGTCCTCCTATACACTCAACAAAAACGAGTCAAGCCCTTCTTAGAGGTAAGAAGGGCTTGACTCGTTAAATATTATTTAAAACATTGAAATAAATCAATTACAAAACAAAGATATTTATATTGAATGTGTGTAACACAAAATGTAGGAATACTTTCATTTATTAGATTTATTTAGGTTGCACTCACAAAAATCTGCACTCACAAAAGTCTTCTTAGAGGTGACTCAATTAAATATTGTTTAATACATTGAAATAAATCAATTACAAAATGAAGATATTTATATTTAATTGGTATAACAAAATATAGGAATTCTTTCATTTATTAGATTTATTTAGGTTACATGGTGTGCATATCAACTCAAAATGAATGTGTTTAATTGGGGACTACCCTTTGCGCATGGGCCAGCTGAAAATCGGTTGTTTTCACAAGATGAACACGCTGTCAGGGCTGGTGTAGTGGGTGTCACTGTCGCCTCACAGCAAGTGGGTTGTGGGTTTGATTCCCGGGCTGTGTGGTCCTATTGTGCGGAGTTTGTTCTCAGTGTGGGTTCCCCAGCTTCTTCTCAGTCCAAAGACTTGCAGTCGGGTTAATTCATCTCTATATTGCCCATAGGTGTGAGACTGAATGGTTGTGTGTCTCTATGTGACCCCTGGATGGACCCCCCCCCCTCGCCCAATGTCAGCTGGAGTCGGCTCCAAAGACCCCAAAGCGGTAGAAAATATTTAATTTCCAATTTATATTTTGAGTTGGACAAACAAAAATTAATTTAATTGAATGAATATTGTTATTTTATTTTAGATGTGTTTGATACAAATGAGTTGGACTAACTCAAATGAATTCAATTATATAAATATCGTAACTAAAATAACTAACTCAATTACATTGTATTGCACTGATGTGCTAAATTTGAGTTGGAGTTGCATATAATTATTGGATGGAACACCTGCCAACACTTCAATTGAGTTCATCCAATGAGCCATTTCTTTGAGTATATATAGGAGCGTTCTGATGGTGTCCTCCTCTAGGAGTCTGATGGTGTCCTCCTCTAGGAGTCTGAGGGTTCTCCTCCTATAGGAGTCTGATGGTGTCCTCCTCTAGGAGTCTGATGGTGTCCTCCTCTAGGAGTCTGAGGGTTCTCCTCCTATAGGAGTCTGATGGTGTCCTCCTCTAGGAGTCTGATGGTGTCCTCCTCTAGGAGTCTGATGGTGTCCTCCTATAGGAGTCTGATGGTGTCCTCCTCTCTCCTCATGTTGGGCCGTATAGTCGTTCGTCCTTTGCGTCTCCTCTGGCGTTCTGTGTATGTTTGAGTCATGCGGTGCGTGTTGGTGGTCAGGCGTCACGTGTTCAGCTGTAACTCATAGCCGTCTATGATGTCATGCATAGGAGGTGAATTCATCTCCTCTGTCAGATCGGAGCGTGCGTCTTTTATAAATGAACTGAGACTCGCCCTCAACCCTCAATCCTTCATTCAGAGGAGGAGGATGGAGGATTTATACGCTGTCCTCCTCCTCCATTCAGAGCAGAATCCTCCACCACCACATTTACACTACAGCTCTTTAAATCTCCAGATAAACTCTCACAGCGTGGATCCAGGTCTTATACTTATGCTGTGCACTTTTTAATGATACTGACATATGTCTGCCTTGCACAGATGTCACAGAAGATAAGGTTTATAAGATTATGATTCTAATAATATTGTTAGGCTTTATAAACCCTAAAGTTTGAGAAGATGTTGCCCACATGTGGCAACAAGAAGGCAAAAATAGATTAAACTGTTTAAATTCAGTCCAGCATGCAGGTTTAGTATAGAATACATTTTCTGTTTATATTTCAATTAATTGTTTTAAATATGCATGTGCTCTTTATATTTCATGTACATGTTCAAGTACAACGGGGCCAGGAAACTGAAGAAATGTCATTTGACACTAAACCTGGTTTACATCAACATTGTGCGAATCAAAGGATGATTGTGTTCCTCCCCTTGCAGAGTGCAGCTCCTTCATGTGATCATGTGATTCATGTGATCACGTGATCATGTGATTCATGTGATCCAGGTGATCATGTGCTACATGTGATTCATGTGATCATGTGATCATTTGATCCATGTGATCAGGTGATCATGTGATTCATGTAATCATGTGATTCATGTGATCGTGTGATTCATGTGATCATGTGATTCATGTGATCATGTGATCATGTGATTCATGTGATCACGTGATTCATGTGATCGTGTGATCACGTGATTCATGTGATCGTGTGATCACATGATTCATGTGATCATGTGATCATGTGATCAGGTGATCATGTGATTCATGTGATCACGTGATTCATGTGATCGTGTGATCACGTGATTCATGTGATCATGTGATCATGTGATCATGTGATTGTGTGATCAGGTGATCATGTGATTCATGTGATCATGTGATCATGTGATCCGTCTCTCTCTCTCGTGGGCCATGTGGCGCTCGGCGGCTGCAGGACTCATTTGGCTGACTTCCATCAGACGCTTTCTTCTTTTTTTTCAGCCTCGCACCGGGAGTGCCAACGGTTCCATCAGCACCGCCCGATGAAACCCAGACACATTTGGGCAGCTCACCCTGCAACCATGGTAACAGAAGAATTTTACTAGTTGGCAGCAGCCAATAGTGAGGCGCTTCCCACTTGGCTGCGTCCAATCACAGAGCAGCCTGCAGCCCAGCCCACATCCAGCAGACACTGATGGGTTAGTAGAGAGGATCTAGAGGTGTGGGCTCGGCTAATGAACAAGTACGAGCGTGTCGGTGTGTGTGTGTGTGTGTGTGTGACTGAGTGAGGCTAAAGCAGTCTAATGAGAGGATTCCCTCTCCTAAACGCAACAAGCAAACAGTGAAGGTTCGTCCTCTCACCGAGACGTCTGACAGTCAGCAATGCAGCAAAGCCTTCTGTCGTCTCCCCCCCCCCCCACACACACACACACACAAATGGCTTTTGTGGAAAAATCAATTAGCAGCGTATCTTGGCATGTGAGGAAGCAGTTTTTTGGGAGATCAGAATATTAAATCTGAACCAATTAGAATCAGAAAGAAGGGAGTGTGTGCCGCCATCAGCTGTCAATAAAGTCATTTATTATTTCACACAATGGATAACATGAACAACTTCAACTGTAGTTCCTCTTAATAAGTGCTCAACACTGCCAGCCAATAGGAGGGCAGCAAAAGAATGAGCTTTTCTTTCTGAGGAAAGAGAAATAAAAACAAAACAAAATATGAACCTACAAGATCATGAAAGATAACCATGACCAAAAGCATGCCAGCGGACATGGATATACACATATGTTGCATGTATATATGTGCTTAAGACATATATCTGTATGCCAGCAAATGCAAATACAAAATATATGTGTACATTTACACATACATACTGTGAGGATATATGCATATACATGCGCATCTAGTATTTACTCTATATGTCAAATATTTGCAGTTTTTAATATTCATACAATGTACAAAATTGCTTCATGAATTAAAAAAATTCATTACAAAAAGAAACATATCAAACAATGTACAAGTCTTGCTCCAAATTCAATTGAAATTCAACTTTCGGCTTGTCTAAAATATTTATGCATACAATCAAGTTGAGCATGCAAATAAAGGAAAGCCACTCTAGAAAAGGTTCAAATACACGATGTATACAAACTAAAATGCGCCGCGCTGTAGGAGAGCTCGCGTTGTGCTCTGGACAAGAACTCTTATTGGTTCCTCGACGGCTCGTCGGCTGAGAACGGAGACGTGGCTGAGGACGCTGCATGGACACGGGGTCAGAGTGAGAGGGGGGGGGCAACATGTAGGCGCCACTAGACCCCTTCTAGTTGTGGTTAACTGGTGAGTGTGGCGTGGGTAGATACCCCCCCCCTTCTGATTTAAGGTCAAGCTGCCACGCTGACATGAACAGATCCTCACCTCAGAGCTCAGGCCTCCTGGAGCCTCTGGCCTCCTGCTTCTGGCTAAAGGACTAAACCACGTGACCTTGACCCCTCCTCCTCCAGAGCACACGCTCTGGAGGAGGAGGCCAGGAGGAGGCGTGGAGGAAGCCACGCCTCCTGGGCCGCACGGCTGGACCTCAGCTCCACTGCAGACCCACAGAACGCCACACCCACCTGAGGACCAGTGTCTGGCTATTTCCTCTGAGCTTCTTGCTAACCCCTAGTGCTGCTGCACCGGCCCAACTGGCTGCAGGCAGAACAGCTGCAATTCTAGAGGATTCCCATACAGTACAGGGCAGTACAGTAG
Organism: Liparis tanakae; assembly: GCA_036178185.1. Lineage (NCBI taxonomy): Eukaryota > Metazoa > Chordata > Actinopteri > Perciformes > Liparidae > Liparis > Liparis tanakae. Next base: position 26,055,066 of record CM070094.1, on the reverse strand, counting down.
AGTACAGTAGAGTACAGTACAGTACAGTACAGTACAGTGTAGTACAGTACAGATCCTCTTGCAGCTTTTGAAGGTGTCGTAAGGCAAACTATTTTAGCGTTCTGTGTGATTTAAGGAGCTGGAGCGATGGCTGTTGATGTTCAGCAGAACTTGTCAGTCAGTCGGTCGGTGCCGTGTGTCTGTGAGTTTTGTGAGTTCTCGGTCTGGAGCAGTCGTCTGCAGACAGAGGGTCCGCTGGGTGGGAGACGCAGCCGAGCCCATGGTGTCCCTGCAGGACACTTTCACACGGCGGACACAAACACTCAATACTGTGGCTTTACGTCTGGTTAAGGCTGGACTGCAGGAGCTGCAGTCACGATAGTGTTCATGAAATGATCGTCACTTTCTGCACAACTTATCACAAATTATTACTGCTATTATTCACAATTTCATGTCATATGAATTAATTTCATTCACTAAATAAGACCACTTATTTCTCTTTGTCGGAGGGAGCGACGCGGCCTGATGCATAGCGAGCAGCGGCGGAGGAGAGCACGGTTTCCATGGCAACCTCCTCTGTAACTCCTTTGCCACGTAGGTAACCGGTTACGTGTTTTAAACCACAGGTTACGTACCGGGCAGAGGAGGCGATGTTACATCACATCCGGGACGTTTCAATCAATATCCGAGGATGGAAACGTTTCCATCGCGCCGCGCAGCAGAATGTAGGTCAGCGCACGACGTGTGATCAATATCCTAATATATTGATCCGTCCTGCCCTCTGGTTCTGTTATGATGGGTCGGGGTCGGGGGAGGGGCCTGGAGATAGGGGATGCTTTGCAAAGGCAGCGTCAGGGAGTAACGAGTAAGACGAGTAAGACGCACAATCAGGATATTTAGGGTCAATTTCGGGGGGGGGGGGGGGGGGGGGCACTCTTCTCTTCGCCTCGTGATATTTCTGGAGGTCAAATGTAACTGGTGAGAGAACGAAACATAAGGCACAAGTTGAACTGCTGCAACTGAGAATCCCACCGACCCGAAGAAGATGAATCTCCAAAAACAAAACTTCAACCAAGAGTTGTTAAAGAAACACGATCCATTGCTTATGTCTGGAAATACCTATAATAATAACGACCGCTACCCAAAGCCACCGAGACCGTAGAGAGAGTAACGAAGGCTGCACCGACACACGGGGGCTACATTCTAGAGGGGGGGGGGCAAACTCTGATTTAGGTTCTTTAAATAATACATCCTCACACTGAATACTGAGACTTTGGTTTCTACATCTAAATACTGGATTTACTTTAAAAAAAATAAAATCTACAGATACGGATTGAAAATCAGGTTCAATCACATCCAGTAGAAGGACAGGGGGGGGGGGGGCTGTCACTGGGAGGACTGGGAGCCGGGCGGTCCTCGGCGTGGGGTCGGTTCGACGCTTTTGGCTGCGCAGCCTGCATATACAAATTGATTAAAATAATGCGTGCTCTCTGGAATGGATGTCCACCCCGTCGAAGGCCCAAACGTAAGGCGGGAACAAGCATGTAAGTGCTGCGTTTGATTGATGCAAGTGAATGGTTCTTCATAGTGCAATAAACCAGTTTACGGTTTACCAGAAACACACCTGATACCCCGTCCGACGCCCCGGAACCCCACAGAGGGATGAACCCCACAGAGGGATGAACCCCACAGAGGGATGAACCCCACAGAGGGATGAACCCCACAGAGGGATGAACTCAGGCGCTTCCTCCTGGCGGAAAACAAACTGGTCTGGAGTCGCACCACGTCTGCTTTTGGTTATAAAACAATACACAACGTCCATTGTCTACGGTACAACAATTATATTGGTATCCTGTGTGTGTCTGAGCTGGTTCCTCCTCACAAGGCCGGCCACAGGGGGCGCGTGTTCCCATGTGGTCTGGGACGGTCGTCCACCGCCTCGCCGTCAGGGAGCGAGAGTCACATGACACGAGGAGGAGGAGGAGGAGGAGGAGGAGCACACGCAGGGGGGATGTGAAACACGATGAAGAGGAGGTGAGAGGATGAAGGGGAATGAAGCTGAGCGGCAGGCACCAGGAAAAACTAAAGAATGTGGAGAGTGGCGAGCGGGGGGGACCAGGGGGAGGAGCTGCCGGCGAGGAGGGGAGGGGCGACGGGGGGGGGGGGGGGGGGCTTAATGCGGCGCCGCCCACGTCTGGACGAGCGTCCTCAGGAAGGCGACAAGAAGCGAGCTGCACAGTTTAATAAGCCCCGCCCCCTTGCTGGTGGATACATGGCGAGAGCCACGTTCAGGTACGGCGTCATGAACCATAAACATCACGGTACCGACATCTTATCCTATCAGGAGTACCACATGTCATCGCATCAGATTCAGGACCAACAGAACCACATAGTGCCAATAAGTCCAACGGATGCTCTGCAGGTCGAGTCTGGTCGGCAGCAGAGGGGTGGTAAGCCCCGCCCCCTTCCTCCTCCGGTCCTCTGCAGTCTTCACAAATCAGACGTGAGGAACGAGTCAAAGTGCACGAGGAGTCCCCCGCCGCGGGGCGCCTCCTCCTCCCGCCGCTCTACCGCCCGGCCGGAGCCCACAGCTCGTCCCTGCTGTGGCCCCGCCCCCGGCGCCGCCCCCCCCTGGCCGGCGGCGGTACGCTCCGCGCTCGGTGCACCACGGTCTCGATGGTCGCCGAGATGGAGTCGTGGTTGGAGAACTCCAGCGGCTCGGGGACGGCGCCGGGCCGGAGGCCGTGCCGACCCGGCGGGTCGTCGCACCGCTCCAGGACCGGCATCCCCTGAGTCCTCCCGTCGCCTTGGCGACGCCGCCGCGCCCGGCCGTCGGCCTGGCGGCCGCGGCGGCTCCTCCAGCGGCTGCTTGCGGGGCCGGCCGGGCCGCCGCTTCACCACGTTGTTGCCCGTCTTGGCCTGGCGCTGCAGCCGCTTGGCCCGCAGGATCTTCTGCACGTGCTCAAAGTTCAGAGAATGCATCCGCCGCACGTCGTTCTGGATCTGCTCCACCTCGCGGCGCTTGTACCGCCGCTTAGCGGGAACATCTGGAGAGGAGAGAGGGAGGAAGAGGAGGGAGGAAGAGGAGTCAGGTGAGGAGGCACGAGGGAAATACACCAAGTCTGGAGGAGGAAAGGTGTCTTTGTCTTTGTGAGATGAGAGTCTGAAGCTGCAGAGGAAACACATCAGTTTATCTGATGGGGAGAATCTCTTCTTCTCTTCTCCTGCTTCAAGAGCTTCCTGCTAATTTTGACACATTCATGAGAACCTTTCAAAGGCCAGCTGAGCAGGAGAGAAGATCCTCCCTGTGAGTGTCTCCTCCAGAGAGAGGGGAGAGGAGGGGAGGAGGGGAGGAGGAGAGGAGGAGAGGAGAGGAGGAGAGGAGAGGAGGAGGAGAGAGGAGAGGAGAGGAGGAGGAGAGGAGAGGAGAGAGGAGGAGAGGAGAGAGGAGGAAGAGGAAAGGAGAGAGGAGGAGAGGAGAGAGGAGGAGGAGAGGAGGAGAGGAGGAGAGGAGGAGGAGGAGAGGAGAGGAGAGGAGAGGAGGAGGAGAGAGGAGGAGGAGGAGGAGGAGGAGAGGGAGGAGAGGAGAGGAGGAGGAGAGAGGAGGAGGAGGAGAGGAGGAGGAGGAGAGGAGGAGGAGAGGAGGTGAGCAGGAGATCCCATCCTGGAGCAGGAAGCCCACACAACGTCTCCTCAGCTCTTCAAGACGCAGCACAACAACAACCCCGAGCATCTGGAGCGCAGGCTGCCAGAGAGCAACACACACACACACACACACACACACACACACATTCATCCACATGCATGCCCTCACACACACACACACACACACACACACACACACACACACACACACACACACACACACACACACACACACACACACACATCGGGCAGCAATAATGAATTCAGCGGTTCAGAATGGCTGAGCAGAAGAAACTGGAGCCATATTGTTTCCTTCACATGGCGGACTGGGCAGTGTGCCCTCTACCCGCCGTTCTCTCCCCTCTTCCCCTCCCTCCTTCTCGTTTCCACCCTCCTCTTCATCGGCTCCACTCTCTCATTTTCAATCTAACCGGTAACGCGGCACCGCTTCCTCTCCGTCTCGATTTCAGAAACCGCTTCCCGGTCCGTCGCTGTCATTTCATTTTGTTTCCCATCTCTGTCCCGTTTCATAGCCCCCACCATCTCCTCCTCCTCCTCCTCCCCCTCCTCCTCCTCCTCCCCCCCCTCCTCCTCCTCCTCTCTGCCTGGGCACGGTTCCCGGGGCTCAGACTGAGCCGCAGCCAAAATGGAGGAAAAGCACAATCAGCCACCGGTCCCCGAGCCGTGTGCGTTAAACATCCCTGGCTCCCATCCCTCCATTCCCTCTCCGTCTCATCCCTTCTTCCTCTCCACAATCCTGCTCCGTTTGTTTCTGAACGCCGGCTGCGGTAAACTAGAAGCGCTCTGACTCTGAGACAACCAGCACGCCGGCCGGGTGGCGAGGGCGAAGTCGTGATGCAGAACGCGGTGACGATGCTCCGATGGGTTTCACCTCGAGTTAGAACAAATCACTTTGTGGATTAAAATGTTGCGACGAGCACAGAGGTGTGAAACGGTCACGCCATGTTTTATTTTTACATTTAAAGAAACCAAATCGAATGTGGAAGGAAAAATATGAAGTTTTAAGTGACGAGGTGTTTCCTCATGAACTGAGATGACCACCGAGGGGCCGACGGCCTCCGTGTAACATTCACTTTATTGTTGCTCAAGAATTCAGGGCAGACAGTGAAATTAGTCTTATGCAAAAAGAACTAAGTAGCAGTAGTTTATGAGCTGTGCACACGCTCTGCTCTCTCTCTCACACACACACACACACACACACACACACACACGACAAAGTAGCAGAAATTTATGAGCTGCATACACGGAACATAAAACCGGTGACCTTCAGCGGTGTGAGGGGCCGCATGGCTCCAGGAACAGGAAGTCACCACAGAGACACGCCCACAGGCCGGGATGAAGTCACCCTGCATGAGAAGCATTTAGTGTTCCCCTGCATGAACGTGTGTGTGTGTGTGTGTGTGTGTGTTTGCACAAGTCATGTGACACAAAGACAATTATCCTCACATTCAGGAGATGACCTGCTTTTATGCAAATATGCATGTGAGAGATGCTGTCAGCTGCAGGGAGACCTGCTGATTGCTGTAGGAACACACACACACACACACACACACACACACAATCACACACACACACACACACACAAAGACACACACATGCATACAAAATCAAATCACTACAGAGTAGTTTGAGTGAAGCATGATTTACAGACTCGCAGTTGCAAGCTCAGACAATAATATTAATTTAGCATTCGTACGTGTGCATATGTGCATGTGTACATGTGCATGTGGGCATGTGTGCATATGTGCATGTGTGCATATGTGCATGTGTGCATGTGTTTTAATTGGGCTGGAGCTGTGAAGTGAGGCAGTAAGTCATGCTAGAGGAGGGCCAGTTAGAACGGGGAAAAGAGGGTAATGGGGGAATGAGGGGGAGGGGACACAAGGGGGAACAGAAAGAGAAAGGGAAGAAGGAAAGAGAGACAGAAGGGGGAGGGGGAGGAACATGGAGATGGAGAGAGAGGCGACGGAGGAACGAAGAGCAAGGAGCAACGAGGAGAAGGGAAGGACACGGAGGGCAGAGGAGGAATAACAACATGGGGGGGGGGGGCAGTGTGTATATGAGTCATCCGTCCTGGATCCCCTAGGGGGGGGGGGGGGATTCTAACTGAGCCCCTGGCTTCTCCTCCCCACCACTGGACTGGGCCCCAGTCATTAAAGCCCTGGCTGCCAGCCAGCTCCTTTAACACAGGCAAGGGCCTTTTACTGCTGTCTGTAGGAAATAAATCACACTGTGTGAATAATATATCTCTGGCGAAGGCATTGGCAGGAGAGAGGAAGGGAGGAAGGGAGGGAGGGAGGGAGGGAGGGAGGGAGGGAGGGGGGAGGAAGGAGAGATTGGTGAATTATAGTCGTCTCCATCCATGCATTACGTTCTTTCTCTCCCGGCCAGATGTGCTCAAACAGACGAATACAGAATGTACCACGAGGCTGAGGCTGAGCTGAGGCTGAGCTGAGGCTGAGCTGAGGCTGAGCTGAGGCTGAACTGAGGCTGAACTGAGGCTGAGCTGAGGCTGAGGATGAGGATGAGGCTGAGGCTGAGGATGAGGCTGAACTGAGGCTGAACTGAGGCTGAGGATGAGGCTGAGGATGAGGCTGAGGATGAGGCTGAACTGAGGCTGAACTGAGGCTGAACTGAGGCTGAACTGAGGCTGAGGATGAGGATGAGGCTGAGGCTGAGGATGAGGATGAGGCTGAGGATGAACTGAGGCTGAGGATGAACTGAGGCTGAACTGAGGCTGAGGATGAGGCTGAACTGAGGCTGAGCTGAGGCTGAACTGAGGCTGAACTGAGGCTGAACTGAGGCTGAGGATGAGGCTGAGGATGAGGCTGAGGATGAGGCTGAACTGAGGCTGAACTGAGGCTGAACTGAGGCTGAGGATGAGGCTGAACTGAGGCTGAGGATGAGGATGAGGCTGAGGCTGAGGATGAGGATGAGGCTGAGGCTGAGGATGAGGATGAGGCTGAACTGAGGATGAGGATGAGGCTGAACTGAGGCTGAGGATGAGGATGAGGCTGAGGCTGAGGCTGAGGCTGAGGATGAGGATGAGGCTGAACTGAGGATGAGGATGAGGCTGAACTGAGGCTGAGGATGAGGATGAGGATGAGGCTGAGGCTGAGGCTGAGGATGAGGATGAGGCTGAACTGAGGATGAGGATGAGGCTGAACTGAGGCTGAGGATGAGGATGAGGCTGAGGCTGAGACTGAGCTGAGGCTGAGGATGAGGATGAACTGAGGATGAGGCTGAACTGAGGCTGAGGATGAGGATGAGGCTGAGGCTGAACTGAGGCTGAACTGAGGCTGAGGATGAGGCTGAGGCTGAACTGAGGCTGAACTGAGGCTGAGGATGAGGATGAGGATGAGGCTGAGGATGAACTGAGGCTGAGGATGAGACTGAGCTGAGGCTGAACTGAGGGGCTGAGGCTGAGCTGAGGCTCTCTATGGGGAGGTCGCTCCAGGAGGTCGTGAGTGAAGTAGCTGGATAAAGACGAGGAAGAGTCAACGGTCATCGGGCTCACCTTAAACCTCCGATGGTTATCAGATTATTTTGATAACGTGTGCAGAGGGCTTTAAATTAATACATATAGAAAGATATTATAATAGAAGATATTAGGGAGAATATTGATATTGTTGTTAATGTGTTATGAAGCATAGGGGGACTGTCTACTCTATGTATGTGTCAATGGAAAGAATAAATGTATGTTAATGGAGTGACTGTATGTCAGTATTATAGATCGACGAAGCCGGTTGAAGTCTGTGAAGTGACTTACAGTAATAGACAGGACTTTTATTGTGAAAATACTTGACCGTAAGTGACGTTTTGACCCATTTTAAACTTCCATGACTTTCCTAGGTTTTCCCCTGTAAGGCGCCGTGTGGCGAGGTGACCCTGATGCAGCGGTTCTTACCGTGTGGGGGGGGAACAGAGCGGTTGCTCATGGGCTCCTGCCTGGCGCTCTGGAACGACATCAAGCCCCGCTCCCCGAACACGGCGAGCTTCGTCTTGCGGCTGCGCCCGGCGCACTCGTCGCGCCGCGACCCCGAGAAGAGGTCCGGAGGAGGCGTGGCCTCCGCCCGGTGGGCGTGACCTCCGTAGCCGCCCCCGAAGCCGTCGGGCGGCGGCCGGGACTGCCGGGCGTGGAACCGTCCGTCGGCGAGAGAGCGAGCGGGCGGCCGCTCCGACTCGAACATCCCCGAGCCGGGCCCCGCCCCCCCGGCGCCGCCCCTCTGCCGGTCGGGGTGCTTGGCGCCCGCCTGGCCGCCCATCAGGCCGAGCCGCGCGCTGGCCGTGGCGCCGCTGAAGAGCCCGCCCAGCTCCTGGCGGTCCCGCAGCGAGAGCAGCGGCTCATCCTTGTGCTTGTGTTTGTGCTTGTGCTTCCTCTTGTGGAGGCGGACCCCCCCGAGCCCGCCGCCGCCGCCGAGCGCCCCCAGCCCGTCGCCCCGCGCAGACGCCCCCTGCAGGGGGCCGCTGGCGCCGCGCAGCTTGGCGCCCGGTTGGAGCTGCGAGTGTCCGAGGGAGTGGAAGGCCTTGGCGGGGCGGCGGGCATGAAGGGGAGGGGGCGGGGCCGAGCGAGTGGTGGGGCAGGTAGAAGGGCGCGGCGGGGGGGAAGTAGCCCAGGCTCAGGGGGGGCGCGTACGGCATGGCGTACGGCGCCGCGTAGTAGTTCCCCCCCGCCAGCGGGTAGCCGTACCCCGGGACGAAGGGCAGCTTGGACGCCATCGGCTCGGCCGCCTTGGCCGGGCGGCCGCGCCTCCTCTTGGCCTTCAGGTCGGCGCTCCTCCGGAGGTAGGAGGAGTCACAGGGGTAGGAGTCGTAGGAGACGGGGTAGTAGTGGTGGAAGTTCAGGCGGAAGATGGAGGGGTACGGCTGCTGCGGGTAGCAGGTGTAGCGGCGGTGAGACACGCGCAGCTGCTGCAGCTTGGACACCACCTGAGGGAGAGGGGGAGGAGTCAGGGGGAGGAGTCAGGGGGAGGAGTCACGATGCACGTCCACGTCACGCGGCGCGTCGCTCACCTCCTCCAGCTCGGAGAGGAAGTGGAGGTGGTCCCGGCTCTGGAGGCACTTCCTCTTCCTCCGGTGCTTCTGCTTCTTCTCCTGCTGCGACAGGAAGCCGGCGCCGGCGGCCGCCTGGCGCTCGCAGAGCGCCCGGCCGCCGCGGCCGGACGCCTCCAGGGCCGCCGCCTCCGCCGCCTCGAAGCCACACAGGTCGAAGGAGTACCTGAGCGAGGAAACGGGAAATACACAAAACACGTTAAGCCCCACTATGTAGTGTTTCCCTTGTAGCGCCCCCTTCAGGTATTTAACGTGTACTTCAGTGTGGTAAATACCCAGTTATAGATCAGGTGTCTGAACCTCTGGCTCTGAGCCATATGTGGCTCTTCTGGTGACGCATATGGCTCTTTAGAGTTTGAGTTAAATAATAATCTCCTCCGCCCCCTGTAACTTTCTCTCTCCTCCAGATGACAGCAGCAGTAATGTCAGGTCCCTTTCTTAAAGACGTCTTTGTTCTGTTATTTATTTTATTGTGAGGTGGACGTTGGTCATCACTGACAGAAAGCAGGTCTAAGTACCGTGTTATTACACATGAGGACCGATGGATCTACAGGACTTTGAACCACATGTCTATGACCAAACTGAAGTCTCGGTATAAACATGAAAAATATAGAACATGTTGCGTCTTGAGAGCGTAAACCGGCTTATAGATAGATAGATGGATACTTTATTAATTCCGAGGTAATTTTTTTTTGAGTGTCTTTCTTTAAAAAGCATGGATATTATTTACATATTCATATTCAAATTATGAATTATATTCATATATATTCAAATTCATATTCATTATGTGATTATTATTATTAACACATTTCCATGACTTTTCCAAAACTTTTGTGATTTAAGTTTTTTCCAGGATTTTTCCAGGCCTTCAAACCACATGTCCATGACCAAACTGACATCTCCGTGTAAACATGAAACATGTAGAACACGTTGCGTATCGAGAGCGTACGCCGGCTTATATTTTGAGCGTCTTTCTTTAAAAAACATGTTAATTATTTCAAACTCGATGTAAATGAACATGATTATAACACATTTCTATGACTTTTCCCAAACTTTTATGATTTAAGTTTTTTCTATAACTTTTCCAGGCCTGGAAATTAGCATTTTAAACTTCCAGGACTTTTCCAGGTTTTCCATGAGCGTACGAACCCTGCAAGTACCGGGCGCTACAACATGTTACAGAGTGGAGTTTTCTCCCCACAGACCCCGATGGCCGTGGAGGAGGAGACGTCAACATATTAAAAGTCTTTGTAGCGGCACACTTTGTTTCAAGCTGTTATTTTAAGGTACAATTGTTACGTAGTGTCTCTTTAAGACACATTCCTGAATGACTGACGCCCCGTCTGTACGTACCTGCGCCGGGAGGCGGAGCCCTTCTCCGTCTGGTCCGAGGTGCTGTTGTTGTCCGTCCCGATGCCGCTGTCGCTCGGGATCGTCTCCTCGCTGTGGGACTCGCTGATCGGGGACAGCGTCACCTCCTTGGCCGACGCCCCCTCCGACAGGTGAGACGGCGAGTTGGCCAGGAGGCGAGGAGGAGACAGCTTCCAGCCGCCGGACAGGAAGCTCCGGCCCGGCGCCTTGGAGGGCAGCGCCGACACGGGCTGCAGGCTGGGCATGGTGGCGTCGGAGGGGCCGGCCCTCAGGGGCGGGGCGCCGGGGGCCGGCGGCGAGGCGGCGGGCGGCGCGGCGGGGCCGTCGTAGAGGCGGCGGGCAGCCGGGCGGGGGGGGCCTGTCCCTCGCCGCTCTGGCGGCGTTGGCGCCCTGCGTCTCGGCCCGGGGCTTGCGGCCTCTCTTCTTCCCGATGTAGATGGTTCCTCTCTTGCTGACGTTGATCTGCTTCCCCAGCCGCGCCTCGATGGTGGACGCCATGGCGCTCATCGCCGAGGTCACGGGGGCGGAGGCCGACTTCAGGGCCAGGGCGCCGTTCTGACCGGACAGGATCTCGTTCAGGATGCTCTGCATCTTGCCGAGCTTCATCTTGCCGGCCGGCCTGGAGGGGCCCCGCCCCCGCTTCGGCTTCAGGCCGTGGGGGCCGGCGCCCGCGGGGGGGGCGGCGGCCATCTGCACCATCTGCGTCTTCCTGCGGCGGTTCAACCCGGCGAAGGTGTCCGGCGCCCGCGGGCTGGGCGGCGAGGAGGCGGTGCCCTCGTGGATGGTCTCCACCGTGAGCAGCGGCTGCTTCTTGGGCCGCCCCCGCTTCCTCTTCACGGGCGCGTGCACCGTGAGGCTGTCGGCGTTGGAGTACAGCGGGCTGGACGGCGTGATGGGGAACGGCGAGGGCGGCTCGGCCGAGAGGGAGGGGCTCCCCCGGTGGTCGCGGTGGGGGGAGGGGAGGCCGGCGTGGCCTTTGGCCTTCAGGTAGGACCACCGGTCCTTCGTCTTGGACGCTCTGCAGCCGGCCGGGGAGCCGGAGCTGTGGCTGGGGCTCGGGCTGGAGGCGGGCCGCGGTCTGGGGCTGATGCCCCTCGGGCTCGGCAGTCTGCTGGTGCTCAGGTGGGCTTTGTGGGCGTGGCTGAACGCCGCCTCTCGGTGCCGGAGGGCGTCCGGGTGGATCTTAGGACGGCCCACCGGGTTCTTCTTCACCCGATGTGCCGCCGCCTCCGGGTCCGAGCCGCAGAGCGCCACCTCTCCTCTCTCGGCCCGCTCTGCTCTCTCTCTTTTCTCTCCTTTCTCCGTTCTCTCCGTTCTCTCTGTCCGTTCTCTGCTGACGTCGACGGGACTCGCCAGTCGACAGTCGTTTTTGTGCGTCTCCGTCTTGTGCGGCGCTCTGGGCTCCGGCGCTCTGGGCTCCGGCGCTCTGGGCTCCGGCGCTCCGAGCGGCGCCGGCTCCGGAGCCTCAGAGTTCGGCTCCTCTGCCGGACCGGCCGGGTCGAAGGACGGCCTCCGGCGCCGCTTCCTGCCTTTGCCCTCCTCCGTCAGCGTGGGCATCCCCCTGTCCTCCTCGTCTCCTCTCCTCCCGGCCATCGCTCGCTCCCTTTCCTCTTTCCTCCTCTCCTCCCGGTCGTCGTGGAAACGCTCGGCCGCCTCCTCCGGCCGGTACCTGTGTCTCTCCTCCGCGGGAGGCGGGCTCTCCGGTCCCGTCTCCGGCGGCCGTCCCCAGAGCGCCTCGTTGCCGTGGGGACCGACGAGCGTCCTCTGGGACTCCTTCCTGCCGTACTTCCTCTTGATGTTCCCAAAGAGCTGCTCGCTCACTTCTTGCAAGCCCCGCCCCCTGGAGAGGAACACGCAGAGAACAGATGTGATGAGTGGAACGGAGAGAGATGAGATAAGATGAGATGAGATAAGATAACATAAGGTAAGATAAGATGAGATGAGATAAGATAACATAAGGTAAGATAAGATGAGATGAGATAAGATGAGATGAGATGAGATAACATAAGGTAAGATAAGATGAGATGAGATAAGATGAGATGAGATAAGATAACATAAGGTAAGATAAGATGAGATGAGATAAGATGAGATGAGATAAGATAACATAAGGTAAGATAAGATGAGATGAGATAAGATGAGATGAGATAAGATGAGATGAGATAAGATAACATAAGGTAAGATAAGATGAGATGAGATAAGATGAGATGAGATAAGATGAGATGAGATGAGATAACATAAGGTAAGATAAGATGAGATGAGATAAGATGAGATGAGATAAGATAAGATATTCATGTATTAGTCCCACAGTGGGAACATTCAAGGATCACAGCAGTGGGTGTACATTAGAGCATTAATAAAAATAAAAGATACAAATAAAAACACAAAACACAATACTAAATTACTAATACTAAATACTAAATACTAATACTAAAATACTAAATACTAAAAATACTAAATACTAAAATATAAAATACTAATACTAAATTACTAAATTTCTAAAAACTAAAATACTAAAAATACTAATGCTAAATACTAATACTAAATACTAAATGATACACGGTTTGGTAAATTGCAAACACTATAACTTTTACTATTTTTTACGTGGGACGATAAACAGGCGGTATTACTTGTTTTGTTTTGTGCCATCAGACTTCCTGTATTCATGTATTAATGAACTCAAAGCACAATAAGTCTGTTTCTCATATCGTCCTGAGAGTAAATCCAACATCTCGACTCTCCCATCTCCAGTGAGGAGAGGAGCGTACCTGCTGAGCGAGGTCAGGTTGAGGACACTGGCGTCCGTGACCACGGGCAGCTGCAGGTCTGGGGTCAGCGCTCTCTGAGGGGAGGGGCTTCTCGCCGCGCCGCGTGGGAACGGTTGGGGCGGGTCGAGCGCGGCGCTCCGGCCGGCCGGCGCCGGCTCTCGGGCCGGCTCCGAGTCCGCGGGTTGGCGGGCGGCGGCGCCGAGGCGGGTCCAGTCCGGGTGGAGCTGGTGCTGATGCGAGTGAGCGTGTTGGGGCTGTTGATGCGTCGGCTGCTGGTGTGGGGGGGGCAGGGCGCCGCGGGGCGGGGGCCGGGGCGGCGCCGCGTCCCCCAGCAGCTGCAGCAGGCCGCCCTCCCTCTGCTCAGGCATCCGGAACTGGCGCTCGTACGTCTGGAGGCGGAGGAGAGAGAAACATCGGTCACGACGCGCGAACCGGATCACAAGACGCCGTTCTGTCGCCACGGGAGACGGGGGGGGGGGGGGTCGTAGAACTGAGAGTGATGCGCTCACGAGAGGCGTGTTTACAGAGTGTCACATTCCTGTGGCAATGATGGAGCATGCTGTGAGGGGGGGGGGGGCACTCAGTATGAAACACACTCGCCGAGCTCGTCACCCGTCAGTATTGTTGTGTTGTTGACAACGCTGCTGAACTTGTTGTTGTTGACAACGCTGCTGAACTTGTTGTTGCTGCAGCTCCCGCTCTCCTCCATGGAGACCAGAGGACTCACGTCTCAAGTCAACCGGTTTAAAACTGAAGATGCAAAAGCTTAATATGGTGTGTTCGCCAACGTCGCCTGCTGAATGCATCACGGCTGCATCATCATCATCATCATCATCATCATCATCATCATCATCATCATCATCATCATCATCATCATCATCATCATCATCATCATCATCATCATCATCATCATCATCTTCATCAGCTGGAGGGGGAGGAGCCTCCGTGTTCAGCCTGTTATTAACAGACTCAGTGTGACGCAACGAGACTCTGTTCTACTGCGCTGGAGGGAGATGTAACCTAACCACAGGGCGACACACACACACACACAGGCTCACACACACACACGCACACACACACACACACACACACACACACACACACACACACACACACACACACAAGCATACAGTAGATGTCCCCATCTCAGAGGCTTTGTGAGATCTTGGCCCCACAGGAGAACAACATGCTAATATAACAGTCATGCAATTTTAGTCCTGATGGATCGGCACCGTGCCAGATGAGTCGCTCTCTTTGCAGATTCACACACACACACGCACACACACACACACACACACACTCACACACACACACACACGCGCGCCGTAATGGAACATATCACAGGCGTAGTTCACGTCACTGAGCTCATATTTGCAGGACCAATCTCTTCTATCTTTGATCGGACAATTTCCTGTTCCTCATTCAGACACGTTGAGTCTCCATCATTCTCTCATCCAGCGCCGGCCCGTTGGACTCCTGTGGTACCGCCACACCGGCTGCACAAACTAAAATAACACACGTGAGTGCCCAGCACAGGGATGAACACACACACACACATACGCACACACTCACTCACACTCACTCACACTCACACACACACACACACACACACACACACACACACACACACACACACACACACACGCACTGAGCGGCGTGAAGGATGTGTGGATATGTACACTCTCATGTATCTCCTGAATACTGACCGCTGTGGATCCTTTATGTTTGTGTGTGTGTACGTGGGAATATGTGTGTGTGCGTGGGTGTGTGTATGTGTGTGTGTGTGTGTGTGTGTGTGTGGCCAGTGACACTGGAGAGGAGATGCTGTGAGTCTAAAGAGAGATGAGATGACAGACACCTGATACACACACGCGTTCTCATTCAACCTGCCCTAGAATACCTGCTGCTGCAGGGTCAAGGAGGGCAGAGACAGACAGGGACAGACAGACAGACAGACAGGGACATGGGGAGGAGGCGTGAGAGGGAGACAGACAGACAGACAGACAGGCAGGCAGACACACTTGTATAAAGAAACTACCATAAAACCAACAGAGAAAGAGAAGAGGAGCCACTTCTCCTCCTAGAGATAGAAGTGTACAACAGAAACGCCCCCCCCCCCCTCTGGTTGTGGTTGGGTTGTTGGCACCACTCCAGCTTGTAGTTCCTAGCCTCTACCCCCCCCCCCTCCCAACCCGTCCTGCTCCTCTCCTCTGATGTGAGTAGAGTCGTATGATGAGGTTCTCCCTGTTTGAGGTCAACAGGTGTGAAGAGAATCCCATGTGCTGGGCACGTTTCTCTATTGTGTGTTTTAAATGTCCCGTTGGATGTGTCGTCTTTATCGTGTTTTACCCTCACATGTCTCGACACACACACACACACACACACACACACACACACTCGTTTCCCTGTGGCTCAGACGGCTCAGAGAGGGAGCGTGGTCCCGGAGGCCGGCAGCAGGGGGCAGCGGTCAGGAGGAGCAGCCCTGGACTCTGACCCTGCAGAGGCCCACAGGCACAGAGCTGGAGGTGTCAACCTCTTCCTCACGCCTGCTCCTGCGGGTCCCTGAGATGACACGAGACGAGGAGAACCCAGAGACGAGGAGAACCCGGAGCAGGCCGTTGGCTCTGGACCGTCGGACCCTCCCTCCCTCCTCCCTCCCTCCTCCCTCCCTCCAGGCTCTCGGCTGTACTCAGGGGTTAAAGGTCGCGCTCCACAACCAGGATGAGCTCCTCTGGGTCAGCCGTGTGACAACAACACACTAACACACACTCTCCTGTCACACACACACACTCTCTCCAACAGATATGGAGCTCACATTCCTCCCCCCGGTGATGTAACCCACAGATAAGGTCGGGGTAATACGTGACTAAGTGCTGCAATCACCGACTGAAAGGCACTTTGCAAATGAGTCAGCAGATCCTGACTGACGGACTTGTGTGTGCCGTGTCTGATGCAGCGTTGCACTCAGCCGGCCGGGGGGAGGGGGGGGGGGATGGGGACAGGTGAACCCTCTCCTCCAATCAGAGGAGAAGAGAGGAGAAGAGAGGAGAAGAGAGGAGAAGAGAGGTCTGTGACGGCTCTCCTGCAGCCTCTCGTTTTCCACTGTTGAATAAACTAAAACTCTTGAGTGGAACTTCTCCCTCCCTCACACACTCACACACACACACACGCACACACACACGCACACACGCACACACACACACACACACACACACACACGCAGACATAAACACACAGGGCACCCTAGCTGCACCATTATACTGGGAAAGAACACCCTAAACAGGCACACCCAAATCTCACAACCCCACACTCTCACACACACACACACACACACACACACACACACACACACACACACACACACACACATACACATCAACAAACATATACACAACCTCCATGTACACACAAACACACAAACACCCTGCCCTTCAAATAGTTTTTCGCAGCCTTTTATTTGGCCGCCCGCCCGGTGGTTAGAGTGTTTCATTTTTCCCTGTGTATGGAACTGGGCAGCTGTCCAGAGACACACAAAGAGAACGAGAGAGGGAGAGAGGGAGGGAGGGAGAGAGGGAGGGAGAGAGAGAGAGAGAGAGACGGGGAGGGAGGGGGTTACCGAAAAAAGGAGCGCGGCAGAAATGTAGAGAAGAAGAGGAGCAGCAGAAAAACAAGGAGAGGAGCCTAAACCTTTACTAGTAGTTCCCTCCAAAACCATATGATTGATATGATCCTCTCTCACACACACACACACACACACACACACACACACACACACACACACACACACACACACACACACACACACACTCTCTCCTTGGCTTTGACACCATGCTGTCTCCCTCTGCCCCTGTGGCCTTGTGCACTGCCCCCCCCCCCCTCCCCTCCCCTCCCCCCTTATCACATCCCTCCTTTTCTTCTTCTTTTCTCTTTTCTGGAGCTGACCATTCTCCCCTGTGGGAACTACCCCCCCCTCTCCCCTCCCCTCTCTCTCCGCTCCATGCAGAGCGCTGCTTCGCTGTGATCTGTGTTTCTGACAGCTCTGGACACACACACACACACACACACACACACACACACACACACACACACACACACACACTCACACACACACACACACATACACACACTCACACACAGACACTCACACACACACACTCACACTCACACACAGACACTCACACACACACACACACAGACACACACACACACACAGAAACACACACACACACACAGACACACACACACACACACACACACAGACACAGACACACACACACACAGACACACACAGACACACACACACACAGACACACACACACACAGACACACACACACATAGACACACACACACACAGACACACACACAGACACACACACACACACACATAGACACACACACACACACACACACACACACACAGCTCTGCTCTGCAAACAAACACCATGAATACTAACACGGCTTTGTGTCCACAGCACTTAAAGCAGGGTGAAGGGGGGGGGCAGAGAAAAGGAGGGAAAAGCGACGGAGGAGAAGAGAGGCACTGTGTTGATCTTGTGGCCACTCTCTCTCTCTCACAGCCCCCCCCCCCCCCCCATGTTCCTCGTTCTCTCGTTCTTCCCACCAGTTCTCTCGGGAATAAAGACTTCCATTCATGCGCCTGAGGAGACCCACAGCGGGGGAGAGGAAAGGGGGAGGAAAGGGAGGGGAGGGGGGGAGGGGGTGTCAAGGTGGGACAGTCTGAGGATCACTGGGATCATGCCCACTGCCGGTAGTTTAATGTGTATGCTTTTTTGTTTTTTTGACTGGGTTTATTTAATAAGGGACAGTGCACTTTTTTAAAAAAGTCAGGAAATGTGCCGGTTAGCCAAGAGGCTGTTCTTCATCTGTAGTCCCAATCTGTAGTCCCAATCTGTAGTCCCAACGTCTGCATGTCTATTTCCACTGAGCGTCGCCGTGTCTCAGATCTAGTGACAAAAGCATCTTCTGGGAAAGTCGTGTGAATGTTTGTGAATGTTTGTGAATGTTTGTGAATGATTGTGATGGTGTTCCGTCCAAAGCGTCCTCTCAGACTGACGCTGCAGCAGAGAGAAGCAGCTTTATTATTCCCGTGTTCCCGGAGCGTTTGTTCCTCTCGTGCCGTCGTGTTCCCTTCATGCTGATTGCCATCCAGTATTTGATCTGCAGATTATTCCCCCGACTGTCAGGCCGTGGCTCCTCCCCACGTCCGCAGCCGTAACCCTTCAGGTCGGAGCGCTCCTAAAGATAGCGGCGAGCGGCGAGCGCCTCCTCGTCACGCTGATTCAGACACGCTCA
>CM070094.1:26014419-26031919 GCA_036178185.1 Liparis tanakae | reverse complement strand
AACATGAGTAATACCATAGGTAATACTATGAGTAATACCATGAGAGCCATTTCAGTCCCACTGAAGTGCTAATCTGGTATCCAGGTATAATCTGAAGATGTGTTTTAATCCAGGTATAGTCTGAAGATGTGTTTTAATCCAGGTATAGTCTAAATATGTGTTTTAATCCAGGTATAGTCTGAAGATGTGTTTTAATCCAGGTATAGTCTAAATATGTGTTTTAATCCAGGTATAATCTGAAGATGTGTTTTAATCCAGGTATAGTCTGAAGATGTGTTTTAATCCAGATATAGACTAAATATGTATTTTAATCCAGGTATAGTCTAAATATGTGTTTTAATCCAGGTATAGTCTGAAGATGTGTTTTAATCCAGGTATAGTCTAAATATGTGTTTTAATCCAGGTATAGTCTGAAGATGTGTTTTAATCCAGGTATAGTCTAAATATGTGTTTTAATCCAGGTATAGTCTGAAGATGTGTTTTAATCCAGGTATAGTCTGAAGATGTTTTTAGAGACTTGCTGCTGTCCTGAGGTCAGTGGGGAGCTGGTTCCACCAATCAGGAGCCAGGACAGCAGCAGTCTGGATTTCTAGTGATGAGCTCAAAGTGACGAGTCACGAGTCGATTGGCTGTTGCCGAGCGGAGCGACCGTGATGGGATGTGAGGCGTGACCACATCCAGGATGTAGACGGGGCCGACCCGCTGTATTAGCTGTAAAACAACTGTAATCATAATACGACTCTTAAGAGCTAAATATCCGTTGCCGTCGTGGAACGCCTTCGTGTGATTGGCTGACGTCTCTCCTTGAGGAGCCAGAAGTCGCTTCAGATCTACAATAAATCGTAACTTGAGCCGGACCGGCTTTTATCTCCCGGCTGCATGGAGGAGCAGCGACGGCTCAATGCTGGAGGGACGGGCCTCTGGGACGGAGAACATGGGGTGTGTGTGTGTGTGAGTGTGTGTGTTTGTGTGTGTGTGTGTGTCTGATTGGGAAATTAGCTACAGTTCCAACCAAATGGTCAGCAGTGCACACACACACACACACACACACACACACACACACACACACACTGAGTCCAGCCCCGAGGGGAAGAAAGCAAAGGCCAGACTCCAGTTGTCTCAACCCTGACCCACTCGCACAAACAAACAATACACACACACACACACACACACACACACTTACTCACACACACACAGAGAAGCTTACACAACTGTGTGGACTCCAGCTATTACCTCAACTTCTGAATGTCCGGCGGGGTCAAAGTTCATCTCTTCTTCTGCCAGCCTGCAGGCTCTTTGTGTGACTGTGTGTGTGTGAGTGTGTGTGTGTCTCTCTGTATGTGTGTGTGTGTCTGAGTGTGTGTCTGAGTGTGCGTGTGTGTGTGCGCTCAACGGGGGTGACCTTGCAGAGTCGTTCATTGTGGGTACTCTGCAGCAGCAGCATCAGAGTGTAGAGTAGAGTGTAGAGTAGAGTCTGGAGTAGAGTGTAAAGTAGAGTGTAGAGTGTAAAGTAGAGTGTAGAGTGTAAAGTAGAGTGTAGAGTGTAAAGTAGAGTGCAGAGTAGATTGTAGAGTAGAGTGTAAAGTATTGTGTAGAGTGTAACGTATAGTGTAGAATATAGTGTAGAGTAGAGTGCAACATAGAGTGTATAATAGAGTGTAGAGTAGAGTGTATAATATATTGTATAGTGTAAAGTAGAGTGTAGAGTAAAGTGTAGAATAGAGTGTAGAGTATAATGTAAAGTAGAGTTTAGAGTAGAGTGTATAGTGTAAAGTAGAGTGTATAGTGTAAAGTAGAGTGTATAGTGTAAAGTAGAGTGTAGAATAGAGTGTAGAATAGAGTGTATAGTAGAATGTAGAGTATAATGTCAAGTAGAGTAGAGTGTAAAGTAGAGTATAGAGTAGAGTGTAGAGTAGAGTGTGATTCTATTCCTGGTCGTGTTTTGTCTGGACTTCTTCAGGTTTGAGAGATAAGAGGACCAGAGGTTAGATGTGAGCTGTGTGTGTGTGTGTGTGCGTGTCGGTGTGTGAGTGTGTGTGTGTCTGCTGTGTGTGTGTGTGTGTGTGTGTGGGTGTCGGTGTGTGTTTCACGTGTGTGCAGGGTGTGTATGGGGGTCAGTCACAGATGGACAGCTGGTGTTTCAGTGGTGCTAAATCACTCACCCCTCCCCAACACACACACACACACATACACACACACACATACACACACACACATATACACGCATCCCATCCCCCATCGACTACAGGGAAACGCCCCTTAAAGCATTCCCAGCTCTCAAAGCCTGCACACTGAGGACACACACACACTCACACACACATGCACACACACACACACACACACACACACACACAAACACACACACACACATACACACACGCACACACACACACACACACATACACACACACACACACACACACACACACACATACACACACACACACACACACACACACACACACACATACACACACACACACACACACCAAAATAAAAGCCTGGTTATTTTCAAAGAGACCAAAATAACTCTAATATTAGAGATGATCATTTCCTGTTCCTTCACTTTCATAAATCAGTAACGCATTGCTCTCTGTGGGTCACCGCTGCACACACACACAGCAGACACACACTCACACACACACACACACAGCAGACACACACTCACACACACACAGCAGACACACACTCACACACACGCTCCTACTTTATGAGCTCATCAAGTCCTCCAGGTCACCAACCGCCAACCCAGCCAGGGATAAAAAAGCTCACATCAAAAGGCTAACCATTTGGTTAGTGTGTGTGTGTGTGTTTGTATAGCATGCACACACACTTGGCGTGGCAACTGTTTCAGCATTAATTTCCTTGTATTTGAATGCACTAACACATAATAATCCCAAACACTGCTGGGAGACCACCAAGCATCACACACACACACACCTACACACACGCACACACACACACACACACACACACACACACACATCCACACAGCCAGGGGGACCACCAAGCAGAGGGGCTGTGAAGACAAGATAAGTGTGTGTCTAGCGTCAGGGTTTTGCGTACACCCACCACTACACACATGACCACACACACACACACACACACACACACACACACACACACACACACACACACACACACACACACACAACAATAACACACAGCCTGCTCTGGCTTATCTCCCCCCACAGATAGTGAAATGGATTAAGAGCCACATTTGGCACGTCCAGAGAACTGGACAGATAACCAGGGAACACTCTCTAACTGCAATCACTGCCCAGCATGATTTGTATGTGTTTCTCTCTCACTGTGTGTGTCTCTGTGTGTGTGTGTCTGTGTGTGTGTGTGTGTGTGTGTGTGTGTGTGTGTGTGTGTTAGTTTGCCCTTGCTCCCCCATGTGTAGGCATTGGATCAATAGCCGTGTCTGCGTGTGAGCGTGTGGGCATGTGTGTCTGGAGGAGTGATGCAGCGGTTGACCCGGGACCCAATCCGTTAGAACACACACATTCATCTTCCACACACACACACACACACACACACACACACACACACACACACACACACACACACACACACACACACACACACACACACACACACACACAAATACACAGCGTGCCCAGACAAAGGGCTGTGTGTGAGGGGACGTCCAGCATGTGTGTGATGTCAGCTGGAGACAGAGAAGGGGAGCCCATCATATCCCGTTTATGTGTGTGTGTGTGTGTGTGTGTGTGTGTGTGTGTGTGTGTGTGTGTGGGTGGGTACACAAAGTCCGCTCTCCAGTCAGTAGGAAGTGATGTTGGACCAACCTGAGTTTGAATCAACTCCATTATGACATGAAGCCCCGATGTTCCTCCATTCTGATTAATTTAAAACCTCAAGTTGCATCTTTCTCTCGTTTATTCTGTTTCATCTGTTTTATTCCTCTCATTGTTTTACTCTGTTGTTCCTCTCATTGTTTTATTCTGTTGCTTCTGCTTCATGCTTCATGTCCTGAGACATGAGAGACAAACAGTTTGACTCTCAGTCAGAGGAGAGAAGCAGCACATTCCTCAAAAGAAAATAACCTCAAGAACCCCGACTCCATGTTTGTGTCTGTCTGTCTGTCTCCCTACCTGTCTGTCTGCCTGCCTGTCTGTCTCTGTCTGCCTCTCCCCTTCTCTGTCTATTAGAGTCAAATCTCTGTCTTAATGGACATCTATTGTATCCTCCCTCTCCCCCTTCTCTATTCACCACACACACACACACACACACACACACACACACACACACACATACACACACTCCCTGTGAGGGGGCCCCTTAACCAGGCTCTCCATATGCCTGACCCCTCTCCCCCTCCCCCTCTCCTTTCTCCTCCTCCACTTTCCACAACCCCCTCCTCCTCCTCCTCCTCCTCCTCCTCCTCCTCCTCCTCCTCCTCCTCCTCTCCTCCTCTCCGGCTCAAACTCTGGCTTCTGCTCTGTTGCTGCCCCACGCCGCCATCTGCTCCCCGACAACGGAGGGGGAGAGAGGGAGGAAGAGGGAGAGCGGAGTGGTGGAAAAAGAGTAAGTGAAAAGAGGAAGACATGAGGGAAGAAAAGACGGAGGGGAAAAGCTGAGAAAGAGGGGCAGATAAAAGAGAAGGAGAGAAAGAGGGAGAGAGTAGATGTGAACACAATGCAGCCGAGTGCAGAGAGGCTGTCCATCTGCTCCCCCCCCCCCCCTCCGACACACAGCCTCACACGCCACAAAGAGAGTATTTAACCCCAACACACACACACACACACACACACACACACACACGAGAGAGAGGGAGAGCGAGAGACACCCAGCAGCCTCTCTCTTTAACCCGTTCCTCTCCAGTGCGCTGCCTGTGTTACACCCTTGGGGTGGCAGGTGATGGAGGGAGAGGATGTGAGGGGGGGAGGGGGCGAGATAGAGGAACAGGGTGTAGAGAACGAGGGCTTGAAACTGATCTGAATCAACACCAACACATCGACCCCCCCCCCCCCCCCTCAAATCTCAATAGAGACCAGCTTGCTGCCGCTGTCACTATGACAACCGATGTCAATCACACCGAGGCGGTGCGTTTCCAAAGCGATGGCAGATTAGGAACGGCTGCCCGACGATAAGAGGGTTCAGCTCCCATGGAAAACTGTTCCTGTTATATTTACGGGAAGACGACAGCGGTCCGACGGACTCGAGACAAACAACGTCAACACGTCAACGTCCGCCTCCGGGACGAAGCCACGCCCCCAGAGGCGGTTCAACGGCCAATCGGACTTCAGGAACAAGACGTCGGGTTCGTGATTTAAACAAATGTTTTCATTGTTTGAGAAATCAAACCTGCAGAGCAGCGACCTCCGACCCCTTGGCTTCATGAAGTAAAGCATCTCCAGCTTCATGTGCTTACTCTTTATCTGTATTTGTTCTTTTATTACATTACATCACATGTCATTTAGCAGACGCTTTTATCCAAAGCGACTTACAATAAGAGCATTTCAACCTAGAGTACAAACTAAGAACAAGAATACAGAAAGGAACATGTCCTCAACATAGTGGAACTACAAAAGTACCACAATAAGATATTTAAGAGCCACTAAAGTGATAATCTGTGTTTTATCCAGATATAGTCGGAATATAGTTCTTCAGAACCAGTTCAACCAATGGGTGAGCAGCGTGCCGCCTCCACCTGTCTGTGTCTCTGTTCCAAAGGGGTGTTTTCTATATTACTGGCTACGTCGGTGCAATAACAGACCCTGGATCTGCTGATGGTCGCAGCACACGCGTCTCCTTCTCCTCCTCACAGAGAGGAGAGAGGAGATCCAACAGCATCCCACCAGGAGCCACGCTCATCTGAGGGAGGAGCACCGGGCAGAACAACATGTCGACGTGAGCCTGCTGGGCCGGGCGAGCTCAGAGCCTCGGACACACACACACACGCACACACACACACACACACACACACACACACACACTGTGTAGGTCAACACACACTACAAACACCAGATTCCCCCGAGGCCTTTACGTACACGGTGTCACACACACACGGAACATGGGAGTCGTGTGTAGAAGGTGTGATGGAGGAGGGGTGAGGGGGCGTGGCGAGGGGGTGGAGCGAGGGGGGGGGCGAGGGGGCGGAGCCTACCAGAGGAGAGGAAAGGTATCTGTGTGCATGACCACAAATGGAGAGAGCGGACACCAGCTGTCACTTGCTTATGTCAGCCCTATTCTCAGCTCGTATGCGTGTGAGTGTGAGTGTGTGTGTGTGTGTGTGTGAATGTGTGTGTGTGTGTGTGTGTGAGAGAGTGCGTGTGTGAGTGTGAGTGTGTGTCACTGAGTGATCTTAGGTAGCCACGACTGGTTTCAATTACACAGCAAACTTTGACCTTGTGTAACCAAGCAAGGAAACGAGCTACTGGGGGAGAGAGAGAGAGAGAGAGAGAGAGAGAGAGAGAGAGAGACAGAGAGAAAATGAGAGCGAGAGAGAGAAAGAGAGAAAGAAAAAGAGAGAGAGAAAGAGGGAGAGAGAAAGAAAGAGAGAGAGAAAGAAAGAAGAGAGAGAGAGAGAAGAGAGAGAGAGAGAGAGAGAGAGAGAGAGAGAGAGGTGGCGTATCAGAGGGCGATCCGTGGACGTTGTGGATGTTTTGATGGTCAACATGAGGCCCAGCGCTCTGGGACTCTGCAGACTGAAGTCACTCAGCCCCAGTGGCTCCTCCCACGTGTCTTACCCTCTTCCTGGGGGGTCCTCGCTCCTCGTCCTTGAGGCCCCGCCCCCCTCCGGCCCGGGCCGGCCGCGCTGCCTTGGCGTCTCCCGCCGGCGGCCTGATGGTCATCCTGATCTCAGGGGGGCAGATGTAGTTCTCCAGGTTCTTGGGGGGCTTCTTGGTGCGCTTGGTGGTCTGAATCTTCAGCTTTAGACTTCCTTCCTGGAAACTGGCTTCCTTGATGGAGAACTCCTGTTCCTCCAGAAGCCCCTCCCCCTGTTCCTCTAGCCCCTCCCCTTCGCTCACGGCTCCGGTAATCACATCGTCGCGGCGCGGCAAACCGACGGCCGCCGCTCCCTCCTGCGACTCTTCATTTGGCCCCGCCCTGCCTCCCTGTAACTCCGCCTCTTTGGGTCGGGCCGAGCCAACCGGATCCCTCGGCTCCATCCACGCTCCCGCCTGAGCCAATCGGGACGGGCGAAGCTGCGGCGGCCAATGGGACGGCGGGGATCGGTCGTCTGTCGGGCCGGTGGGTCGCTGTGGGTCCACTACTGGGGTCGGGTCGGGGGTCCCGCCGGAACACAGCGCAGCCAGGGGCAGTCTGCGGAGAGAGAGAGGAGGATGAGGAAGAGGAGGAGGAAGAGGAAGAGGAAGAAGAGGAGGAGGAGGAGGGCTTCCACACAGCTTCCATGAGGGGGGGGGGGGGGGGGAGACACGCCACTCCACCTGCATTGTGTACCTTGCATCAACAGATTTCTGACACCCACTGCCACTCCCTCCCTCTCTACTCTCGACTCTCTTCTTTAGTCACTCGTTCCTTTTCTTCTCTGCCTCCCTCTTCGTGCGGACCCCAGAGCGATCGCCGCAAAATACGACATTCCTCTTGGCTGCTCTTAACCCGGCTGAAGTTAGCCTGAGGACACGGGACGGGGAAATGGAAGAAGCTGACTTCTGTTTTTCTTTTCTTTTCAGCCGAGCAGGGAGGGAGGGAGGGAGGGAGGGAGGGAGGGAGGAGGGAGGAGGGAGGGAGGGAGGAGGGAGGGAGTCGCACGGGGAGAAGGAAGGCAGAAAGACAGAGGGAAGGAATCTAAATTCTTTCCCCAGATGTGGTTTACGAGCTGGTCTGGAAAAAACAGAGTCTGAACTGTTTGACACACGTATGCAGCGGCATTGATACATATACACACACACACACACACACACACACACACACACACACACACACACACACACACACACACACACACACACGACACATCCATTCACATCCAGACGTCCACAGGGCTGCAGAGGGCATCCTGCTGTACTTCTGATCCTGTTGGAGGAACATGAGTGTGA
Source organism: Liparis tanakae (assembly GCA_036178185.1). Taxonomy (NCBI): domain Eukaryota; kingdom Metazoa; phylum Chordata; class Actinopteri; order Perciformes; family Liparidae; genus Liparis; species Liparis tanakae. The sequence continues at coordinate 26,023,889 of CM070094.1, read as the reverse complement.
CACTCAGGATTCAGCTTCCTCTCTTTGGATCGTTCACATGCCGACGCAGATCTATATGACATGCTCACAGTGTGTCTACACACACACACACACACACACACACACACACACACACAGATGTATTTACACAGTCTAACTTACACACCGGCGTATGAACAGAGAGCAACCAAAACAAACAGCGGCTACACTTCTCACTGCGGCTCCAGGGAAGCCGTCAGTCAACACGCCATGAGGCATGACGGAGGAGCGGAGCGCCGCCTCGCACGCCGCGGCCGGACCCACGCCCTCCACACCCACGTGGACCCCCACCAGACCCACGTGGACCCCCTCCAGACCCACGTGGACCCCCTCCAGAACCACGTGGACCCCCTCCAGACCCACGTGGACCCCCTCCAGACCCACACCCTCCAGACCCACGTGGACCCCCTCCAGACCCACGTGGACCCCCTCCAGACCCACGTGGACCCCCACCAGCGGGCGTTCACACCTGGGAGCACCACCGGGTTACAGTATATATGAGAATGTCCCGCCTCCTACACTCTGCTGATACACTCCCTGACATCCTGAGAGGTGTGTGTGCGTGTGTGCATGTGCGTGTGTGTGTGTGTGTGTGTGTGTGTGTGTGTGTGTGTGTGTGTGTTCTCTCTGTGTACTCTGGTGTACCAGCCCCCGCTCCTTTAGGAGCAGCTGATCCCATCATAATACCCAGCAGGCCTCTCTTACAGGCCTCCGTCCTGCAGCCGCTTATCCTCTCAGACACAGGTGTCCAACACGAGGCCCGCGGGCCAAACACGGCCCGCCACCTCCTCTCATGTGGCCCCTGACCACTCGAAAGACTTAGAGTCACCTTTTCTTCAAGAAATGCAAGAAAAATATCCCGTGCTTTTATTTTGAAGGTTTCAAATTAAATGGATTTATGTTATAATATTAGAGAACATTTCTTATGTACGATATTTCTACACTCAATTAAACACATATAGAGTATTTTAACAATATGTTGGGTGGAAGTTTACATGTTTATACGTTTATATGTTTCAGTGAAGCTGATGTGGCCCTCGTGAAAATGAGCTGGACCGCCCTGTGAGGGTCTCAGCTGACACCGGGCGACAGGTGAGGGGCACAGGTGGGCTCACACACACATGGCTCACACACACATGGCTCACACACACATGGCTCACACACACATGGCCAATGGACCTAACCTGCAGGGGAGGGAACCAGAATAAATCCGGGTTCCCACCCAGACCCTCCGAGTGATGGAATAATCCTAATCCACAGCGGTATTCCAGAGTTGCACACACACACGGTTAGTCATTTCTCTTCTGCACTTGATAGATTAAACACAAATGAAAAGGTTTGTTTCTACTAAACGCCGCGGGTCGTTCGGAGCTCGTGAGGTTCTGATGCTCTGGAGCCGCACGGCGCTCATGAGCAGACTCTGAGGACGGAGCGCGGTGGAGGTGTTTCAGCTTTATAATCTGCCTTCAGATGTATAGCTGTCCAGCTGCAACCTCAGCATCTCAGTGATTCTGTGTTTGTTTGTGTGTTTGATGTCAAGACAACAAACACTGACACACCGACAGGCCGACAGGCCGCAGCGTGAGTTACCTCTCCTGGTCTTACCACGCTGCACAAACACAGGAAGACGAGGGTCTCATCCGTCAGGCCCTGACCACAGAGAGGCTCCATGTTTAGTTTGATGGATTAACAGACGATGTTCATTCCCCATTCAGACCAATGGGAACCACTGGCTGCCTGAGAGTTGGGAGATCAGTCCAGAAACACACGGTTTGCTTCTGGAGAGTCAGGAGGGACGTACAGTGAGACGCTTTGCATTTAATGAGCTATACGATGCAAAATCACCCACACCGTCCCGCAGTAACGCTTCAGTGTATATTATATATATATATATATATATATATATATATATATATATAATATGTCCAGGGACAACCAAAAGCTGGAGCGTCCCTCATGTCAGCCGGTGACTCGCTCTCATGGCATGTGTGAAGCCACCCTTTCTGTCATGTGACTCCGGACAATGACAGGAAAAAGAGACAGCTGCCAACTCCAACATCACACACACACACACACACACACACACACACGCACACACACACACACACACGCACACAAAAGAAACCGGTCCACTTTGGGTGGTGCTCTTAAGACTCAGAGCCCTCTCACAAATATAAGCCAGTATGACAACAAAATGGTGTCATGCATTAGGACATGCTTCATTCTGGGCCGTTGCTGTGTAAACCACTTAGCCCCCCCCACACACACACACACACACACAAACACACACACACTGCCCAAAGCTGTGTTAGTTCTCTGTTACTGGCAGACAGGCTGAGAGTTTATGTAAGTCTGACCCCTCCTCGGGCCTCCCTCGCCGAGCCTGAGCCTCACTGTCTCCCCTCTCTCTCTCTCACACACACACACACACACACACACACACACACACACCTCGACCAGCCTCAGACAGCAGGGTGATTGTGAGAGGCCAGACTCGCTGCATAAATAGCTTTATTATGTTCTCCAAACTACGCGCGCTCAGCAGCCTCCCTCTCCAGAGCAGAAGGTCACGGCTGTGGGCGGCGGAGGGAGACGCTCCTCCAGCGCGTCGCCCTGCCCTTTGAAAACAATTATGATAAAGCATCGATAATGGCATGCAGATGGACGAGCGGAGAGGAGAGCGATGCGGAGCCAACGGAGGAGGACTGAGTGTGAGCGAGACACCGAGAGAGAGAGAGAGAGAGGGATGGCAGCAGGAACACAACCTTTTAAGGCTGCAGAGCCAGCCGCCCGGGGCTGAGCTGGACTCAGAAATAGCTCTTACACACGAGCAGGCAGATGCGCACACACACACACACACACACACAGGATCACACATTTGCACATCCACAAGCACACCGAATGCCCGTGTGATTGCACGAGGCGAAGAGTCTCCTTCCCCTCCTCTTTGATGTGAGCGCTGCCTCCCTGGCTGGAGACGAGTTCTCAGAGGGAGGATGGATAGTGTCTGTCTTCCATTTTCATTTGTCATTTATCTCTTTTTCTCTTTTATCCATCCCTCTAGTGAAGGGGCAATCACGTAAACCAGTGTTTCTAAAAAGGATCCAATCGTTGGTTGGAGTCAAATCAAGAGGAATGTCCCCGGCCTTCTAATACGTCCACATCCAGTGGCACACGCATCGCTTCCAACTGGAGGTCGATTGGCCCTCTGAGCTCGGGGGGCGGAGCCATCGCTTCACGCCGTCCACATCAGAGAGCGTGTTCGGCTTTTTAAAAAGTGAACCTGCTTCTGTTTGGATTTGAAGAACAGGATGAACCTTTCCCTCCCCAGCCGAGGCAGGCGGCATGTGTTCAGCTGCAGGCGGCGGGGGGGCGCTCATCACGGACCGTGTGCGGGACGCCGGACGGCGACGCGGCGCTGCAGCGCCACACACACACACACACACACACACACACACACACACACACACACACACACACACACACACACACACTCCTCTGGACCGGCCCGGTGCCGGTGGCCCCAAAGCATCCTCACCAACTGAGCAGATGAATGTTAAACCATTTTAACTGCAGCAGAAGCCACAAAATGGCTGTCAGCAAAAACACCTCCCCTTCTCCCAACTGTCTTCCTTCTCCCCTCACCCCCCCCCCAAACCTCTGTTCTCTCCCCTCTTCTCCGTGCTACCTCTTTCCTTTGCCCTCCCTCTCCTCCTCCTCCTCCCTCCCTCGTTCTGTGTGCTCTGCCAAAAGGTGCTCCGGTGCTGATGTTCTGCCAACAGTCGGACGTCCTTGGATCCGTCCTCATCCCTCTCCCTCTCCCTGTGATCCCACTCCGACCCGAGGTCTCCAGCTCAGAGCGGATTCACCTCATCGATTCATCACGTTTCATTTAAAGGTGGCCTGGGCGTCTCATTACCTGATAGGAGCTTTAAGAACCGGCTTCATACTTTTTGTTTCACAGCCGGAGTTTCAACTCCCTCGAACCTCGAACCTCAAACCTGACGAGGTCCACGTCTGAATCGCCTCGTCGTCCATCCCAAAACACGTCTCTGTACATCTCGCCACTCTCCTCTCACATGTGCCTCCTCTCATGCGCTGGTTCTTCTTCTCATCCGGGGCTCATTTCCACTCCGTCATTCCCTGAGTGTTCCTCTCTCACGTCGCCCTCCCTCAGCTGTGTGTGTCTGTTCGTCTTGTGGGACTGTGGTTCTGGAGGTTTCTGAGGTCTCTGGAGGTTTCTGGAGGTCTCTGGGGGTTTCTGAGGTTTCTGAGGTTTCTGGAGGTCTCTGGAGGTTTCTGGAGGTTTCTGAGGTTTCTGAGGTTTCTGGAGGTCTCTGGAGGTCTCTGGAGGTCTCTGGAGGTTTCTGGAGGTCTCTGGAGGTCTCTGGAGGTCTCTGGAGGTTTCTGGAGGTCTCTGGGGGTTTCCGGGGGGCTGCTGATAACACGGGGTGCTGTGATGCTGCCGTGTCATCTTCCTCCACACGGCCAAAGCATGGCCACAAATGTCTGACGCCCACTTGAATGTGATCGGCGATCGGTGAATGGAAACCCGAGTGGAGGAGCTGGATACCAGCGAGCCCACTACACTGTGTGTGTGTGTGTATGTGTGTGTGTGTGTGTGTGTGTGTGTGTGTGTGCTGGCATCTCAGTGGAATGTGAGGACGGTGTGCTCCACGTGACGCTCAACGTGAGGAATGGCTCCTTGCATACTGAGTGTGCTTCACACAGCAACTTCCACTTGACATGACGTGATGTGTGTGTGGAGTCGTCCCTCTGCGGCCTCCACAACCCGACCAGACAAGGAGATCCGTCCGACCAAGACGACTTCAAATATGCTGTTCAGTCAAATACGACATGACTCTTGACAGACTGAAGGAGAATCAGCCGTCAGCTCCCTGCATGTCCCACACGGGATGCTGTGAGGAGGACTGAGGACCAGGAGAACACCATGTGAGACTGAGAGGACCAGGAGAACACCATGTGAGACTGAGAGGATGAGGACCAGGAGAACACCATGTGAGACTGAGAGGATGAGGACCAGGAGAACACCATGTGAGACTGAGAGGATGAGGACCAGGAGAACACCATGTGAGACTGAGAGGATGAGGACCAGGAGGACACCATGTGAGACTGAGAGGATGAGGACCAGGAGAACACCATGTGAGACTGAGAGGATGAGGACCAGGAGAACACCATGTGAGACGGTGAGGATGAGGACCAGGAGAACACCATGTGAGACTGAGAGGATGAGGACCAGGAGAACACCATGTGAGACTGAGAGGATGAGGACCAGGAGAACACCATGTGAGACTGAGAGGATGAGGACCAGGAGAACACCATGTGAGACTGAGAGGATGAGGACCAGGAGAACACCATGTGAGACTGAGAGGATGAGGACCAGGAGAACACCATGTGAGACTGAGAGGATGAGGACCAGGAGAACACCATGTGAGACGGTGAGGATGAGGACCAGGAGAACACCATGTGAGACTGAGAGGATGAGGACCAGGAGAACACCATGTGTGAGCTGCTCCTCTCAGCTGTAGTGGAGCCTTCAGCCTTCAGCCAATCAGCTCTTCTTTCTCTTACAGCCAAGTCACCACCAAGTTAGTGCAGTCTGCATGGAGACTGCGCGGCCAGCATTGTTTTGGGCGCTCTGCGTCTACGTGCGTGAATGTGCGCGTGGTGCTTCGAGTATGTGCACGCGTGCACGTGTTGGCATGTAACTACAAGCAATGCCATTTCATTCACGTCAATTCCACACAAAAACAGGAACATAGCATAATATATATATATATATATATATATATATATATATATATATATATATATATATATATATATATATATATAGAGAGAGAGAGAGAGAGAGAGAGAGAGAGAGATAGATTTATAGATAGATGGATGTATAGATGTATATATTTTAGCTATAGGGTCAGAACGCATGTAAAAGGCAAAGCAGGAGAAGCAGAATAATCCTCTATTCGCCTCCATAACACCCCAACAGAAACACGTCGGTGGAAAGGTGCATTCAGGTGTGGAATGCGGCCGCCGGGACTACTTACCCATGTCTAATGTCGTCACACACTCGGCTCCAACGTGTAAATATTTGATCACGATCATTTACAATCCGTTTAGCGGCATGTGACCCGCGCCGCGGCGGACGGCTGACAGCCTCCCGGCAGCTGTCAGGCGGCGCGGGGGAGACGTCGGCGGCTCTCCTGACAGAGCCTCAGGAAAATGGCGTCAGCGGCGCCGAGGAGCGCGAGCGCGAGGAGCGGAGGCGCTGCAGCCCGGCAGGCGCGCGGGGGGATCCGCTCGGGAACGGGGCGTTGAGTCCAAATCCTCACGGAAACGAGATCTCTCGGGGCTCGTGCGGATCGACTCGTGCGGCGACGCGCGCGCGCGGCGTCTCCGGTGCCTTGCAGGATCGCTGGTCACTCCGGGAGCTGCTCCGCGCCGAGATCCCTCTCAACTCCGCAACTCGGTCGGTAGGGGGGGAGCAGGGGGGGGACTACTACTGCAGTCAAAACAAGCCCGCATCCGACTCCAAGCCCAAATCCAGCGGGAAAAATGTGAGCGGCCGACCGTGAGCGCATCCACCGGGACCGGAGACTGAGGACCGGAGCGAGGCAGGAGACCGTGCTTTGGGTCGCGGTTACATGGGATCCGAGCTCTCTCTCTCTCTCGCGCCCTCCCTCTCTCTCTCTCTCTCTCTCGCTCTAGCTCGCTCGCCCTCTCTCTCTCTCTCTCTCTCTCTCTCTCTCTCTCTCTCTCTCTCTCTATCTCTCTCTTTCTGCTTTTCCGATCGGTGAACGTCAGGTCCCGGAGCCTGGTGTCTGGTAATGATCTCACCCAGCAGACTGAACGCTCAGTGGCCGCGCAGAGCGGAGCAGAGGAGGGAGGAGAGGAGGAGAGAGGAGAGAGGAGAGAGGAGAGAGGAGAGAGGAGAGGAGAGGAGAGAGGAGAGGAGGAGCGACATCGCCTCCAGCTGGCGCAAACACGCTCAGCGCGTCTCCTCCTGCAGCTCCCCTTAATTCCCATGGCCTTCTCCGGGGGACGGGATACAAAGGGTGAAAGCAACATCTGGCAAAAGGCCTGCTGTGTTGACTGAGTCGAGCTGTGAGGAGTGAAGTGTTGCACTCTGTTCAACACACACTGGTACAGGCCTGCAGCCTGCACACCCTTAGAGGGAGGGATAGGAAATCATTATGTTGAGCATGCATATTTTTGGGATAAACAGGATAATTATAAAAACTGAATTTGGGTTTAAAATGTCAGAAACTACACATGTTATGTTTGATTGGCTCACGAGAATTATTCAATTCAATTCAATTCAGTTTATTTTTATAGCTCATTTTCACGAATTACAAATGTGTCTCCGAGTGCTTTACAATCTGTACACAGAGACATCCCTGACCTTTGACCTCTGACCTCACATGGGATCAGGAACAACTCCCAAACAACCCTCAGGGTAAAAGGTGAATTTACCGCTGTCCCTCCAGTCCGAGGCGGGAAAGCTCCTCCTCACTTCAGATGAAAGTTTCTCTCCTGGCCGAGATGGCAGCAACGCATTGTACACTCAGCACAGAGCTATAGAACACATCATATTAAATATGAACAGAATAGTTAACACAACGTATTTATTACACGTAATGCTCTATTATTAATGTACCCATGACGTCGTAGAGTTGTTCAAACATAAATACAGACAACGGATGAATAACATCCAGAAACAGATCAAACTGATGATCACCCATACACCTGTATCCTACTTAAGATAAATACTTTTGAAGCACAGAAAGCTGGATCTGAAGTAACAAACCAGGCTCCACTCATCTATAGACACGCTCTCCTCCGCTGAGTCATTGTTCAAAACATGAATCTAATCAGATGTTTTATTGCACATCCTCAGGGAGTTTTGACATAAAACATTTCTAAACCTGTTGTGTAACCTATAAATAAAGTTTATCACCGCTGTCTTTACACGTAATGGTTTACCCAAAAACCAAAACTACTTGGATAACTTGAGATGATGTTATTTGACAGGCACGGTATAATTAAATACAACTTAAGTGTGTATCAGTGAGTGTTTACCGAGACAAAAAGTTGCCGCAACACGCCACGGCCCTGCTGAGACTCCGCCCCCTGCTGAGACTCCGCCCACTGCTGAGACTCCGCCCACTCCTCCTCTCTACATCCACCTGATGGATGGTGGAGGTCTGGATGGTGGAACACGCCGACTACCAACTCTTCATCATCTCCTCTTCATGGTGTTGTTCCTGTGTTTTAATGTGTGATGATTCCTTCTGGTCACATGACCTCTATGACACCTGTCCACCTGGAGAGGATCCTCCTCTGTTCTCTCCTCAAGGGTTCTCACCTTTTACCCTGAAGGCTTGTTTGGGAGTTGTTCCTGATCCCATGTGAGGTCAAAGGTCAAAGGTCAGGGATGTCTATGTGTACAGACTGTAAAGCACTCTGAGGGGATTTTGTAATGTGTGAAGATGTTCTCTACAGATAAACTGAACTGAGTTGAGGTGAGGTGTGTGGTGCTTTCCCTTTAATAAGTCATATGTACAGCGGGGTGGAAACCCCCCATCAGCCTCCATCAGGCCCCGTTGTTGCGTTACAGTAATTCCTCGTGGTCAGAAGTCGTGTTTGTGTCGTGTCTCCATGCAAACCTTGACCTTCGTCGTATGGAAAACATCCGTCAACACCAACAAGTGATGCAAATGATGTCAGATGACCTTTCCCTCTGGGTGCCGCACAGTCAGAGCTGTTTCTCATCCCTGGTGGTGGTGTGTGTGTGTGTGTGTGTGTGTGTGTGTGTGTGTGTGTGCGTGCGTGTGCATGCCCACGTGTAGAGCACCCACTGGGAGGTATTTCATTAGCGGGTGGTATTTGTGATCGTGTGCCTTTAGCACGTAAACACAGTCGAGTTTCAAAGCTAACAAACCTAAAAAATGTGCCATGCCGTCCGTGGTTTGGTGTTGTTACTCTTCACTTCCCCTGCTGCTGCACATTGATTAGATTCACACGTGTGTTGTGTGTGTGTATAAATGTGTTTATACTGGAGTCTCTATTTCATAGGGATGTATTCCTCGTTTACTCATTCCTCCACTCGTGGTCAGGAGCCACTATTGTATTACTGCATGTGTGTTAGTGTGATTGATTTACATCTTTATGAGGACCACGTGATCATTAGTGTGGGATGAGAACAATAACCAGAGAAACTATGATCATTATTGCTCTTTGCTTTTAAGATATTTCAGTTTTTTTCCCCCAGAATAATGTTCAATAACAAATTATAGTTACAGCTAAACCCAAATTAAAATGAGGCTTATGAACGGGGATTGTAGGCTTTGGGAGATAAATACTATGAGTGCACAAAACAAAAAAAGTGTGTGTGTGTGTGTGTGTGTGTGTGCATGTGTGTGTCTGTGTGC
>CM070094.1:25974419-26009419 GCA_036178185.1 Liparis tanakae | reverse complement strand
GTGTGTGTGTGTGTGTGTGTGAGTGTGTGTATGTGTGTGTGTGAGGCAGGGGGGTCAAAGGAAAGGAGCCGTGCCTAATCCTATGGGATGTGAGGGTATCTACTATGTATGGAGATAGGATGTAGAGATGTGTTCAGCGGTGCATGATCACAAAACCTTCCTAACTGACAGAAGAGACTCCCAAGAGACTAATGTCAAAAAGGCAAAGTGTCTGAGACATAGCACTGCAGATTGCATCATAACTGTGAAATGTGACAGGGTTTTGAGAAGAGATACAATCGTAGTTGAGATTAGTTATTAATTAGAAAAACAGACTTATATGTTCACTACGATCTTTTTTACTGTTTTAAAAGAAAATGTGTCTTATAAAGAAACCCTATATCATATATGTCTTATATTATATTATAAACCTGCTAAACAAATTTTCACCCATTCCATGACAGAAAACGAGCAGGGGGAAGAAAAAAATTGGATAGAACGTATTACTTTTTTATTATTATTATTATTATTATTATTATTATTATTATATTATTATTATTAGTAGTAGTAATATTATTTGTATCATTCATATTATCATTAGTAGTAGTCACATTATTTGTATAATTATTATTATTAGTAGCAGTAGTTGTAATATTATTTATATAATTATTATAATAATAATTTGTTTTTATATAATTTGTATCATTGTTATTAATATTATTATTATCATTGTTTGTAATATTATTTGTATAATTATTATAATAATTATTATTTTTTATATTATTTGTATCATTATTATTAATATTATTATTGTTATCATTGTTTGTAATATTATTTGCATCATTATTATTATTTGTATTCGTATTATTATTATTTGTATTATTATTTGTATTTGTAGCAATAGTAGAAGTTCCATGTTACCATCATAATAAATTAATGTTAATAACAATACAAACGTTGAGATGAACATAATAAGATAAACAATTGCAACAATGTATCAAGAGGATTCCTCTATTCCTCCGGATGAGATACGAAGTGTCTCCCGTCACACCGCATTAAACTGACCGCATGTTCTCCATGTCGCCGCCAGGTGGCGGTGTTGCTCAACACAACCCTCCTTAACCCGGAAGCAGAAGCCGCGGACCTTTAAGTGGGCAGGAAGTGCCCTCGTGAGGTGACAGTTGGCACCATGGCGCTTGATGTTAAGTCCAGAAACAAACGATACGAGAAGCTGGACTTCCTGGGAGAGGGTCAGGTAGGAAGAGTCCCGAGTCCCACCTGTCGGTCTGCACGCGCGTCTCCGCTCTCCCCCTCGCGCGCTCTGTCTCGCGCTGCGAGCGGCGCTAGCTAGTGTTAGCTCGTTGTTAATGTCAACAAAGCCGTGCGGTCCGTTGTGCAGCGGCGGCGGTGCTGGTTCTGGTTCTGGTTCCGGTTCCGGTTCTGGTTCTGGTTCCGGTTCTGGTTCTGGTTCTGTACTCATCCCTCTGCTCCTCTTCTCCAGTTCGCCACAGTGTACAAAGCCAGGGACAAAACCACAGATACCATCGTGGCCATTAAAAAGGTAAACACACTCGATTTAAATCTAGCACTTTGAGATTGCTCAAATATAAAGTGCAATATAAATACAATTTTGTATTATTATTATTACGTGTAGACATCTGGTAGCACGTTTGTGCTCTGCACACCTGAACACACACTGTACAGAGACCTGAACACACACTGCAGATACCTGAACAGTGAACACACACTGTGCAGAGACCTGAACACACACCGTGCAGGGTTTGTACGGTCATGGAAAACCTGTGAAAGTCATGGAATGTTTTTAAATGGTCATGTCCAGGCCTGGAAAAGTTGCGTTATTTTGAGCGTCTTTCTTTAAAAAACATATTAAAGTCATGAAAAAAATTAAATGACTTAAATCATAAAAGTTTGGGAAACGTCATGTAAATGTGTTATAATCACATGTTCATTCACGCCGAGTTTTAAATAATTAACATGTTTTTTAAAGAAAGACGCTCAACATAAGCCGGCGTACGCTCTCCATACACAACGTGTTCTACATGTTTCATGTTTATACTGAGATTTCTGTCGGTCCTGGACATTTGGTTTAAAGTCCTGTAGATCCATCGGTCCACATGTTGAACCCTGACTTTGTTTCCCCTGGCAGATTAAAGTCGGCCACAGAACGGAGGCTAAAGATGGTAATTACATTCTGACCGTTTGCACATATTTTCTGTGTTTACCTCAAAGTGCGGCTCGGCGCCCACGTAACCACGTCTCGCCCACAGGTATTAATAGAACCGCGCTTCGAGAGATCAAACTCCTGCAGGAACTACATCATTCAAATATCATCGGGGTGGGTACGCCGTCATTGTGTCCACATTTAGAACATGTATTTGTCTTGATGTGCTCCTGGTGTTACTCGTGAGGGGAAAAGAACATGTTGTGAGTATTGAGGCGCAGAAAGTCAGATATTTGGGTCGCATCAGGAATGACCTCAGTAACTATGACGATGTGCAAACTTTATGCACGAGCCAACGTGCTGGAGCGGACATTTCATACGTGTCCAGAAGATGTTAGAACTGCTCCGTTCAGAGCCGGCTGTGCTCCTCTGTATGAGACCACCTGTGGTGCAGTTACAGAGAAGGAACAATGAAAAAGATGCAGGTGGCATTTCATTGTATTGCATTTATTTGTATTTTATTTTATTCGGTCAATCAAATACAAGACAATATTATTCTATATAATATACAAAACAGAACGACTGAAAATGTGTAGGTAGAAGCAAAAAATGCTTATACATTCCTATACTAAATTAATATCAAATAAATCAGAAAATGTATATAAAATTTAAACAAATTTAAAAATAAAATTTAAGAAGAGAAAATGTATATATATATATATATATATATATATATATATATATATATATATATATATATATATATATACAGACAGACAGACAGACAGACAGACAGACAGACTTCTTCCATATAAATACATTTCAATCACATTTATAACTCAAGGATTGTTTTATAAATAATTTCCTTGAAAACAAAAAAGGAGTTCAGCAATCTTAATCCATCTTAACGTTATTCCATAATTGGACTCCTATAACAGAAATGATGCGTTCAGGATCCTGCTCAAGCTTCCGAGATGCAAGTCAGACGTTTGAGAGACGGAATGTTCCCACTTTTCATGCTGTTTTGAGGAATTTTGTATATAGATTAAATGTAAATATCGACTGAGTGTCTCAGAGAATGTTAGTTCTAAAAGCCTCGTCTGACCCACTGGGTGATGCCAGGTGTTCGTCTTGTTACTGGAAACAATGGAACAAACGATAGTGTTTATGTTAGTTTAACCACGAGGGACTTTTTAGCTGCAATGATTGGACCGGTGTCCTCGTTTTGTATTTTATATATTGTTGTTGTGTTTGTTGTTTTTATGGACCCAAGAGTCTGGAATAAAGAAATATATTCATATATCTCCTCCTAACCTACGTTATCATGTCCTGTTGCGTGTGCTTTTAGCTGCTCGATGCCTTCGGACACAAATCCAACATCAGCCTGGTGTTCGACTTCATGGAGACGGACCTGGAGGTGAGCCCAACATGTCTGTCTGTCTGTCTTTCAAGGGAGAGCGGAATAACACGGAACACTATTATGCAAACCCGAACCATAACCTTCTCATTTGATTATGTTAAAAAAATGTTGAATTTGTGATCAGTTCAAAAAGGAATTTCTTTCCTGATACCTTCCATATCTCAAACAGTCAGGGTACTTATTGTTTCAGGAAAGATATTAAAGCTCTATTGGTTTTCCCATCATTAACATGGCAGATATATATATTTGTATTTGTATTCCTGTTACCTTTGGACCAAGGTGTTGCAGCATTGGAGATATTTGCACTTGCATTGTAATTTCTGTTAACTTTAAGGATTGTTTACCATGTTCCTGGTGTACGATTTGTTCTTTATATAATAAATAACAATTCAGCTAATCTATGTAAATGTATTTATTTGTTAGATGTTGTTTTACAGCGTTGTATAAGCAATGTTTACGTGGAGCCTGGCGTTGCCATGCACAGAGGAATGACCCGGTCTGTTCCCACAGGGAGACCCCACTGTGGGGAGACTTTACAACACTCATAAAAATAACTGTGCATTTCATTAGTGGGCCACCAGATGGACGTTTCCGTCTTTATTACCTTCCCCTGACTCGAGATCAGGGACAGAGCGTTTAGAAGCTGCGTTTCATTTGTGACTTCTTTCCCCCACAAATATCTAGTTTGTGTGTTTGGCAACTGGTCGTCATTAATCTGATGTCCAGCTTTCAATCTCAACGAGCGAAGAGGCGGGAGCTGAGGGCCGGCGGTCGCGCTGACGGGCTGAGCGAGTCGGCAGCGTGAGATCTCCCGTTTGACCTTGGCGTGGTTCTGCGAGGTCATGAGGCGTTGGTGCTGCCGCTCTGGTTTGTTTTGGCGCCCGCGGCTCCAGATGGGCGCCCCCCCCCCAACAGATCAGACTAATACAGCCACGCTAAACAAGATAAATACGCTTAAATAAATCAATAGCACTCTCCTCTCGGCTCTCCCGGTGAACTGAGGCCATTAGTGTCTTCCAGGCAGCAGACGGACACGCGGGTGGAATATGATGCTCCTCTCATCCCGCGGCGGGGAGACTATTATTAGGCCGCTAGGTTACATTTGTTGGATGTTTTTCTGATAATAAAATGAAGGAGCAGGAGAGTGACGTGGTGAGTGTGGAGCTGGAGGAGCGATGGAGAGGTCGAGTCTGGAGCTGCATCCGTCTGCGTCCTCAGAGACGGGTCACAGCTCGCTCCACTTCTTGTCTGCTCTGACACGAGTCATTTGATGTAGAATGTGTCGCTCAGATATCTGACTTTATTGAAGCCTCTTTGTTGTTTTAAGGTGATTATCAAAGACACCAGCCTCGTCCTGACTCCGGCCAACATCAAGGCCTACATCCTCATGACCCTCCAGGGGTTAGAGTACATGCACCACAACTGGGTCCTACACAGGGTAAGAGACGCACGCACACGCACACGCACACGCACACTCAGTCGGTACACTGTTCTGCTTTGCATTTGCAGGATCTGAAGCCCAATAATCTGCTGTTGGACGGCAGTGGCGTGTTGAAGCTGGCTGATTTCGGTCTGGCCAAAGCGTTCGGCAGCCCCAACAGGGTCTACACGCACCAGGTGGTCACCAGGTCGGTGCTGTTGTCCGCCTGGTGTTAGTCGTACAGATCTTGTACTCTCCTTTGATCACTCAAAGGAAATCTCCTTCACTTAAATCAGTTTAGATAAACCAATCTTCATGTGCTTAACTTCATTAACTTACTTTAATGTCATTAGACGAGACGGTTGAGACCGCTTGATTCAATTCCTCTTGATTTCCGAAGCGTGGAGGTAGCCGTGTGGCGGCGCGGCGTGAGACCCGCGGTCTCCTGTCCCTGTTGGCTGAAGACTCTCAGGGTTTCCCAGGTCCTAAAGGTTCTGCAGAGAAGATGAGACCCGTGGAGCGAGGATGGAGTCGCTTACTGAATTTAAAAGTTGTACAAAGTAACTCTCATACCTGCAAACTTTTAAATTGGTCCTTGGTCCTCTTCAAGCTGATCAGCCATTGGTCCTCTTCCTGTATTAAAGTCTTTTTAAAAGAGGCAACATTTTTAAAGATGTTCATGTCAGACAGCGATGAAAAATATTAAGGAACAATTAAAACACATGCAAATGTTTTGACTTTTAAATATTATTTCTTATTTAATCATTATTATTTAATAATTATGAATAAATAATTATAAATAAAATAAAAAATGCAAAATAGGCTATATATATATATATATATATATATATATATATATATATATATATATATATATATATATATATATATGCATACCTACAGCCTATTTAGCATTTTTTTTAAATAAATAAAATGTAAAACACTTCATCTACTGCTGTCATCCTGCACAGTGGATGTTATCCGTACGCTAAAAACGATTTGATTTAGTCACCTTTTCCCCCCCGTGAGTTTGCATATGAACTGTGTGTCGATCCGTCTCCTAGGTGGTACCGCTCCCCTGAACTCCTGTTTGGTGCCAGGATGTACGGCGTGGGCGTCGACATGTGGGCGGTGGGATGCATCCTGGCCGAGTTACTCCTCCGGGTGCACTAACCTCCCTCAGATCCACCATGAAGGAACACGCATGCTGTGGCTCTTGTCTCATGGGGCCCTCTGTCTCCTTTGATGTAGATACCGTTCCTGGCTGGAGATTCAGATCTGGACCAGCTGACGAAGATCTTCGAGGCTCTGGGGACCCCGACAGAAGAGACGTGGCCTGTCGGTATCCGCTTCCCCAGTGATGGCTGTTTGGCTCCCAGTGGAGCTTCTTTTCTAATAGTTTTGTTCCTTTATTGTCTGCAGGGGATGAATAGTCTACCAGATTATGTGTCCTTCAAAATCTTTCCTGGCACGCCGCTGGAACACATATTTAGTGCAGCTGGAGACGACTTGCTGGAGCTGCTGCAGGGCCTGTACACCTTCAACCCGCTGACCAGGACCACGGCCACGCAGGTGATGCTCCACGGCGCCCAGGAGCTTTTACTGTCGCATCACGGAGTAATGGGACTGGTCGGCTGTGGGTGGACAAGAAGACTTAAAGCGACACTATGTAACAAGTGTACCTTAAAATAACAGCTTGAAAGAAATTGTGCCGCTACAACGACTTTTAATATGTTGATTTGTGCCATCGGGGTCTGGGGGCTAAAGACCGACTCTGTCACATGTTGTAGCGCCCGGTCCTTGGACCTGCTTTCTGTCATGATGACCAGCGTCACATAGTCCAGTCCACCTCACAGGGGACTTTTTATTGTCTCCGCTACGCGACGTAGAGACAGAGAGACATGCTGCTGTGGAGACCACCAATAACAGACCTTTAGTTTAAAGAACAAAGACGTCTTTAAGAAAGGGACCTGACATTACTGCTGCTGTCGTCTGGAGGAGAGAGAAAGTTACAGGGGGCGGAGGAGATTATTATTTAACTCAAACTCAAAAGAGACATATGTCACCAAAAGAGCCACATATGGCTCAGAGCCAGAGGTTCAGACACCTGATCTATAACTGGGTATTTACCACACTGAAGTACACGTTAAATACCTGAAGGGGGCGCTACAAGGGGAACACTACATAGTGGGGCTTAAAGCATAAGGAGAACATTTTACATGTTAAGTTGAGAGATATTAAAAGATGTGTTTCAATAAAATCCAACGCTCTAAAGTGAAACATTTACATAATGGTGGGTTTGATCCACACGAAGCGAGGACGCACAGTGAGACGTCTCTAACTACTTCATTGAAACCATCCACACTATGCCATTGCTCTCTCTCTTCTGGAAACAGAGGAGAGCGTCAGCGCAGCAGGTGATGACGTGACTCATGCTCGTCTTGTTCTCAGGCTCTGCAGATGAAGTACTTCAGTAATCGGCCCGGTCCCACTCCGGGCCCTCAGCTGCCCCGGCCCAACGGCCCCGCCGAGGCTCTGAGGGAGAAGGAGATCGTCGGCCTCAAGAGGAAGATCGAGGGCCTGGAGACAAGTAATCCACTCATTTAAACTCAGCTCCTTGGTTTGAGCGGTGTCCGCTACTACATGACGGACGTCTTCATAAAGAGTCGGACGTGTTGGGACGTTCCTCCCAGAACAAACTCACATCCAGCGTGTTGTGAAACGTGAGCCTCGTGGATTATTCTCAAAGTTCTGGAAACCACACTCCAACATCTAGAATAGCAGCTGATGAACCCGGCAATTCAGAGGGTGTTGGCTGCTCACTGGACTACAGTTAGGAGAGCAGAGCAAAGTAGAACACACACACACACACGTAGAGTTTAGCGGATTGTGGTGGGGTAGGTTTCCCGGGAGGAGGGCCTTGGAGTTCCTGGGAGGTTCAAAGCTCTTCCAGCTCCTGTGGGTTGATTATACGCTCGACGCTCCGGGACATTACAGAGAGGAGTTACACAGACCTAAAGTAGGAGGAAACTTCAGACGTCAGCAGATTCCCATCAGGCTTGTTTTACTTGAACCTGTAGTGTGGAGGCCGAGTTGTTCTGAAGTCTCTTCTAACGACAATCTTTGTATTCTTTTCAGCTGTGATGAAGAAGAAGCTCATTTTCTGACCGCACAGACCTCCATAATCCGACCATCTTCTTCTTCTCGCCATTTCGTGGCTCCTCTTTCCCGCGTTGCTCAGGATCCACTGGAATGAAAACCCAAAGAAGTCCAGAGAAGGGCTCCGGCGTGCTGGACGTTAGAGGTAGAGGCGGTTGAGTCCGTGGCGCCGTGGCTTCGGCTGGGCGACGTGCGTCTGTCTGCAGCTCCACGCCGCCGCCGGGCGTCTGGTCTTCCTTCATCGTCACAATGACGCTCGCGCTCTGGGAGCCTGTTGTAATCTGTATATTTATGTGACTGAAGAATAAGATCAACCAAACAAGCAAGACTCATTTATTTCAACGTGTCTGTCCTCCGTGACGTGAAGGCGTGGGTGTGAGTTCCTCCACGCCGTCCACCTGATGTGATGTTTGAAGAACTCGCAGCATCTACACCAGACCAGATACGGCCCGCCTCCACATTTGGCCCCGCCCCCTGAACAATACCAGAGACGCATCATGATTTATTTTTCAATCTGGCCACGCACATCCTAGACTAGCCGCGGCGGCGGGCGTAGCGGCGCCTCCCGGTCCGTTCTCGTCGGCGTCCAGTGAGTCACGTGACGGAGGCCCGATGCTCCGGCAGGTGTTCGCTGCCCTTTCTGGTTTTATGTCAACGGGTAACGGATTAGAGGGGAAAAAGACGAGAATGAGAGTCACAGATCTTTTTTAAACGGGATTATTCTTTATATTTTATCATTAATTATGAAAATAAAACGAGATGTTTTTATATTCTGTGAAATGTTGAATGCCTTCTGCTTCAGTTTTCACAATGAGGCCATGCTGTATTTTTTTTCTTGTCCGATGACTCATTTCGTTTCTTTATTTTTTCATGTTACCACGTTTTGGACTCTGGACGTGAGGTCATGTGAGGTCATGTGAGGTCATGTGAGGTCATGTGAGGTCCCATACGGCCAGAGAGGGGAGCCTGTGGGGGTTCTTCATATAGCAGGGTTCCTACGCTCATGGAAAACCTGGAACAGTTCCTGAGTGTGTGTGTGTGTGTGTGTGTGGGGGGGGAACTGTGTCAGATGGCAGATCAGTCATGGAAAGCCTCCGCCGCCTTATCAGCTCCGGCTCTTCAGAGGAGAAACAAAACACCGAGAATAAGAGCAGCTCAGTGGGAGAACGTCATGTGTTCATTTTATTCAGTCAATCAAATTAAATACAATATTATATATATATAATATACAAAACAGAAAGACTGAAAAGGTATAGGTAGAAGCAGAAAATGTTTATATATTCCTATCCTAAATTAATATCAAATAAATCAGAAAATTAATACAAAATAAAGAAAAAATAACATATATATATATATATATATATATATATATATATATATATGTTTCAATCACATTTATAACTCAAGAATTCTTTTATAAATAATTCCCTTGAAAACCAAAAGGAGTTCACCATCCTTACATCCATCTCTACATTATTTTATAATTTGACTCCTACAACATGTTCTCATATATCAGAGTCAGCAAGGTGTGGGACGAACACTTCAGGTGGGCCTAACGCAGAGCCACCTGCTGGGGTCCGTTACCTGTGGGCGCGAGCAGGTGAGCCTCCCTTCAGACGGCATGGGACCTGGCGGATGTAGAAGATGCTGTTGTCTGTTTGTGACACAAGAACATCACAAACAACAACAACAACAACACGATGCCTGTTCTCTACGAAGCTGTAAAATCCTCATTGGGTCTTTTGTTCTGGCCAGACGAGTTGAAGTCACACATCCTATTTCCAAGTTGCTGCTCAGAGGTTTTGTCTCTGGTCTGTCCTTTATACCCTGGGACAAACGCTTTGGGGGGGGGGGGGGGGGGCTTTGACCAAGACCCCACCTCCTGTTCTTTGAGATCAGGTCTTGTTTGTCTTTGCGGGGGATCCTTCCTTCATCAGAAGCACGTGTCCTCTTCTTCACCTCAGAGTTCCTGCCAGAGGAAGAGGCCTCCCCCAAAAGACCCCGAGACACAAAGGTTATTTATGGTCCTTTTGTTATGTGAGACATCGGAGATTATTTAATGTATGGAGCTGTAAAGCAAGGACCTAGCAAAGCTCCACAAGTCAAAACGTTATTCAATTCAGTTTATTTGTAGAGCTCATTTTCACAAATTACAAATTCCCCTCAGGAACAACTCCCAAACAAGCCTTCAGGGTAAAAGGTGAGAACCCTTGAGGAGAGAACAGAGGAGGATCCTCTCCAGGTGGACAGGTGTCATAGAGGTCATGTGACCAGAAGGAATCATCACACACAATAAAACACAGGAACAACACCATGAAGAGGAGATGATGAAGAGTTGGTAGTCGGCATATTCCACCCTCCAGACCTCCACGGTCCATCAAATAGAGGTAGAGGAGGAGTGGGCGGAGTCTCAGCAGTGGGCGGAGTCTACGTAGTGGGCGGAGTCTCAAAAGGGCCATACTTATACAAATGTTCAGTTCATTTTGTATCACCCAATATCACAAATGACAAATTAGCCTCAGAGGGCTTTACAATCTGCACAAATATGTTGATATGATGTTTGTACGGTCATGGAAACCCTGGAAAAGTCATGGAATTTTAAAATGGTCATTTCCAGGCCTGGAAAAGTCATAAAAGTTTAGGAAAAGTCATGGAAATGTGTCATAATCACATGTTCATTCACGCCGAGTTTGAAATAATTAATATGTTTTTTTTTAAGAAAGACGCTTAAAATATAAGCCGGCGTACTCTCTCAGTACACAACATGTTCTACATGTTTCATGTTTATACCGAGATGTCAGTTTGGTCATGGACATGTGGTTTGAAGTCCTGGAAAAGTCCTGGATAAGTCGTGTAGACCATCGGTCCCCACGTGTAGAAGCTGCTCTCCCACTGCGTGTCTGAGTTGTTCTAATAGAACCAGAACATCGTTCCCGGTCTTTACTCTTCCAACGCCTCCACGGTTCTATTGAAACATAATCTGTGATATCTGGCTGTGTTGTTCTTTGTGAGAGTAATGTGCAGTGGGAGGAGAGACAAGGGGATGAATGGAGGAGGGAGAGAGAGGAGGAGGAGGAGGAGGAGGAGGAGGAGGAGGAGGAGGAGGCGCGTAGCTCTCGTGTGATGGTCATTTCGTGAGGCGGAAGAACAGCAGCAGCAGCTCCGCTTCTCCTCGGATCGAGTCCATCGCCTCCCGAACATGAGCGCGCCGTGTTGTGTCTCGCAGGTGAGCAGCGCGCGCCGCCGGCCTGTTGTTCGGGACCGGCGGCTCCCGGTCCCGGTTCACGGGGTTGCGTCACGGCGAACCGTTCAGCGCCCGTCGCGTCACGGAGATCCCGAGAACGAATGTGGCCGCCAACAATAGGACGACGGTATATAGATGTATAGAGATATAGCCTTTATATCTCTCTATATATCTATATACACACCGACTCCATGGCTTCTCTGTGGTCACGTTACCGATGGAAGACAAAGAGAAGCGGGCCACCGGATTACCGGCTCCGTGAAGCGACGCCCCCCCCCCGGGTTGTCTCGTCTCTCCGGTTCCGTTACGCACCGTCCCGGTAGTCCGGTCCACGAGGGGCGCCTCGTTCCGCAGCTCCACCGACTCCAGGCCCCGAGGAGCTGCTCCTCTCCCCCCGGTTAGGCTGCAGCCTCCCCGGGTGAGTCCCCCTCCCCCGGGGCCTCGCTGCACCGGGGGTCGGCGGCTCTCTGCTCGGACGTTCCGGTGGTTCTCAGGTCGTTGAGGTCAGATTGAATCTGCACTTTGTTTGAGGTGAAAAAGTAACATTTACAATTAGCAGAATATTAGCTGCTTTTTGTCGGTGCTCCATAATAGTATATTTACTTTCTTTGGTTCTGGCCTGTAAGCAGGACCAACCCGTCTCCTCTCTGTGGAGACAACATGGTCTCACAGTTCAGCATCCTCACGGATGTCTGGCAGGACAGGATCTCTTAGAAAAGTCAGTAAACTCCTTGATTTGTATTTCAATGAAGAGAGGGATGCTCCTCAGGGCTTCACAGCGTGTCGTTGGACCCCGCGTTGCCATGCAGAGGAGACGGGTCAGGAATGTCATTCCTCCTCCTCCTCATCCTCCTCCAAAGGAGCGACATCTATCTTCTGTTCTTTTCAAATCTGGGGTGAGGAAACCGGACAGATTAAGAAGGCCAAACAAAAACATGGTGTCTGCTGCTGTGCTGCTAATCCCCATTTAGTGGCATCGCTATGTGTAAACGGGTAATTAGCAGCTGTGTGTGTGTGTGTGTGTGTGTGTGTGTGTGTGTGTGTGTGTGTGTGTGTGTGTGTGTGTGTGTGTGTGTGTGTGTGTGCCCCTCTTGAGTTTAGAGCAGTGAACTGATGTGTGGTCTGTTCATGGAGGTTAGGAGGCTGAGGTGTGGGAGCGTGGCCGTTGTTTGTCTGGATTGGGAGACGGGACGTGGAGTGGGAGGACTGGGAGCGGCTCACTGGTCCTACTGGTGCAGTAGATCAGGGATGCCTCGTTGCGGTGGGGAAGGAGCTCCTAGGACAGAGAGGCGGTCCAGTACACGCTCTGATGAAGTGACCTCAGTAGGACCTGAAGCCCTGACCCCCTGACCTCTGTGAGACCTGAAGCCCTGACCCCCTGACCTCTGTGAGACCTGAAGCCCTGACCCCCTGACCTCAGTAGGACCTGAAGCCCTGACCCCTGACCTCTGTGAGACCTGAAGCCCTGACCCCTGACCTCTGTGAGACCGGTTTGACATCGGACATTTCTCCTCCTCCGGCCATCTGGTGTTCCTCATTATGTTGATTTGTTGTTGATGTTATTTTTACTATATTCATTTTGTGATTGCTGCAGGGTTCCCGGTATTTCTTTAGAGATTTCTGCAGTTCTTGAGAATGCCAGCGGGCTGTTATAGGATCTCCCATATCAACAGATATTGGGGAATCCTGAGCATTCCTCTGTTGCCCGGCAACAGACGTCAACACGAGTTCCAAATCTATTTACTTGTTCAACTTCTGCCGGGTAAATAAGTTCACCAAACATCTGTACCGGTCGCCGGCAGCACGACGTCTGGGTCACACGGGGAACAACCGGTCATCAGTCCCTGTGAAACGGGTCTGTTGTTCCCATCGGGAGGAGGAGGAGGAGGAGGAGGAGGAGGAGGAGGAGGAGGAGGAGGAGGAGGAGGAGGAGTTTGTTTACCCAGAGGGACGAAGGGGCGATCTCTTCTGTCATCGTTGAGCGAGGGATGAAAGGAGATGATGTCATGTGCTGGAATGCCACTAACTGTTTTGTTATTGTTTTTATTATAAGACAAAACATAGACGTAACACTTAGAGGACGACGAAACAGTGGACACGACTTCATAAAGTCAGAGTATTGAGAAAAAAAAGAAAGAAAGGAAGAGTCTGTGAGGGTGAAGTGAAGAGTCAATGACATCATGTGTTTAAGGAAACGAGGAGGAGGAGGAGGAGGAGCCAGAAGGAGACTTCTGTCTTCAGGTCATGTGACGAGTAACCAGATGATCCGATCACTGATGATCAATCAGGTGATCAGGTCCTGATGAGGAGACTCAGAGGAAAGATCCTGTGAACTATAACTCCATCATCTTCATCCTCCTCTGGGAGAATGCGTCTCCAAGTGATTCCTTCACATCGTGTCAAGGAGAATGAAGCTATAGAACATTCCCATTCCACCACCTCTTGTCTTTCTTTTCTCTGCATTGTGTTTCTCTCTGTGGGTTGAAGCCTGTGGAAGCAAAGCCTTCCTCTGGAGGAAGCAGAGCGGTGCTGCATGTGTGCTGTGTGTAAACAGCTGCTCTGTGTGCCCCACAGTGGAGCTGCCCCTCACTGCAGAGCAAACACAGACTTTGACTCGACCAAACTTCAGTAAATGAAAGATTCGGCCTCGTCTTATTACAAAGCGACAACAGTTGTTTCTCTTCACCTCTTTCCTTTCCCCCGTGCTGTTCCTCCTCGCTCGCTGAGCGTTGTGGTAATCTGAGATGCGAGGGTGTGTACGGTCTGCAGTCCGGACCGGTTGGCCTTATCGTCTCATTGTGGTCCACGGTAACCACGACGATGGCGCTCCCACGGTGGCTGCCTCCGCTCAGCAGCCACACCTGAGCTCTCGGGTGACACAGAGGGACGTTTGAGACGCGACGCAAACAACCAGCAGCCACGCTGAGTTGAGAGGTTGTGAGGGAGATCACCTCAGACACGAGTCACGCTGCTGCGAACCGTCTGCATTCTACTACTGTTTACTACTGGTGAACATGGTCGTATCTCTTACAGTCATGGAAAAGTCTTGGGATTTTAATAAGGTTATTTCCAGGCCTGGAAAAGTCCTTTAAAAAAGTTTTGGAAAAGTCGTGTACATGTGTTCTAATCACGTGTTCATTTAGGCTGAGTTTGAAAAAGAAGGAATATGTTTTTAAAAGAAAGACAAAGGCAATATTTCTTTTGGGTGACTGAAAAGTGTGTTGTCCATGGCAACAGTCGCTAAGGGAAAGTCCACCATCATGTAGTGTCTACACCGAGATGTCCCTGCATGTCTGGTCGTGGCCGTTTGGTTTGAAGTCCTGGAGACCCGACGGTCAGCGTGTGTCTGAGCCCTGACATCATCACTGCCACCAGAGGAGGAACACACGGCTTCTTTAGTCGGTGCATACCTCTTCTCTTTAGGTATCCAATCAGATTTAATAATCCTGTTCTTTACTTCCCAACTGGACGGGTTGAAGGACTTTCTCCTCCTCCTGGTTCTCCTCCCTGCGCCCCTGTGATAGCAGTGACACATTTCTGCATCTACACAGTTTGTATTGCAGAAGCTTCTGTGTGTCTCACTTCACGAGTCCTTTGATTTGGTTTCCTTCGTCATTTCCTGTTCGTTCAACTCTGTTTTGTGTTTTCTGTCCGTCGCTGTTTGGTCGAGGATCATCAGGAAAACAAGGAAAACACGAGTCATCAGCTCCGAGGAGCAGGTCACGTGATGTTAGGATGCTCCACACAGCATCACGCTCCTTAATCACACGGCTAGTCGTTGGCCACTTGTTTACCTTTTGTGTGTGTGTGTGTGTGTGTGTGTGTGTGTGGTCATTTTCCTGGCCCCTGCACCAGCTGTGGAATGAGTGATTTAGAGTAAAGGGCAGCTGAAGATAACAAAGAAAAGGAGAATGAGAGAAGGAGAGACGAGATGACCGAATACACCCCCCTGGTCACAGGGCGGGGGAGGAGGGAGGAGACGGAGAGAGAGAAACGGAGAGAGAGAAATGGAGAGAGAGAAACGGCTCCAGCCGGAGTCTGAAGAGACGAGTCTTTGTCCCTCCAGAGTCCCACGTCCTCAGAGCGGCTCGGCCTTCGCTGGGAGGAACTTGGCTCTTTGGGAAGGCGGTCGAGCTACATTCGGGGAAATCTGTGAAGGGGTCAAAGGGCCGTGTGTGCCGTCGTCATGACGACCGTGTTGACGGACGGCCAGGGCAGGATGACACATGATGGAGGACTTGTGTTGGTGTTGTAGTCGGAGTGTAGACCACCTGTCGGCACGCTGGTGGGTGGAGGAGGGGCGGGGGCCATGGAGAGGGTCAGCGCTGGTAACCATGGAGACTGTTTTTAGTTTTGTGTTGGGGGAACTCCTCTCCGGGCCTCCTCTCTCTGCCGTCGGCCCAGCTGTCTGCAATCTGCTGGAGAAACACTTCCTGGCTCATAAAGCTTCAACTGGCTCCCGCCCTGAAGCCTCCCGCCTCTCTCTCCTCCTCTGAGTCTCTCTCTCTCTGGGTGAGATAATCTCCCAGAGAGAGAGAGGGCCGGGCGAAGGAAGCGGCTCATCCTGTTGTGTGTCAGACGGAGACCGGGGGTCACACACTTTGTGTTGGAGCTATTTCATTTGACATTTGTATTTAGGTTTTATTGTAAAGTAATATTCAGAATCAGAATCGGTTTTTATTTGCCAAGTAAGTTTGCACAAACAAGGATTTTTTCTTGGTAAAGTGACTCAGTGTTACATAGATTTTACTTTACAACACAAAACAAGACAAAAATATGACGCAACACACAACAACACAAAAACAACAACAATATTGCTTATTTATTGCTTATTTAGGTTATGTTTTGATATGTGAGTTGTTTCCTATGATAGTTGTAGTTTAAGTTAATAAGTTAAATTAATAAGTTAATAAGTTAAGTTAATTTAGTTGTAGGTTCACTGATTGGGTAACACTGGGCACCTGTGGTTGCATGTAGAGGTGGGGAGGCTCAGGACCAGCATGCACCTGGGCTCAGGACCAGCATGCACCTGGGTGGCCAATGTTTTTTTACCACACACAGCAGGAGGAAGTGTTTACATTTTGTTTGTTCTTTTTTGTTGCTTTAGAAAATAAATTATCACAATATTAACGGACGGAGATGGACATTACTTTCTTTTGCGTGCGTCAACAACAAAACCCACAATGCATCAGTGGCGGTTTGAATTATATTGTTTATTTCGGACGACTACACTTTGTGTACTAGAAGAGCGCTATAGAAGTCATTATTATTATTATATAACCCTTGGTTTAGATTGTGCTGGAGGAGGCGGGGCTTTGAAGCCTTGGGGGGAATCCCCTGTAGAGGACATGTGAGTCTGTGGAGCACAAAGAAGTCTTTGTTTCAGCAGAGAGCTCAACATGTCAGTCAGGATGACGTTCTGTTCATTCTGCTTTCATCTTTGGGCTTTACACGATGGATGAACTTGATAGAATTCATATAAATGAGTTTGGTTTCACGTGGAAACCTTTTTTTAGAAAACTATCAAACCGACTCTTCGCAGCTCGGTGAGCCGGGGGCGGAGCTTGACTCGTGACCACGTGGCCGTACGGCTCTGCAGCGCCGCACATCTGGAGCGGAACGCGGCGCATCGGACCGCGTTGCACACGGCTTTACTCCATCAGGGTCAGATTACAGGCCGTAGATTAAGGGCTCAGAGGCCGGACTGATCTGACGGATTTAACGGATCTTTCTCGGATGCATCAACGGATCAGGAGAAGAAAGCGTTGAGCTGGAGAGGACTTCATGTCATTGGATGTTTATGACCTTTGTGTCCTTCTCTTTGTCCCTCTGCCCTCATGTCCTTTGTCCCTCTGCCCTCATGTCCTGTCTATCTTGACTGAATTATAATCTTTTGAATGCAGATGTGTGCAGAAAGAGTTGAGTCAGATGCATGTTGGGCCCGGGGCAGCCGGCTCTCGGTTGTCCTCCCCGTATTGACTTGTGAACGTTATATCTGTGGAACGCCTGGAGATAATTCCCTCATCTGGACTCTGGGATGAATGGATTATATCTGTAAGGTCAAAGGTCGAGGTCCCTGTGACCTCTCGTCATCAACGCCGTGAGCGTTCAGCCAGAGGTCACGTGACCTCTGTGAACACCTGTTGGCCATAACTCAAAACTCTAAGCTAATTATGAGTAAAGCGTAAAACAATGATCCACGGTGACGCTGTCCGGCTGCTGGAGGCCTCGTTGGGTCGTGAGCTCTGGACGCCTCTGTGTTGTTATTTACTTCACTCTGTTAGTTGACGGGATCTTTTGTTTTCTAGTCGTCTTTGTGGGGTTTTGTTTTATTGCGTTGCCGTGGAGACCCTGACGCCTTGTTGTTTCTGTTTTAGTCTACCTTATCTACCTCATCTCTGCTAAATAAATATCCCTTATTAGTTTACGTGTCTCCCTTATTGTTCGCCTCCTTTGTTCCTTCAGCTGCATCCCTTATCCCTTATTATTTGCCCGTTACGGCCTGAGCCCCCTAGACGACTGAGAGGCCGTGCGGCGTGTCTCCAGACCTCAGCCTCAGACCGCCACACGAGGACCGCGCTCCTCTCGGCGGGCGAGGAGGCCGGGCGGCTGCCGAGAGTCAGACTGTAATTATAGCTCCTCCTCTTTCCTAAATAGAATACAGGGCCGTCTTTTGGAGGCTGTCCCACTGCAGTGTGTGTGTGTGTGTGTGTGTGTGTGTGTGTGTGTGTGTGTGTGTGTGTGTGTGTGTATCTGTGTGTATCTGAGTCTGAGCAAGAGTCGGCCCTGTGCAGGAGAGGGGAGGACGTTGTGATTGTGCTCCAGACCCGGAGCCAGGAGACGTCTCCTCGGCCGTGGTGTCGTCGTGGTCGGCTCGGCAGGAACGTCTCGGCGTTCCCGGAGAAGCTGAAGCTCCTGAACATGAACATGAACCGACGGCAGCCGACACGGTCTGCAGTCTGTGAAGTGATGCTCTAATGCTCGACCACTTTACTATCATTATCTTTGACTTTTTGAGGGTCAGGTGAACTTTCACCATCTCTGTAAACACCAACATATCCATGAGGCTTCAGTCTAATCTCTGAGTCTCTAACATTGATATCCATGAGGCTTCAGTCTAATCTCTGAGTCTCTAACATGAGTTACGAGACGTGTTCTGTGTGTTTATGGAGCCGGAGATGCCTTCAGACACCGCCTCAAAGCGCCCGTCGTATTTTGGTCCGATCTGTTATTTGACTTCTTCTCTATAATCATGGTGACCGCCCTGGAGGAGGAACTGTTCCTCCTCTGAGGCTCCTCCTTCTTTTCCTGTTCAAGGTTGTTTCTTCTATTTTTGTGGAGGTTGTCTCAACTTTTTTCCACTGCTCTCATTCCGGATCATGTGACAAATGCATTTTAATAATAACAATAATCCTAATACATTTATTTCATACGGCGCCTTTCAAGGCATCACGGTCGCCGTACAGCAGATTAGGAACACTTCAATTGATGGACACGGTTATAAAGCAGAGCGGCTATAAAGCAGAGCGGCTATAAAGCAGAGCGGCTATAAAGCAGAGTGGTTATAAAGCAGAGCAGTCTGCACATTTTGCTGATCTTGCTCTTTTTTAATTCGCTCCGCTCCGACTTCCTGGAAATGAAACGGTCTCCGCTGCAAACGCGAGCCGGCTCTCCGTCTCCTCAGTGTGGAGGACCCTGAACTGACCATGCCCCCCCCCCCCCCCCCCTGCAGCTGGCCTGCTGCTGCGGCGCCGCCGCCTGCTCCTGCTGCTGCGGCTGCTGCCCTCAGATCAAACAGTCCACCGGAACGCGCATCATGTACGCCTTCTACTTCCTGCTGGTCACCGCCGTCTGCGTCGTCATGATGTCGCCCACCGTGGAGCAGCAGATGAGGGACAACGTGAGTACAGGCGTCACACACACACACACACACACACACACACACACACACACACACACAACTGTAAGAGCGGGTGTGTTTAGATCACCATGGCAGTGACTGTGAGGTGTTAGCGGCTCAGAGGACATGACGGCGGTCCTCTGAGCTCTGTCAAGGCCGCTGGCGGGTAAGTGCCGTCGCCGTGAAGTGATGACCGCTGGTCATTTATAATGAGATCTTCTCGGTCGGAGCTCCTGAGTGTCGCCTGCTGACCCCTCGGGCGATAACCTCTCGTCTCCTACTGATGGTTTTAGTGGCTGTTGAAGTTTGTTTTCCATAAGTCGTGTTGATCACAGCTGTGTGCAGGAGCGTTATCTTTATAATAACTGTACAGAAGCAGGAACATCTTGGCTTGTCAAGAACACACAATGTGTGGATGTTCTGCTGATTCTGGATCAGCTCGGTGGCTGCAGTAACCACGGCAACCGTAGCCTGTCATTACACGGCGGAGGGCGGGACGCAGAAACGCTGACACGGCGCTGACGAAAAGGAAAAGGAAAAGTGTCCCCGGAATCCTGCAATAGAGATGGAGACCAGCGCTCCTCCTTATTATTATTATTATTATTATTATTATTATTATTATTATTATTATTATTAGTTAAACCAACAACAAAAGAAAGTATCATCTGAAAGTGGATTTATTGAGTTCTCCTGTATTTGACTCTTATAACCGGTCAGGGCGTCAGAGGAGGCAAAAGATACGTGTGAGCCTCTGTTCTGAGGTTCTCCTGACGGTCGTCTCTTGGCCTTGAGCCGCTGAAGCTCTTCCAGTTTTCCGTCGACGGCCTCGAGCTCCGCCTCCTCCCGGCGCCGCTCTGTTCTCGAGCCGCTCGCCGCCGCTCCAAATGAGACGTGTTTGGAGACGGCTCCTCCGGCCGCTCTCCGCCGGCCGCTCCTCCCCTTCCCCTCTGACTTGCTGACAAGAGGCGGTTAATTTATTCATGTGGTTCTTTTGTGGAGTCCCCTGCCGGTCGGTCGTCAGGCGCCTCTAACAGCCGGAGAGGACGGGGAACACGGAGCGCCTCCGGAGAGAAAGAGGGGGGGGCGTCGCTGCCTGTTCCCTCGTTCTGCTCCTTAGAGGCGGAACGTCGGGCCTTTTCTGTGTGTGTGTGTGTGGGTGTGTGTGTGTGTGTCTAGTCTAAGTGCCTTGTGGTCTCTCCTCTCCATCAGATCCCCTTCTACAGCGAGATGTGTCAGAAGATGAACGCAGGCGAGAACTGCCAGACCCTGGTGGGCTACTCGGCCGTGTACAAGGTGTGCTTCGGCATGGCGTGCTTCTTCCTGCTGTTCGCCCTCTTCACCGTGCGCATCAGCAGCAGCGCGGGCTGCAGGGCGGCCGTGCACAACGGGTGAGGAGGCGGGGCTCTGCCTTTGGGAAACATCTCTCCCCGGTTATCTCAACAGGAGCTCGTCTGTGAGGCCGAGGGAAGTTCTGACGCTTGATCCTCAGCATCGTGTTAACGATGACGTCATCGGGAACACGATGACATCATCCGTGAACACGATGACGTCATCGTGTTCCCGATGATGTCATCGGGAATTAAAACCTAGAGAAAATTATTAGAATTAATATTGTTTCCCAAGTTTAAGTGTGAGGTACTTTATGTTTGTTTGTTGACGACCTAAATATCTCTTTATATAAATAAAAAGTTTATATTTCTTGTATGTTTTACAGTGAAAAACCGCCTGGGGTCAAATTGAGCCCAAAGAACACCGATGAGTACAAGTTGTGACAGTGAAAACATATCATCATGGGAATTTCATGTTTTCCCAGTTGTCCCCAATAAATTAGGAAAAGTCCTGAAATATGAAAAAAAAAAAGATGTCAATCATTTTTTTAGAGACGTTAACCCTCCTGTTACCTTTAGGGTCAATTTGACCCCAGGCTGTTTTTCACTGTGTAAAACATATAAGAAATATCAACTTTTTATATATTTAAAGGGCTATTTAGGTAGTCAACAAACAAACATGTCAAATAAAATATGTTAGTAAATGTGAAGGTAACAGGAGGGTTAAACATTGAATGGGGTCAAATTGACCCCAAAGGTCACAGGAGGGGTAAATACATGATGTCATTGACTCTTCACTTCACCCTCACTGACTCATATATCAATAAATATGAATCAATAAATGATTCAGAGACGAGTTCTGGTCCTTCGATGTTCGTCATTTCGGTTGATAAACACTCATCTCGGGTGATGACATCATCTACTTCTGGTACACGTGTCCCTCTGCCAGGTTCTGGCTGCTGAAGTTCATCGTGCTGGTGGCGTGCTGCACCGGGGCCTTCTTCATCCCGGAGGAGGAGATCTTCCTGGAAGGTAAGAAGATCCTCTAAAGTCAAGTAATACGACATGAATCACATATCAATGTCACACCGAGACTTTATCTATATTTATATTACCACCTGCACACACTCTGCACTCTTCTGCTTTTCACTTCTGGTTGGATGCTCACTGCATCTCGTTGCACCAAGGCTTGTACTTTGTGAAACGGCAATAAAGTTTAATTGAATCTAATTAGTGGAAGTCACGAGTCCAGCGTGCTTCACTTCCAAAGCTCACGCACACAGACGACCTTCAGGTCAACTGACGATCTTCAGGTCAACACAGACGGCCTTCAGGTGAACACAGACGACCTTCAGGTCAACACAGACGGCCTTCAGGTCAACACAGACGGCCTTCAGGTCAACAGACGACCTTCAGGTGAACACAGACGGCCTTCAGGTCAACAGACGACCTTCAGGTCAACAGACGACCTTCAGGTGAACACAGACGGCCTTCAGGTCAACAGACGACCTTCAGGTCAACACAGACGACCTTCAGGTCAACACAGACGACCTTCAGGTCATCGTAGACGACCTTCAGGTCAAACTATCTGTAGTTTAATATAATCTTACGGCAGCGACAGCAACGAGTCACGATCCCCGCCCTCGTTCCTAACGCTGCCCCCTTGTGGCCACAGTGTGGCGCTACATCGGCGCGGCCGGCGGCTTCTTCTTCCTGCTGATCCAGCTGCGGCTGCTGGTGGAGTTCGCTCACCGATGGAACACGAACTGGTGAGAGCGCCGCGTCGTCTCCCCTTCGCTTCGGTCCCCGTTCCTCCAGGGGAGTCAGCCGGAGGTTTCCCCCCGGAGCGGGAAGGACGGGCCGAGGCCGGCGAGGGTCTGAGAGGTCACGCGCTTCACGGCGCCGCTGCTGGCTCCGCCCTCCTCCACCCCCCTCCACCCTCCTCCGCCCTCCTCCACTCTTTATGGGAGCGGCGTCGGCTGCCGGCTGATTAAGGGCTGGTACGGTCATGGAAAAGTCCTGGAAGTTTAAAATGGTCATTTCCAGGCCTGGAAAAGTCAAGGAAAAAACAAATCATAAAAGTTTTGGAAAAGTCATGTAAATGTGTTATCAAAAGAAAAGACGCTCAACATACAAGCCGGCATACGCTCTCAATACACAACATGTTTATCCTGAGATTCAGTTCGGTCCTGGACATGTGGTTTAAAGTCCTGATGAAGTCGTGTCGCTCCATCGGTCCCCGTGTGTCAGAGCTCTGCTGATTGGCCCGGTGAGAGGCTCCGCCCCCTAGCTGCCACTTTGGGAAGAGGGAGTCGTGCATGTTTGTGTTTCTGTGGGCGGAGCCGAGATCCACAGGATGCACATGGTGGAGTGCCCTCTGCTTCCCTTCCGCTCACACACACACACACACACACACACACATACACATACACATACACATACACACACACTCTTTAATTTCCTGATGAGTTCAAATAGACATGAACTCAGAAGCGACACCGTGTCTTTAACTAAATAACTTTAACTAACTTTAAGTAACTTTAACTAACTTTGACTAACTTTAACTAACTTTAACTAACTATAACTAACTTTGACTAACTTTGACTAACTTTAACTAACTGACGTACCTCTCTCTCTCTCTGAACTTCTCTTCAGGCCGATGTCTCCTGTGTCTGTTCTCTTGCTTTTTCCCAGTTTACTTGATATTTATTCCAGTTAATTTGCGTTATCCTTATTCATCTTTTGTTTATTCCTTTCTGTTGTCTTCCCTCTCCCTGTCTGTCACGTTTTCTCTCTCTCTCACCCCCTCCCTCCCTCACCCTCTCCCTCCCCTCTCTCCTCCCCTGCCCCCCCCCCCTGTGTGTCCCCAGGAGTTCGGGCGTGGCGTATAACCGCCTGTGGTACGCGGCGTTGGCGCTGGTGACGCTGCTGCTGTTCAGCGGCGCCGTGGCGGCGCTGGTGTTCATGGGCGTGTTCTACACCGACCCCGAGGCCTGCTTCCTGAACAAGGTCTTCCTGGGGGTCAACGGCGGCCTGTGCCTCGTCGTGTCGCTGCTCGCCATCTCGCCCTGCATCCAGAAACGTGAGGACGCCGCCTCGTTGACTCAAACATCAACACAAGACTCACTTCAGTTCAGGCATTTTCA
Source organism: Liparis tanakae (assembly GCA_036178185.1). Lineage (NCBI taxonomy): Eukaryota > Metazoa > Chordata > Actinopteri > Perciformes > Liparidae > Liparis > Liparis tanakae. The sequence goes on along the minus strand of CM070094.1, from coordinate 25,985,641 downwards.
CAAATTACAAATCCCCCTCAGAGAGCTTTACAATCTGTACACATAGACAACCTGACCTTTGACCTTTGACCTTTGACCTCATCGGATCATTTTAAGTTTTATATATATTTTTTTATATTATATTAGTTTCTTAGTATTCTATTTGTGCCTCGACTCTCTGGAGACGCTTTGTAAACGTTGTTTTTAAAGGTGCTCTATAAATAAAGTTATTATTAATAAAGTTACCGTCTTTACCCTTGACCTTTGTTGACCTTTGTTGACCTTTCTTGAACTTTCTTGACCTTCGCCCCTGCAGTGCAGCCAACGTCCGGCCTGCTGCAGCCCGGCGTCATCAGTGTGTACGTCATGTACCTCACCTTCTCCGCCCTCACCAGCAAGCCCAAGGAATGTGAGTCCTCTTCCTCCTCTTCCTCCTCTTCCTCCTCCTGCTCCATTCAGACTGAGCTCTGAACCTGATGCTTACAAACTCATTGTGTGTGTGTGTGTGTGTGTGTGTGTGTGTTTGTGTGTGTGTGTGTGTGTGTGTGTGTGTGTGTGTGTGTGTGTATTATGGGATGGACACACGACAAGCTCGCTCTCGTGAGGTCAGGGGTTCATATTCAATTCAGTTTATTTGTAGAGCCCATTTTCACAAACTACAAATCTCCCTCCGAGTGCTTTACAGTCTGTACACATAAACATCCCTGACCTTTGACCTTTGACCTCACATGGGATCAGGAACAACTCCCAAACGACCCTTCAGGGTAAAAGGTGAGAACCCTTGAGGAGAGAACAGAGGAGGATCCTCTCCAGGTGGACAGGTGTCATAGAGGTCATGTGACCAGAAGGAATCATCACACATTAAAACACAGGAACAACACCATGAAGAGGAGATGATGAAGAGTTGGTCGTATCCCTGTGATGAAGATGTGAAGCTAAACGTGTAGCCTGAGAGAAGTCTTCCCCCGTCGAGTCTGAAGTACGTTTCCATCCCGACGGCGAGACGCTCTGGTGAAGACGAGCTCACATCAATATTTAATATCGGCGCCAGAGTAACAATCAGTGATGATGTACTTACGGTCTCTTATGTTCCCTTCACACACACACACACACACACACACACACACACACACACACACACACTGTATACTCATCTTTCACAATACCCACTCTACTCTCTCTCTCTCTCTCTCTCTCTCTGTAGTCGTGGAGAGAGACGGCGTGAACGCCACGGTTTGCGTCTTCTTCTTAAACTCCGAGAACTCGGAGAGCGACAAGAAGATCGTCACGGCGGTGGGGACCGTGATCCTCTTTGGCTGCGTGCTGTACTCTTGGTGAGACACACACACACACACTCACACAGACACACACACAGACTCACACACACTCACACAGACACACTCACACAGACTCACACACACAATCACACACACACACACACACACACATTCTCACAGACACACACACTCTCACAGATACATACACACTCACACACACAAACTCACTCACTCACACAGACACACACTCACACAGACACAAACTCTCACTCACTCACACAGACACTCACACACACACTCTCACAGACACACACACTCTCACAGACACACGCTCACACACACACACAATCTAACAGACACACACTCGCACACTCACACGTAAACACACACCCACAGACACACGCACAAACACACGCACAAACACACAATCACGCACGCACACACACACACACACACACCCACACATTCACACTCACACACACCCACACACTCACACACTCACACACACTCACACTCACACACACACATAAGGTATCTCTCTACTGCTCCACCATTGAAGTAAAGGCGATGATGTCATCGCTTCTGGTTTTATGCGTCGTGAATAAATGTGAAGTGTTTCCCGTCGGCCGTAGCGACGGAGACTCGGCCGTCCTGATTGGCTGAGGCTCCGGAGAGGCAGCGCCCCATTGGGCGAGGCGAGGCGTGTGGAGGAGAGCTCCGCCTCCGCCCCCCTTCGGGTCGAGGCGCCGCGTCTCTCGTGGTCGTTTCCTGAATTTGACTTTGCAGCGATCTGAAACCTGAAATGAACGGAAGGTGATTCCATCTTTTCTCTCCCGTCTGCTCCTCTTCCTCCTCTTCCTCCTCTTCCTCCTCTCCCCCCTCGCTCCTCCAGCCTGACCTCCACCACCAGGAGGAGCTCTGCGGCGCTGCGAGGGTGTAGGAACAGCGAGCCGGCGACCGAGGTATTTGTATACATATTTCATGAAATTTCATAATTTATTGGGTACAACTGGGAAAACATGATGAAATGTTTTCACTGTCCTGAACACAACTCGTACCCATCGTGTTCTTTGGGGTCAGTTTAACCCCAGGCTGTTTCTCACTGAGTAAAACATATAAGAAATATCAACTTGTTAATTTATTTAAAGGATGTTTAGGTATAAACAAACAAACATACCTGACACTTAAACTTGGGAAACAATATTAATTCTAATTGATTTTCTGGAGGTTTTAATTGCTGGGGTCAAATTGACCCCCGAGGGTAAAAGATGTTCGTACATCTGAAGGTAAAAAAAAAAAAGAAAGTCGGTGAAACATGGAAGGAGGACGGCGCCCACTTGATGCCCACGCAGAAAGGGATATGAACACCGTGTCCTACACGACGGATCAAACGTATCAGACTAAGATCATTAGAGGGATGTGCGTCTCCTCCCGTCTGCCGCCGGTCACCTGTGTGTTGTTTTTATTTATCCTGCAGAGAGCTCGCTGCTGTTTCTGCTTTGGAAATGACACAGGTGAGCAAAGTAAAGAAAGACCCCAGTGTGTGTGATGCGCACAGCGCTGCTGTCTGCAGAGCGGCTCGGCTCATTGGTATTCCTCAGCCGGATCGGGAATGGTGAGAAAGTATTGGTCAGCAAACAGAGATGATGTCACTGTTACTAGGAGGGCAGCGTGACACACACAGGACCCGGAAGAGCCGACACTGCCCCCTGCTGGACATATAACGAAGTGATTCATGAAGTGTATTAACACATTTAGCTATTTGGATGAATAAGCACGTCTAGAGGGGCGACAGTGTTTTATACGGTATTTTCTCCCATTAAGTGTCCCTCCCTCACATGTTCCTGTGTTTTCAGACGAGTACGACGAGAAGCACGGTGGAGGCCAGAACGTGATGTACGACGAGCGGGAAGGAACCGTCTACAGCTACTCCTACTTCCACTCCGTCTTCTTCCTGGGCTCGCTGTACGTCATGATGACCGTCACCAACTGGTTCCAGTGAGTGGCGCTCACATTGTGGCTCAGTGTCTGTGTGGATGGGAACGCTCTGCATCCGGCCCTGAGGAGGGTCAGAAGACCTCACATTGAATGATGACCGACTGGAACATGTCATATATGTAGAAGCATCCAGTCACAGGAAGAACATCACACATGTTGACTTGTTGTTAAAGCTATTTAATTACACTACCGATCAACAGTTTGGGGTCACAGAGAACATGTTGTGTTTTCCATGAAAACTCACACTTTTATTTATTAAATGAATACAACATTAATACAAAATATAGTCAACACATTGACGAGGTTATAAATAATTATTTTCATTGTAAATATTAATGTTGTTCTTTGTGGCTCAAAGGAAGGCCAGTTTTAGAGCTTAACTGTTTTCAGTTGCGCTCACATAAAAAGGGTTTCAATGTCAAGGAATAATCTGTTTGTGAAAAATGAAAAGTTATAAAAAAATTTAAAAAGGGTTTCAAGGGGGTTCTACCCCTCTGCTCGTCTTCTAAGGCAATAACACAATGTAGCACTAGAACATGGAGATGGGCCTCTACACACCTCTGTAGAGACTTCACTAAAAACAGAGAATAGTCATTTACACATTAACTATGTAGAGAGAGTATTTATGATTAATTTAATGTAATTTTCATTGGAAAAAACAGTGCTTTTTTTTCTTTTTTCTAAGTGACCCCAAACTTTTGAACGGTAGTGTGTATAAATATCGATGAGCCCTTCCAAGGGTCCTGTTGGGGCCTTTTGGGACACTTTTTGGGACACTTTGTTCATATCTTAGGAATGCCTCAGCTTCTCCTGCTATGAAACATATCTGTAGTGACTTTATTCTGATTAGGATACGGTTAAGGAGGCGGGTCTTTGTCGGTTAAAGCGTCGATACTCCGTATCTCTGTGGTGACGATGGATCAGATGTCTGTGAACGAGCGGCGGGTCGTTTCTGTTCTGGTGTTTCAGTTACGACGGCCATAAGATCGAGAAGCTGCTGGACGGCAGCTGGTCTGTGTTCTGGATCAAGATGGTGTCCTGCTGGGTCTGCCTGGCGCTCTACATGTGGACCCTGGTCGCTCCCATGGTCTGCCCCAAGCGCTTTTTGGCCTGAGAGACCCCCCCCCCCCCCCCCCAAACTAGAGCCAGGCTCTGATTCCAGGGGCGTGGCCAGGCGGACGCTGAGCCGAGGGACAACCCCCCCCCCCCCAAAAAAAAAAAAAAAACACAGCCCCCCCTCAGTGTTCAACATGGAGGATCATCTGTTGCCTTTTGTTTTATATGTTAGTTTTTACTTTGTTTTACAACGCTAATATCTCGATGGGAAATGTTTTATCTTGTGTGACGACTTCCTGATGGAGCTCTCACTACGTCTCGATCTGGAGTTACATGAAGAAGTTACGTTTAAGAGTTAAATGGTGACGCATGAGGAGTGCGTGTGTGTGCGTGTGTGTGTGTGTCTGTGTGTGCGTGTCTGTCTGTCTGTCTGTCTGTGTGTATGTGTGTGTGTGTGTGTGTGTTTCCCCTCTCTTTTTCTCTGCCAGACATTTTCGTTGTTTACAGTCAGAACACAACGTTGTAGCAAAGTTTTGAGACACCTTTAGAAATGTCACGAGAAAAAATGATTTATTTATGTATCATAGATCATTTTGGGAATGAGTTGTTTGTTTAAGATCTCATCTCACAGGCTGTGTGTGTGTGTGTGTGTGTGTGTGTGTGTGTGTGTGTGTGTGTGTGTGTGTGTGTGTGTGTGTGTGTGTTCTTATAGTGCTCTCTTTTATAGAAGTTTTCTATGCAACAGAAGAAGAACCTTTTGGATATTAGTTGTGAAGTTTCCACTTCGATCTCGAGGATGTTCCAGATTTTATTACCGGCGGCGTTCCCTTTGAGCCTCGTCTTTTCTGAGGAAAGTCTGTGTCATCTGTACAACATGTCAGCCTAGTGGTTGTTGTTGTTGTTGTTGTTGTTGTTGAACTCTGCTCTTCAAATCAACCTGCCTTATCAAGAGTGATGTTAGAGTCGCCTCTGAGGAGCTGCAGCGTCCCGGAGGAGGAATGTTTGCCAAAGGTAGATATCAGACACAATGAAGTGGTCAGCAGCCGACTTATAGAGGTGAGAACATGAAGTATTTGCATGCACACAAACAAACATGTAAATCAGATGTTTCTGTTCTTTATAAAGGCTTTGTTACAAGTGTCCTACAAGAATAAGGTAGCATGAAGGCTTTTATTAGCAAGTTATTCCACACTAAACTATTAAAATGTACAAAAACCTGCCACCCGTTTACTTGTGCAACACTTTTTTGTAAGAAAATTACAAATTATTCGTCGACTGCAAGTCTTTTTTGTTTCCTTTTGTCAGATTTTATGACACGTTCTAAGTCTTCATCTGGATTCATTCACTCAGCGTTTGTTTTATTGACTGGATGATGTTTGGGGAACATTTCCTCATTCTGACTTGTTGAAGTAGAAATGTAGCGGTGCTCTACGTCTGACATCAACTAAACAAAGTCCTGGATGAGAGGCGAGACTCGCTGAAGGCCGAGCGCCACCAGAACGCACAGCGGCGCGTTGGGACCAGTAACCGTGGAGATGTGGTGCCGTGCACTTCACTGTTCACACTATTGTTCCACTATCTCAATAAAACAGCCATCAAACGCCACGCCGTGTCTTTTATTTGAAGTTTTCGCTCGTACAGATAAATAATAATGATCGCATGAGAAAAAAATGACTTTCTTTAATGCAAAATGTTTTATTGTCATTCCAACACAGTCCAAACCGTATTGTATATTAACAGAACTCATAAAATGCTCTATTAGAGATATTGCATGAACACATAACCTGCTGATTTATACAAGTGTGCACTACCTCCAGTTAAACACAAGTAATGTATCTAATGCCCACGTTATAGTCCCTAATATCCTCCCGCATGTCAGAATACCGTCACCAGAGCGGTCCCTCTCATCTCTCTCTCTCCTCCACGTCTCCAGAGTGTCTCCTCGTGTCTCCTCATGGCTCCTCCCCTTCACTGTGTCTCCTCATGGCTCCTCCCCTTCACTGTGTCTCCTCATGGCTCCTCCCCTTCACTGGGTCTCCTCATGGCTCCTCCCCTTCACTGGGTCTCCTCATGGCTCCTCCCCTTCACTGTGTTTTCCTCATGGCTCCTCCCCTTCACTGTGTTTTCCTCATGGCTCCTCCCCTTCACTGGGTCTCCTCATGGCTCCTCCCCTTCACTGTGTCTCCTCATGGCTCCTCCCCTTCACTGTGTCTCCTCATGGCTCCTCCCCTTCACTGTGTTTTCCTCATGGCTCCTCCCCTTCACTGGGTGCTCTGGCCACTGAGATCCGTGTAGTCAGCGGGGATCGTGTCTGTGATGGAGAGAAGAGAAAGAAGATGAATGAATTTCCCGTATGGAGGGCCCGCCTCTCCTGCGGCGCTCACCGTTGCAGCGGTACTTCAGGTTGGACCAGATGATGTTCTCCTGGGAGAAGCAGAACACGCCCAGCCGCCCGCCGCGCATGCTGGTGTCGATGATCACGTCGGTGTCCGCCACCAGTTTGGAGCCCTCAAAGAACCGAGCCCTGGTGGAGGCAGGCGGGGAACCAGTCAGTCGGCGTGTGCGTGTGCGTGTGCGTGTGTGTGTGTGTGGTGGACCCCTGGTGTACCTGATGTACCCAACCTGTGGTCGGTGCTGCAGGAACCAGCGGTAAGACACTTTGTCCTTCCAGCCCACGTTCCTGGGGTCCTTCCACAGGAGGCGCACCTGGTCAGGGGTGTCTCCTGTGTGCCAGAGGGAGTTCCTCAGGTACTCACCAGGACCCGTCTTGGACTTCACGACCTGGAAGTGATACAGACACACATGGTGTAAGAGAGGGAAGGAGACGGGGAGGATGAAGGTGAACACACTTCCCCCAGCGGTGACTCGGAGGCAGAGAGACATCGGCCGTTTCTCAATTCAAAGAACACGACTGCAGACTTGTGTTCTTGTGGAGTCTGGACTTGGGAGTCCAGACTCGGAGGACGAGAGGACGGTCTTTCTGCGATTGGAACGGCTGCTGACTTGATGACGTCACCACATCAGCTGTTCTTGCTCCTCAGTTTATTCTAATTATTCACTGTAAATTATTTTTTACAGTCGAATAAACAAAACAACCTAAAGTGACATTCCTGACTCAACAACAGTATTTATAAAAAGTCATCTGTCAGGAGTTTATTTTCTCCTCCGCTATTGTTTCCGGTTGCTGGTGAAATGCATTCTGGGATATCGGCTGGCCAGAGTACGCACAAGTCTCCTCTGATGCATTCTGGGTAAAGTGGGAGGAGCAAGTCACATCCGGGCATCTTGACCGTGAAGCGAGAGAAGAGTGAATGTGAACATGAGACTGATGAGGAGAGAGGACACGAGGACACGAGGAGAGGAAAGGACACAAGTAGAGGAAAGGATACAAGGAGAGGAAAGGACACACAAGTACGCTGATTGAGAAACGGCCAACCACCAGCAGATCCATCCCCAGATCCTCCTCTAAAGGTCCTGGAGCCGGGCATGGAGCCCATGGGCTCCATGCCCGGCTCCAGGACCTTTAGAGGAGGATCTGGGAGGGCTCCCGGGAGCGCTCTGCCATCGGAGAGCAGCGCTCTACCTTGAGTTGAATTCCCGGGTCGGCGACGGCCCTGAAGGGCGCGGCCTGCCAGTAGGTCTGCTCCGTCTGCTTCCACATCACCACGTAGAAGGAGGAGGAGTCCTGGTAGCCGAAGATGAAGCCGGTGTAGTCGTCGTCCGTCGCCGTGTTGACGTGGAACGTTCCCTCGAAGTCGACGCCGCTGAACGCCGTGTAGCCTGCAGGGGGGGGGGGGGGGGGGGGGGGACGGGACGCAGTGCAGGTGAGGCGAGGCGGAGAGAGGCAACACTGAAGGTGTGGAGGTTCATTAGAACAGGTGAGGGTGGAGGTGCTTACCGACCGCGAGGCCGGGGTCAGAGTTCATGGTCTGGACGATCTCCATGCCCTGTGGGGGAGGAGCTCCACGTCACTCGTCACATCACGGGACCAGAGGTTGATTCTGAACTCTAACCAGGGTTCTTACACATGTTGACCAGTGGATTTCCAGGACTTTTCCATAACTTTTCCATGACTTTAAACCAAATGTCCATGACCAAACTGAACTCTCGGTTTATACATGAAAAAGTGAGAACATTTAGTATTTAAACTGTGAATTCCAAAGCATGCAGTATACATTTGATGAAACAAATTAATAAGAGACAATATTGTATTTAAAGAATAAACATTTGCTTCCCGAGCTATGGCCATCCAACTTTCCAGTTAAGGTGCGTAAAAAAAAGTGTGCGCCAGTATGAGAGCGTATGCCAACTTATATTTTGAGTCTTTCTTTCTAAAACATTCATTATTTCAAACTCGGCGTAAATGAACAAGTGATTATAACACATTTCCATGACTTTTCCAAAATTTTTATGATTTAAGTTTTTTTCCATGACTTTTCCAGGCCTGGAAATGACCATTTTAAAATTCCATGACTTCTCCAGGTTTTCCATGACTGTAGGACCCTGTCTAACACAAACGATTGTACTAGCAGTGCTGTACTCATTCAGTGACGACTACAGACGGATCAGGTGTGACCTCGATGCATAGCGGAGGCCGAGGCCGACTCCGAGGGGGGGGGGCTCTTCGTTTGTGTTCACCTGGTTCAGGACCACCCAGTTGGGGTCGATCTGGGAGTCCCCCTCCGGGTCCAGCACCACGGTCTGATAGGCCCGGAAGTCGGTCAGCGAGACCTCGGCGTTCTCCGGGCAGTGGTCGATGATGTCGATCACGTTGTCTTTGTCAAAGTCGCCTTCGCATTCGTCTCCAACGTTGTTGTCTGAAACAGGAGGCGGCTCAGCAGGGAGACAGAGCGCACAGAGCGCACAGAGCGCACAGAGCGCACAGAGCACACAGAGCACACAGAGCACACAGAGCGCACAGAGCACACAGAGCACACAGAGCGCACAGAGCGCACAGAGCACACAGAGCACACAGAGCGCACAGAGCGCTGAGCTCACAACCCCCGCCGCGCCCCCCGGAGGCCTCGGGCGGTACTCACTGTCCGCGTCCTCCTGCTCCGGGTTCTCGACGAGGCGGCAGTTGTCGTCGTCGTCCATCACGCCGTCGTTGTCGTCGTCGTCGTCGCATTCGTCTCCCTGTGGGGAAGAAACCAGGCGCTCGGAGGATATCGTATACATCTCACTTTTCATGCTGTCTGGAGGAGTTTTATGTATAAATGTAAATATGGACTGAGACCCCGGTTACACGATGGGAGAACGCATATATTTTCCTGCGTTTTGGTCTTTCATTTACACAAAAACGGAGGTTTTATCACGGAAAACGATCATTTCTAAAAACTCCGGCCAAAGTGGAGATTTCTGAAAACTCTGTGTGTTTTTGTGTAAACGAGGTCAAACAGAGTTTTAGGTGGTCAAACGTCACAGTGTTCACTAAAGATGCTTCACGTCACGTGAGCGTCCTATATATGGGACGTATGCGGACAAAGTATTTATGCGGGTTCATATAAACAGAAACTTTTTTTTAAACGACCTTGTGTGTACAACGTTATCTTTGAAAACGGAGGGGCAGACATATTTGTTTCTGTAAATACGGCTGTGTGTAAATGTGGCCTGAGTGTCTCAGAGAGTTTAGTTATGAAAGCCTCGTCTGACGCGCTGAGTGATGCCAGGTGTTTGACTTGTTTCTGGAAGCAAAGGAACAAACAAAAGTGTTTGTATGTTTTTTAATCCCTAGTGACTTTTTGGCTGCAATAACTGGACCGGTGTCCTCGTATCGTATTTTATATATTGTTGTTGTGTTTTATATGTTGTTGTTGTATTTGTGTTTGTTGTTTTATGGACCCATGAGTCTGGAATAAATAAATAATCGGATCAACGGGTCGACACGCAGACGTATGAGTGAATGAGGAGATGTCCACCTTCCCGTCCTTGTCGGTGTCCAGCTGAGAGGAGTTGATGACGGAGGGACAGTTGTCTTTGGTGTTCTGGTGGCCGTCTCCGTCACTGAGGAGGTCACACATCAACACAGCGGTTACTGATGGAGGGTCTGGAGGTGGTCTGGACCAGAGGGGGATCGGTGGTGTTCTTCACGCCGCCGGTCATGACCGCGTCTACCTGTCTATGTTGTCGTCGCAGGTGTCTCCCACCAGGTCGTCGTCTGAGTCCGACTGCAGGAGAAACAATCAGACGGGGGTCAGGGGGCCGGCGGTCGGCGGTCCGTGGGTCCGGCGGGTTCCTCACCTGGTTGGGGTTGGCAGCATCGGGGCAGCTGTCACAGGCGTCCCCCACGCCGTCGCCGTCCCGGTCCTCCTGGTCGGCGTTGGGGACTCGCTGGCAGTTGTCCAGGATATTCTTAAAGCCTGCAGACATTCACAGGTCAGAGCTTTGATTACTACGACAAAATGTTGACGGGTTCAAATCCCCAAAGGCCTGACAGAACTCCGTCTGCAGAGCCACGGCCTGCCAGAGGCTCTGCAGACGGCAGCGCGCGCCGCCGGAGTCGGGGAATAGTTTCCGTTGGCCTTCGCTGGCTGGCGGAGGCCGGCTGTGGAAAAATGCTTTGAGAGGAGACAGACGTGACGGAGCACTCGGCCTCGGAGGGAAAGACGTTCACGGAGCGACGGAGAGGTGGGAGCTCCGCCAGGAGCAACCAGATCCACCAACAGAAGCAGACAGCGGTGAACACGGACACACGAAGACCTGGAGACGTTTCTAAAGGAGCAGAGAGGCGCTTTGAGGGAGTCTAGTGTGTGTGTGAGAGAAGTTTTTATTATTACAGTTGGAACAAGTTAACATGTACCCCTCCTGTGACCTTTGGGGTCAATTTGACCCCATTCAATGTTTAGCGCCCACACAGCTGTGGGACCTCAGAGTCGTGTGACCACAGCCGACGTACCGTCCCCGTCCATGTCG